>BSAI01000162.1:22300052-22326378 GCA_036245035.1 Adrianichthys oophorus | reverse complement strand
CGTGAACCTGCAACCGTGATCCTGCAGCCGTGAACCTGCAGCCGTGAACCTGCAACCGTGAAACTGCAGCCGTGATCCTTTCTTTAAATATAAATATCTGTGTTTTATATTGACAAACCAGCATTCCTGTAAAATTCTCTGGAGATCTGAACTTGAAGATTTAATTTTCCAAGAAATTCTGACTGAAGATCCTTACGTCTTCAGTCAGACCTCTCATTCAGTCTGAACTGCAGACGCAGTGAACGGATCCTTCATTCACAAGCTTCAAATCAGAGCCACACCTGGATTTTACCGGTGTCTGAGATTCTGTCCTTTTGTTGACAGTGGGAACACCGCAGATGCTTTGTGTGGTTTGTATCTGAGAAATGATGCAGCAGAAACTGTCAGAAATGTGATTCCAAAGAGGAAAACAACAATCAAGCGTTTTGGTGAACAAAAGGGAGGAGAATGGAGAGCTGCTGCTTTAAGCGCCTCTCCGTTTCCCTGTTTTTATGCTTGGCGTGCTTTCATCTGCTGCTGATCCAGACTCAAGGTGATAAACATGGAAATAAAAAGCTCTTTTTCACATTTTCATATCCTGTTCAGAAGCAGCTCTCGCTCTGTTCGCTCGGCTGAAAGACAAGGGCACATCACACAATCATCCGTGCCACTAATGGCTAAAAAGCATCTCTCATCCTCTGCTAGAATTTTAATAAGCTCTAATAGGTGCAGTTTGAAATTACAATGCAATTCATAACATGCTGAGAACTTTTCAAGGTTTTTCCAATTTCAGACGGCTGCTTCAATCATCAGGCTGTAAATTAAAAGCAGTAATTAAAAGCAGCAGATAAAAGCTTTGCAGCCCTGAGGATGTGTTTGTGGAGAACACACAGAAATGTTCAGAGATGTATCATCCAGAACATGCTGTAGACATTCCTGCGCTGCAAAGCTGACATGCAACTTTCAGTTTCTCTCCAAAATGTTCCTTCATTTCAGGCCAGAACTTTTTCTGAATGATTTATAGAAAACTTTTGACCAAATTCTCCTGAAAATCCTGAAACAGCAGAGAAGCTTTTACAGTCAGACAGGAACCTGCAGAGTTTTTCAGGAGAACGAGCTCCTGATAGGAGACGGCAGAAATCAGGAGATGTTCCACAGCAGAGAGACGGTTTCAGGATGACCCCCTGACCTGCTCTGGAACATCCAGTTCTGTCTTACTTACATTTCCCTTTAAGGAGAGACTTGATGTTCTGAATTTCTCCAAAGGTAACCTGATGACGCTGATGTCCTCACATAATCCTGGACCTGCGTCAGGTGATGATGATCTTATTTCAGATTATCATTACAGTGCAGTAAATGTAACTAAAGAATGAGAAAATCTGTTATTTATTCATTGGTTTAACATGTATAATCTCAAAGAAGGAAGGACATTTCACAGACCAAAGCTCTAAAATCTTTGGCAAATATTTTTGTGTTAGTTAACCAGCAGCTTTTATTTTTAAAGAAAGTGAAGTTGTCCTTAAATGATTTTCAGATCAGCCAATAGGAAAACAGGATTCTATGATGTAGGAACAGAAACGATGCCAATAAAGTGATGACGTACGTCTTTAACAGAATAAAAGTTATGTCACCAAAGACAAACAGAATAAACATGGGGGGGTTACCTGCCTCAGTTTGCTTCTCCAGCTCTCATTATGGGTGTGTGTGCATGTGTGTGTGCGTGCGTGCGTGTGTGCATGTGTGTGTGCATGTGTGTGTGTGCGTGTGCATCTGGATGAATCTCCTGCTCAGAAAATTGTGCATTTCCTCCGTGCAGGGAAGGAAATCAGATTCTCCCCCAAAGCTGGAGCATGATTGCCTGCTGGGGGTGGGGGGTAATCTGCAGGCCTCCTGAAGGTGCTCTTAAAGGAGAGCTCCTGACCCTTTACCCCTGCAGGGAAACTGGAGGAGGTCAGAGAGAAAGAGTCTGATCAGGAAGTGATTGCTGACTGCTTCCTGTGTCCTTTCAAGTTAAAATCTCAGCTTCAATGCTGGCGTTGTCACACGTAAGACAAACGTGACCTGCTTGCCCCTCCCACCCTCCTCAGCTGTGTAATCTGAACGTGTTCAGCATGAATGGATGGAAAATGTTGCTGTTTGTCACAAAACCACACAGATGATTGACGGACGTCTTTGAGGTTCCAACCGTCTGACGTTTCTGATGAAGTTTTTTCTTTCATTTTTCATGTCTTTGTTTAGTTTGTTTAGATTCGAATCAAACGCAACTCCTGACCTGATTTGGTTTCTGTCTGTGAGACCAACAGGAAGCTGCAGGTTTTTCTCCATCAGACCAGATGGTTCACTTCCAACCAGAGCAGCAACAAACAGCTCAGTGCCCGTCTGAGATTGGACGATTACGGGTCGTGACACCGGCAGTTTGCCGCCAGCATTCATCTCAGATCTCCCCAGAGGTCAGGAAAAGACTCTTCCATCTTTGCACTTTTTCCTGTGGAGAAATATTTGACATTTCCTTCTCGGTAACACTTTTCCTTTAAAGCTTTTCTTTATCGCGGCGGAGCGGAAAGCTGATAGGAAGCAGCTTCCAGAGCGAAGATCAGAGAAGCAGCAGACGAGGACTTTTGTGTGAATGTTTGCTCTGACAATTGCACTGAGACAGGAAAGCCATGTTCTGCTGTGAATATAACGAGGAAGAAGAGCAGTTTGATTATGAATATGTTAGATTTTCTCCAGAAGACGGGATCATGGCCCCAACACCAGAAACCATCTTCACTCTGTTATTTTACAAGCTGTGCAGATGTTTGAACAACCAGATGCTGAGAAAAGCTGCTGCTGGTTCATCCACACAGGAAGAGAACAGATGACGCCAGAGTTAGGAAAGCGCTCCAACACCGACAGCAAACCTCAGATGAAAACAGAGAAGAGCTTCAACCTGGAAGATCTGAGATCAAGAGATCAGAGCAGGAAGACATGGGGGACTTTGCATGCATCTGACCCTGTTCTTGATGGACATTCATGCGCTTCCTGCTCAGATGCATTTTTAGCTCTTTTTGTGAATTTTCAAGTCTTTCCTGGGTCATTTTCTGCTTATTTTCAAGTGATTTCTAAACCATTTCCTGGTCATTTCTCTAGGCAGTGGCGGAGCTAGAACATTTATATGGGGGGCAGGAGGGGGGCAGAAGTCTCTGGAGGGGTGGCAAATGAGAACAGGAGAGTGGAAGGCCTTTAGAAAGGAAAGGTTTCAAACATCAGCATCTTGAAGAATAAAGCAGTTCTTTTTGCTGTTTCTAATGCTTGTAGAGCCACTCCCATGAAAATTGTCTTTTTGTGTTTTTAACATGTTCTCAAAGCATTTTTCTCTCAATTGAGGACCTATAGGAAAGAATTCATGATTTAAACTGTGTTTCTGAGTATTTCTTAATTTGAATCCGGTTGGATCAGAAAACCGGATGCTTGAAAAAGCGTAACTGTTTCACCAGCGTGCCAAAGTCTCTCTCACCACTCCACTCCTCCAACCCCTTGGGTGCATTCATTTTCCTCGTCCGAGCTGGTCTCTGGCTCAAAACTCAAACCATGCAAAAACAGTAAATTCCCTCTGGAAAAAAGTGAATCATTTTGCTGTGGAAACCCCCAGAAATGTTTAATGAACCGTTTTTACAACGTAGAATGAAGGTTTTAGGTGTAATTTCATCAAAACAAGAAGAACAAATGTTGTCAATCATCTTATCAGCATGTTTTCGAATGAAAATACAAAAAGAAATTCCAGGCGAAATTAACAGATTTCTTAGGGTCACATACACGAATTCGATTCAGATGTTTTTATAAAGCCCAGTTTTTTTAAGGTTGACTCAAACATTGAAGTGGAAAGTGGGGGGGCATAGCTTTTTTGCTGAGGTGGGGGTTTCCCCTCTTGCCACCCTGTAGCTCCGCCCCTGACTCTAGGTCATTCTCAGGTTATTTCCAGGTCATTCTGAGTTAATTTAGTTCATTTCTAAAATTGTATTTTCAGACTGGAAACTCATTTGGTCTGGACACAGACTGCCGGTTTTGTTTAAGATTGAGTCCTGAACTATGTGTTTGGTTTGTGTTCAGACTGCTGTTAAGTGGACTTTCCTGTTCCAGAACAAAGATTGTAAACAAAACCATGTGACTAAAGATCTCTGCACTCATTGGCCAGGAATAACGAGGACGGGGCAAAGCAACTACAGGTGGAAAGTACGGAAGTCCTGCGCTTTGTAATCCTTGTCGGGATATTTCACTGATTCTTTATATTTCATTGGCTGATTTTGAACGTCTGCATCAACGTGAGTTTCAACACTTTGTAACCTTCTCTTTTTTGTGGAGTTTGCATGCTCTCCTGGTTCATGTGTGGTTTCAGTCCAGAAACATGCTTCATGGGTTCACCGGTGACTCTAAATGGTCCTTAGCTGTGAATGTGAGTTTGTCTGTTTCTGTGTGATGGACTGAAGAACCATCCAGGGTGAACCCCACCTTTCTTCTGGAGTAGCTGGGATAGGCTCCAGCATCCTTCATTCCCCTGCACAGGATCTAGTGGAACCAGGATAGGATGAGCATCTTTCCATAAAACTCCTTTAGCATATTTGTAACGAATTGAAGACAGAAAAGTTTTGCTCTTGTGTCCTCACAGTTTAATCCTGGGGTAAATGGAGTTTGACTTGCTCCTACTACCCCCCCAGTGGGGCTTAATGATTAACTGCTCCAACTTTATTTTCTTTTTGAAAGAGTTTAGTCCTGAAGTCAAAGAGTTGCCAGAGTTGGGCTTTTATTTTGGAAAGGCACAGGAAGTGTTGTAAGACTGATGAAACCTCTTCTATGTGCTGAATTAAAAGCGACGAGGATCTGCACATTTGTGTGAAGATCAAGGATTCAGCTTAAAGTCTAAACTAAAAGTCTCACTTTTTAAAAAGGCTATGACGCTTATTAAAGCAGCTTATTCAAAACCTCATTTTTGATGCAGCTTCCAGTCTCACTGCCAGAGTCTAAATCCAGAGTGAGGTTCAGTCCCTGAACAGGATGTCAGATGTTTGGCTCAGCAGCTCATGTCAGTGTCATGTGTGCATGGTTCAGGTTTGACCTGCAGGTGAGCAAACCGCAGAGCTGTGAGGGGAGAAACAACGTCAGAAATGTGGTTTCTCTCAATCAGTTCAAAAAGAATCAAACACAAAACGGAGCCGCAAAAGATCATTTTTGACATCAGAGCAAATCCTCCAGAAATAATGAAAAAACTGAGAGGAAGCAAAGACAATTTAAAGCCACAGACAATACGGGATTCAAACCTGCAACCTTCACTGACTGTGTCAATGATCATAGGGAGAAGATGCAGGTTTGGATGGATTTATAGTCATCATCTCCAGTCCTGACATTGTGCTTGATAATGTGAAAAATCTCCACAGAGAAGTCCTTCACGGTCCCCAGAGCGTGAATATAAAAGGTGAAAGTCAATAAAACAGACATAAAAACATCAAGTCAATAGTGGTTATGATAAATCAGCAGATGAGATGATCTAAAAGCTGTGTTAAAACGGTGGGTCTCAAAAACCTGTACGGTCTCTGCGGCCCTGAGGCTCTGCAGCAGGCGGTTCCCCATGCAGGCGAGGACCGTAATGGCAGAATCAAGCCTCACCCGGCACCAGCTCACCTCGGGGTCCGCGAGGGCTCATCCTTTAAAAGAGGACCATTCAAACATTTAAAAACCATCAAAATCAAGCCTGGAACCTAAAGAGAGCTGATGCAGCCATTTTCAAAACTCCTGTCACTGAGTCCTCTAGTTTTAAACTAGCAAACGATTTTTGTGGTTAAACAGAGAGCAGGGCATTACAATAATCTAACCTACTGAAAATAAAAGCATGCATCAGCACTTCTGTGTTGGCAAGAGAGAGGAAAGGACGGACTCTGGCAACAGATGATGATAAAACCCTGTCTTAATGACTTTTTTAATATGAGGGATAAAATTCAGCTCAGAGTCAAAAATTATTTGACTATTTTACTATAATTTTATTCAAAAACGGTAAGTTGGATCCAGGTCTGTAGTTATCCAGAGTGTTAGGATCTAAATGATCTTCTTCAGAAGGATGCTCACCACACCCGTCTGAAGAGAGAGCAGTTTACTATGTTTAAAAGCTCTGGCTCAAAGAATCCATCAAATGTTTGAAAAAGTGACGTGGGTATGAGATCTAAAAGGCAGGTTGTGGTGTTTATTTGGGTAAAACTTGACCAAGAATCTCTGCATCAACCAGGAATGTCTCCACTAAATAATAAAGTCATAAACTAAGTGTTAAATCCTTCAAAATAAAAGTGCAGATCAAATCTCTTATCGGTTTCATACTGGGAGGAAAACTTTCATCTGGAACTGAAGTCTGTCAGAGAGGATGCAGGAGCGTGACTGTCTGGTGGAGTCTGGTCATTGAGGGCTTTCTGTGTTAAACAGGAGAGCAGAAGTGGGTTCTGTGTGGGTTCTGGAAGAACCGTTAGATCCTCCAGCCGTTTGGGTTTATCTGAAGGGACTTTCTGAAGGAAGGTTTCTGCTGAGGCTTTCCAGGAAATACAGATCTACAGCACATAGACGAGCTAACAGTTGAAGAACTTTCCTGAAACTCTGCTCAAAGAAGCAGACAGTGAGGGCCCCAGGGCCCCAGAGTCCAGCCCCCTGGAGTTAAGTTTAAGCCCCTCGGAGGTTCAGCAGCGTCGACTGTTCTGTTCTGGCTTTGTTTGGGTCCAAAATATAATATGGAAGAGATGCGGTAATAACGCTCGCCCACTTTGTGCTCCATTGTGCCTCCATCCTCTGGCTCTGTTCACAGCCTTATCTGCTCGCCACCAGGTTATTAGTTCCTTTGCTGTCGTCATGGCAACAAAGCGCTGCCTCTGCCTTGCTGCCATCCATTATGTTTCAGAGCAGAAGGAAAAGGTGTGGAGGGGGGTAGATGTAGTGGAGAGAAGGATCAAAGCCAGCTGGTCACTTCTGTGATGAGTGAGGACAACCCCCACCCCCACCCCACCCCCACCCCACCCCACCCCCCCAAAATACCCAGTCAGACGTGGAGAACGCCACCAAGACAGTTTGGAAAAGTTTTCAACATGTTGGCTTCTGCTGGTTTTTGATGATCCGCCCTGTTTCTTATGGTGCCCCCCCCATTCCGGCTCAGTTCATCAAGAGCAGGTTCATTTTGTCACAGCATAAATAACCAGAGATGCTGCCCTCGATGTTTATTATGGAAAATTAGACTTTTTCCTTTTAATCTCATTTTGTCTTTTCTGCAGATCCTCCTTGAAAGCATCCTCAAGGCCTCAAAAGACATATCACTGGAAAATAATAATCTCAGGATCTTAATGATCGGCTGCATAAAAGATCTTCAGTCCAGAAAAAAGGATCTCGATCTTCATGGCTGCGAATGTGGTTTGTTTTAAAAAGAAAACGAGTCACGTCTTGAGTTTTGTGGAATTACCAAAATCCAGGTCTATGATGTTTTAAAGAGGCTTTGGCTGTAAGTCTGCTGTGTTCAGACTACCTCACTTTGAAGGTTTGTCTTCTGTTTTAAACCTTTTTGATGTAAAGATAGTTATTTGGTTTTCTATTTTTTTGCTGGTTTTAATGATCCAAACAGCTAAATCTTGTGATGTTTTTGTCTTCATTAAAATTAAGTTATTTAAAACCTGAAAGCACAAAGACTTATCGTTCTATTAGTGCTGTCAATCAGTTAAAAACATTAAAATGATTAATCACAATGTTTTACGAGTTAAAGTTTATATGACAACATGCAGCTTTCAAAAAAAAAAAAAAAAAGACTAGAGCGAAAATGTTTCCTTCAATGTTATTGTCTGAATGTTTACATTTCTAAAGTATTTACTCAGAAATGTAATGTTTGTGCACAAAACACATCAACATTAAGATAAGCAGAACTGTAAAGACTTTAATGTCTGGTTCGTATGGCTGTATATCAGCATCTTTGTTTTCTTGGAGTCATACTGCAAACATTGTGTTTCTGCACTTTAAATGCTCCGGGTGAATACTCTCTTCTGATTGGCTGCTGAGTGTTCTGAAAGAAGTTCTGGTCACAGTGTTCTCTGTGTGCAGGCTTTTTCCAAACAAACTTTTCCTTCATCTTCTGGATAAAAACAAGCGGTCAGAGGAGAACCTTCTCTGAACTGAAGCTTCATTGAACCTATCGCGACGATAAGCACATTTATCGCTTTCCTTTGTCGCTGCAGTTGAGGTCAGTGATGTGTTACCATGACAACGGGCCGCATTACGTATCAAACAGTCGGCCTTTTGTGAAAAAGCGATCTAAACCTAAAAAATAACCAGAATAAAGTACTAAAGATTGATTGAATATTTATTTCTTTTGTAAGTGACCGTGTTGGAGGCGGGATTGTACCCGACGAAGTGTGTATTCAGAATCTCATGCACGCCGCAGAAGCCTGAACCAGCGGAAGACGGTTGCTACGCAGAGTGTAGTTAATATTACACACATATTTAGGGTTAATATTTAAAAATTAATGCATGTGCTAACACGTTAACGTCAACAGCTCTAGTTCTAATATTTATACATGTGGATTTTTTTTTTTTTTTTAATAAAATGACATTTTTTCTTAAAATTATCAAAGTAAAATGTTTCAATAAACACAATTATTGTCTTTTACAGTCTGATCATCTAAAATACATCGAACAGACAGATATTTGCCTCATGGTTTTATTTTCTGTTTCAAGCTAACAGATATAAATAAATATAAAGTGAAAGTCTCTGGCAGACATTTTCTTTGCGTGAACTCTGCACAAGTTCACCAACTGCGTCATTTAAATGTTCAAGGGTCACATTTTTATTAATAAAATCTCATTAAGAAAATATTAAATGATGAGATGCAAACAACAGAAACAAACCTGAACAGTTTGGTCTTTTTTTTCCAGCATGGTCCCTCCATGCTGCACGGCGTGATGCTGCCACGCCTCAGAGGGTTCTCCAAATGTGACATCTTTAATTCTGCAGAAGCAAACGGATCGGGAGCTGAAGACTCGCAGCGTTTCAGACGTCAGTTCCAGAGGAAAGAGCAAAAAATCAGGAAAGCTCCTTAGAGCGGAGCTGTGGCACTTAGACCCAATTAGATGCATATTTAAGCAGAATTAAAGCTGGTGAAATATTCATGATGCCTCTTTCTGCTGCTGCGGTGAAGGTGGGCTGGAATCCTCTGGGGGGCGCCATGCTCCTGTGGAGTGGAGGGTGACGCCGCACCTGTGGAGAGTGGACCATGGGAGGAGAAGATGTGAGAAGGACCAACAGAGAGCAGCTCCAGGATCCAGGCGCCGCCGCGATCATCTGGACCACGGTTGCAGCGAGGAGGTCCAAGAACCGAGAAGCTTCAGTGTGAGCTGGTCAGCCCACCTCAGGGAGCAGGACTGGCTCGAAAAGCTGAAAATAGAGCAGACCACCTCCTGCAGCTGCAGCTTTTTTCCTATTTTTTGCCACGGCTCAGACCTCATCCTATTCAGAACAGTTACATCCGGTTATGAAGCAAAGCCGCAGACGAGGAAATCACCTGTAAAGGCGGAGAAACATTAAGCTGCAGACCAACAGAAAATTTTTTAGAGATGAAACCTCTTTAAAAAAAAAGGAACTTTTTTCCTAAAAACGATATTTTCTTTAAAAAACTAAAGTGATGATATTTTCCTTCCCGACCATTATCCGTTTGACCACATCAGCCTTAATGCTGACAGTCAAACAATCAGTATCTTTCAATAGTTTTGTGCTTTTGTTCGGTGAGCTCAGATTTTCTGACGTCTGTGAAAATGCTTTTGAGGAAATTTAAATAAAGTTATACAGTCAGAAAACAGGCAAAAGGGATGCAATGATCAGAACATGCAGTGATGAGGATTCAGCTTCTGTCAGAGAGTGTCATGAACATAAGACGGGTTACCGTGCATGTTAATGTGCACGTTGATACAAGCACCTTCTGTGAGAAGAGATGTTCCTGTTCCTGCACAGCCTGTGAAGAGGTATTTCTGATAGAAGCTGGAAACCATCATGAAAACTACTGTTAGACGGCTTCCAGAGGTTGAAGATTTCTGTGAGACGGAGATGAAAAAGGGAAACATCTGCCTGTGGAAACTGCAGCAAACCATCTGCTCTAACCACTCACTGACCATGTTTGGAGCAGAACTCTGTGAAGGCACAAAGTAAAACTCCGGGGAGGCTTTGGATCTCCGTTCTGAACTGAAGTCCATCTACAATTTGTCATTCGAAGAGTGTTTAAGCTCAGCAGAACCACACAGGAGCATTAAGAACAGAAGAAAAGCTGGAACCCTCCAAACCGTCCTGACAACGTTTGGATTCAAAGAAGCTGAGGAACACAAGACCAAGCTTGATGACGTCATGGGACTGTTCTGCTGCAGAGTTTATTTCAGGCCAGCTGATGCTGAAAAACGGGCGTCGTGGACGCTCATGCATGCAGCTAGAGTAAGTTAGTAACAGAAAGAAGTGATGACTGCACTGCAGGCCTGGAAGTCAGAGCCACAGGCGTCCCACGCCTTCATCATCCTTCAGCAGCAGTTGGTGGCGAGCAGGCAGCAGATGCTTCGCCATCCGCCGCCCATTAATCCTGCCACCAGCCGCCAGCGCGGTTCTTCACCATCGCCACCGACAGGCTGTGGAACACACGGCCAGGGTGAAGGTGGGACGGACATATTGGGGATGATTGCTTCTCCTGAAGGCGTTCTCCTCAATTTTCCAGCTGCTCTCCCAACCGTCTGTTTTCCTCCTGTGGTCCTCTGGCGGCAGACAGTCCTATCCCTGTCTCACGCCTGCCCCGCATCTCCCAAAGAACCAACGTTCTTTTATCTTAAACCTTTGAGGGGAAGATGGCTCCAGATGTCCACAGACCAGAACATCTACAGCAGAAAACAGGACATGAAGGTGTTTTTGCTCATTTGAAAATGAACACAAACATTGTGCTCTGTGAGAGTAAAGAACTCCAAACTAACTTTAAGCTACAAACATCCTTCAAACTGCAAGCAGCTGTGGTGAATCTGTATGGCTTGTGTAAGAATGCAGGCAGACTTCTATAGACTTTAGAGCATTTCTGAGTTTATTTGGGTTTTTACACATCACGTTAAAGAGCTTGGAGCTGATAGCATCACGCAGACGTTTGATCAGAATTCAATGATCAGCCCATCAGCCTTTGTAGCCCTGCAGCAGCTGCCTGCTCTCATGGAGGTGACGCAGGTCTCAGCACGCCTGCCATGTAGCAGGATGCAGAACAAGCCTTTGTGCGGATGGATGCCCGATAAGACACGTGCACGTGTCTGTGTCGTGTCAGCAGCAGGAACATCTGGACAACTGCAGAGGCTGTAATCTGCTGGCAAACATATGTATGGAGGGACATTAGAGGTTTCAGTGACACCGAGCAGCTGCTGTCTGACTGTTTCTGGTAATTCAGGGCCGCAATGCCAGGCAGCATCCTATCTGCTCGCTGCATCAGGGGGTCAGAGTAGAGCATGCTGGGACACTTTTATTGAGTTTTAGAGTGTGTTCACACCTAACCTGCAGGCAAATGAACTGGGCTGTGTTCCCACATACAGCTTGCCTCATTCAGAGGGAATTTCAGCTCAGAAACACAGACAGTTTCACAGAAATACAAGCTGGGTGATTCTGGATCATATATGTTTTCTTAGAGCAGATGTTTTTAAAAATATCCCTATTTCCTGTTTACACTCATAATTCCTAAGACAGTCTAATGTTGACCAGTTGAATAGTAAAATCAACTCCTATTGAGGACAGCCCAATGAAGTAAATTATTAGAAGTTGGGTCTCCCTTTTAATTTTCACTGCCTGCAGTCATCTATTCTGTCAACCTTTTGTCATCCATTTTTTTTAGCCTGCTTTAATCGTTCTGCTGGCCTGCAGTCATCAGATCTGTTGAACCTGCAGCCCGTCCGTCTCTAAGCATGCATGCTAGCTGCAGAATGTGCTGTCTGTCACTCACACAAACCTAAAACAGTGCATCTTGGCAGCAGAGTGATGCTCTGAAAGCAGTTTCACTTCTCGGTTCTCCTGTTGGTTTTATTTAAGAATCAATTACTCACTGATTCCATTGGCTGTAAATCCTTGAAGCTTCATTCACTGAGCTTCAGATGAGGGTGCCCAGGATCAATACTTAACCATAGAGGCTGGTATTCAGCTGCAGAATGAATGCTTGTCTGGCCGAGTGCGTGCATTTATTTTTAAGTAACACTCAGTACGCTGCAGTCCTTAGAGAGCTGCATATTCAGCGTGAGGTTCAAACGTCTCAATTTCCTCTGATCTTTCAATAAAACGGAGCCATATAACTCCATTCACAGCTCTGTCTATGGTTCAGCTTAAACACAGATCAAACTCGTGTGAGTGGCGTTCTACGCTTCTCTCACACAAACAATCATTCACTTTTACAGGTTTTAATCGTAGAGAACGAATGACGAGGAAAGCAAACAGCTGATCTGCTGAGGAGAAGGTAGAGGAGGAAGGTTTCTGAATCCAATTCTTGAAGCAGATATGAAGACAAACCTGGGCTGCATAGTGTGGTGGTCAGAGCTCTCACCTCATAACCAGGAGGTTAAAATCCCAGCTGGGTTCCTCCAGTGTGGACTTTGTGTGTTCTCCTAGTCCATGTGTGGGTTTTCTCCAGTTTCCTCCCACAGTCTAAAGACATCCTTCATAGGTTCATAAGTGACTGTGTGTTCCTGCAACAGACTGCTGCCAGTTCAGGGTGAACCCCGCCTTCAAGAGAAAAGGACAGGGAACACCTGGAGCCTCCACCAACACATGGGGGTTTTTCCTCATCAGCTCAGCAGCTTCCATTTGATTTCCAAAAGATCTGTCAGGAGAAACTGAAACATATGAAGTCCAGCCAGAAGAGAAGACCGTCACGCACCAACATATGAGCAACTGCAGACTTTAGCTCTTTTTCTGAGGTTTTCGTGGGTACACTTACCTGTAGATGTGCTGCTAATGACATCAGACCATACCAAGTAGGATCAACGGGGAAAAGATCAGACTCAAGCCCAGAAGCCATTTTGAATCCTGCTTAACACAGAAGAATATAGAAGGAACCCCTCCCCTGCCTAGAAGTGCATAGTGTAGAAATCAAAACAAGGAAGCGATTATCCCGGACAAGCCCCTAATTGTTACACCAGTGTTATGCTCTGTCATGCATCAGCAGGTGAGGGGCGTGTCCAACTGAGGAACACAAACTCAGAGGTAATGCTTCATGAGCAGCAGTTTGAGACATCTTCAAAACCCATAATCATGACAGTGTCCAGATGAAAGTCTCCATCTTTTGACTGCTTAGTTTCTAAGTTCGACAGAAAGACTGAAAAAAAAACAAAAAAAAACACAAACAGGAAGCTAACCTCCCCAGGACTTTCAAAGTAAGATGGGAATGAACACAATACAAGGTAAACAATACAAAAAGGCAAAACACTTTTCACAACAAATGTTTCTCAATTTTTGAGTGGATGTAGAAAAGTATTTGCTCATTATTTGCTTTTGAGGTATTTCAATACCTGGGTTCCATCCAGTTCGATTAAACTGAAAAGAGCTTCTGAACAGAGCCAGCTCAGACAGGAGAGTCTGTTTACATGGAGCTTTGCAGCTTCTGCTTTTGGAATGAATTTAATCCCTTCAAAGTCATGACACCATGTTCAGAGTGATGCATTTGTATGCTGCTGAGCTGTGGGGGGTGGCTGGGTGTGTGAGCTGAGCAGACGCTCTGCCCCCCCCTCCAGCAGCTAACCAGGTTAGGTCTGAATCGGATTATCAATTTCTGGGCTAAGTTGAAATCCACAGATTGTGGTCAGGAGGCAGAGTGACGGGCTAAGGAGCGGCGCTGTCAGGCTGATTGATGGAGCTGCTCATTCACAGCGACACCGGGCCCATTAATAAAGCAGTAATTGCTGCTGCGATATTGACACTCTTCCTGCTTCGACTTGAACCCCCACCCTCTCCATTCTCAATCTCACTGGTCCTGGAGATGCATCTTTTAAATCAAACTGTTGATTTTTGCTTTCCTCGGGCTTCCCTCTGCTGGTTGTTAGTGCTGCAGCTCCAAACTTCTGCAGACTTTTGTTTCTGTCTATTATTGAAACCCAAAGTTTCACTGAGCTAGTTCAGCTGAAATGCTCTTTGTGAGGATGATGTAAAGCTGAGCTCACCGACAGAATCTGCTGTGGAATCATCTGGTTGTTCAGCTTTTGATGAATGGTTTACAGGTAATGTGAACCACACCGTGTTCTTGGAAAAAGGCCTAAAAAATCCCAGATTGAGCTTCTTATTCCAAACTGCAAACAAATCAACAACAACAGCCATGAAGCCTCTGACCGTATCCATGGAAACATCCCTTCCTGCTGCTGGAAACTCCTCATGTGACGCTTCCTGACGTCCTCGTCTCAAGGAGACTGGAAACATCCCAGAATTCAGTGTTTCTGTTTGACGGATATCAGGAAATGATGTCACAACCTTCATGATGTAAAACCAAGAGGGCAGCTGTGTTGATTCTTAGTCGCATGATGTAAAAGCTTTCTGTAAAAGAACTAAAACATTAGAATAAAGCATAAAATCAAATTATAATCTGGATTGTTGAGCACAAACCCACTGAACAAACATGTGTTTGCACAGAAACGCTTCAGCGGACATGTTGTCATGCAGCTTTTCCAGTTTACCTTTTAAAACAAACTCTTTTAATGTTTGTGGTTAGCTCAAGTCAAACAGATTTTATTTCACTTGTAGACACCAAAAAACAGCGGAACTGTTTTATACTGAAAGTGGATCAAATCTGTTTTCTTTTCAGTTGCTTTTAGAATGAAAAAACAGTGAATATCCTGAGACACTTGGCCCCTCCCAGTCTGTGTTCAGTGTGGTGTCACCTGACCACAGGTCTGAGGGCATTTGAGACACACACACACACACCTTGAACTGTTGTGCTAAAGAGCTGCATGTGCTAAGCACAGGCCGCAAAAAATAAGGCATTTTCTACGGGTCTGACGTCACCCGTAGAAAATGCCTGAACCTCCGACTCACGCAAAATGGAGTCGAGTCGGTCTGAGTCCCGTTTTCAAGGGAAACCAGTCACCAATCATAAGTGAGCTTGTTCAAAGTCCACACCCACTTCCACTGAAAGCGGGCTCGGAGAAGCTGTCAATCAAACGTTTGTGGTGGGGCCAGCGGGCGCTATCTGCTTTTACTGAGGCTTCTGATTAGTCAGTTTATAACTTGAATAACTTGAAATAAAAAAATATCCAGGAAAAAAAATTGGATTAGAAAGAAGATGTTAAGAAGAAAGAATCAGAGCAAGAATGTTTATTCTGACCGATAGAATGACTGAGTAATAACTGTCTCTTTCTCTATAGAAGTCGGTGGGATTTTGGCTTTTTGGAACCAGGAGGTACTTCCTGTTTGGAACATGAGGGGGGAGGAGAGGTTGCACTGTCCATTGTTTCATACAGTCTATGGTGCTAACATCATACCAACCTCATCCCACTCCATGCAGGACTCCTGACTCTGGAAGGACCAGAGTGACCTTACCTCATTTAAATTCTGACCCAACCCCTCCTCCTAAACATGACCCTCCCTGTAGACCTTCATCCTAATCCTTTGATACCGGAGACGTCTCCAGCAACACAAACTGAAACGTGTTCTTTGAATTATTGGAGCTCTTCAACCGTTTACGCAGGATTTAACTTAACAGTCCATAACAGGAAGACTTGGACTGTGTTTGTGCTTTTTCAAAGATCCTGATGAATGGATTCTAACCAGCCACCAAAACACTGGATCAAGTTGGTGTTAGTGGAGGCAGAGCGGACTCACAGCCACGTGCGTGCTCTCTGCTCATGCAATTTCTCCTCGTGAAATTTCCTGAAATCTGCTCCGTTGCATTTGTCACGTCACATTTTATTGATGTGGGGTTTTCTGCCGTGCGGGGCATTAAAGTGTTGCTGTGCTGCGGTGTGCATGTGTGCTACTGCAGTGCTGCATAAAACATGGACCAGTGTTGCCTCGGGATCACAAATCGCTCATTTCTGCAACACAATAACACCGAAAACACACACGAATGCCTCACCAGGATTCTACAAACAGCACGTGCATTGATGGAACCATTTACAATAAAATCAGGAAAATAAAAGCATTAAACTCCTTTCTGTTTAACCCCTGAATGACACCCCCCCATCCTCGGTGGATGAGCCTTTTAGGATCTAATAAAAGCCTGAATGGAGAGAATGAGCTGTTTTCTGTTTGAAGGAGCTGATGAGATGAGTTGGAGCCAGAAGAATGAAAGTGTGTGTGGGGGGTGCAGTTCACTGCTGTTCGACACACACACCGACACACACACACATTTAGCATTCCAGCTCCAAGCTGCTCAGATCAGATGTGTTATCAGACGCTGGAGTGCAGATGATAGGATGCTAATTCCACCCTCTGCAGGGGATGGAGGGGGGGGTAGAGAGAGAAATTATAATTCCGGATGATTTCATAAACACCAGTTCAACTCTTTGGTCATGAATGGATAAAAGGTTCTCAGTAAAAAGCACCAGCTGACGTCATGAGTGAAACAGAATAATTTCGGTATTAACCTTTAACAGCAGAGCTCCAGTGTCGACATTCTCTGATTTACTGTTATCCCCAACCATTCACACAATTAACAACATTCCAATGAAATCTGATGCATCCGAATAAGATTTCATTGGAATGTTGTTAGTTGCATAAATGGTTGAAGAGCTGTGGCAGGTTAAAGAAGGTGTGGTATTTTGCTGTCACAGGCGGCATTTCCGGTGTTAAGGGGTTAAATTGTATAGCTTCTTTGTTTGTATGGGAATGGAGACAGAAACCAGAAGTATTTTATAAACAAACTTATTAGTGAAAAGTAAAACTAGAGATTCAAATTCAACATCAACTGAGCTTCCTCTCAGATTCTGTAGGCCTCAGTTAACTATGGTTATAGGTATTGAGTTTGGGTTCTAAAACAGTATATAATGCTCTAGGAGAAATAATGCTCTATGAATATTAATGCTCTATGAATATTAATGCTCTATGAATAATAATGCTCTATGAATAATGATGCTCCAGGAATAATGATGCTCTACAAATAATGATGCTCTACGAATAATGATGCTCCAGGATAAATAATGCTCTAGGAATAATGATGCTTTTCGAATAATAACGATTAACAAATAATAATGCTCTACAAATTACTGTAACTCTGCAACCACAATTATTGTAACTCCAACAGATTCTGATGCAGAAAAAAGGAGCTCTGAGTCAATATGCAACATGGTTGTTAGTGTTACATAACTCAGAGAATGTCAACACTGGAGCTTAAGCTGTATCGCAACAGGTTAACCCCTTCTGTTCCAATTTCACACCGGTACTTAAAGTCAGTGAGCCGCAGTGGAGAACAGAAGAGGTTCAGGCTCCACAGAAACCAAAAGACTGCACAAATGTGGAAACAAAGGTTTGATCGCTCCACCATGACTGCATCAAAGGCTGCAGACGAGCAGGCAGCAGCGCAGCAAACATAAACAGCGCTCATTATCACCACTGGAGCTGCAAACCAACACTTTACTGAAAACTGTTGATGTTTTTATCTGCAGATCACGATGGTCGTGCTGTCATCAGCATTCAGTAAACCCTTGAAAATATGGATGTTTTCATCCTCAAATCGTCAAATTCTTACTTAATTAAAGAAAGCATCAGTTAAATGCAGCCTTTACCTTAAGTCTCCCCCCCGAAGGTGACCACTTCCTGTCTGTGACAGAATGCACAGGTGGAGCTGAATGGAGTGCCGTGGCTCTCCAGGAAGACAAACACACTCATTACTGAGAGCTCAATAAAACGGCTCCAACCAAAGCGCCCCTCATCAGACTAATTTCTGAGCGATGATAGCAAGGGCGGGGGCCAAGGTGGCAGCAGAGCCTCCTGCTTTTGTCTCCTCTCATTGCTGCTGAAAGTAAAAATGAAAGTCAGAATGGAATAAAGAAATCAGACACTCGGAGCGGGACGGCCCCGACCATTAAGTCCTGGCTGATTGCTTTGTGCAAAGGGTGCTGGAAAAGCCAGGAGGAGGAAATTAAGGAATTATGGGGGGGGGTGTAATGAAAGAGGATGAAAACTGGCAGCTTTGTTAAACCGGCTGAGAAGCAGAAAAGACAGGACCTCACATGAGACCAGAGCAGACCAGCAGCTTCATCTGAACCAGGATGAAGATAAAGCTGCTTCACCAGCTCTGTATGTGTGTTTGGGGTGGGTAGATAACCCTTTCCACTTCAGGATCAACACAGGACCTCAAACAATCTCTCTCAGGATTGGTGTATTGGGGACACCATGGGGACTACAGCTTGACCTCCATCTTCTCATTCCATCCAGGAGATCAGGGCTTCCAAGAGGGAGGAGGAGCTTTCAAGTGGAGGGAGGGGCTTTCAGGTGGAGAGATGAGATTTTAGGTGAAAGGAGGAGATTCCAGGTGGAGGCTCCCCCGACACCAAGAACTCCAGTGCTTTATTGTCTTTGTACCACTTTTTAAAAGTTGAAATACATCAAAACCCAAACTTGTTTTCTTCACTCAGAGGTGGAGCAGAGACCTGCAGTCCTGAGATTTAGGCTCCAGCAACCCTGTGACCCTAAAAGGGATTTGGCAGACTTGGATAGATGCCCCCCTGCGTTTAATGTGTTCAGCAGGAACACATGCTGTTGGCATTTGGACCACATTGATCTGAACCAAAACTTTAGGTTTATTGCTCATTATGAAAGACCAAAATCGTCATATGTTTGAATCTGTGAGGAGAGATGAACTAATATAAACCTGACCTTTGTAAGCCTGATAGGATTTGAAACAAAGAAACCGACAGAGAAATGAGCAGCTGTCCAGCGAGTGGAGCAGATGAGCAGCAGCTTTTGTTTGAACTCTGTTAATATGATCAAGAAGTGAATTAAAATTCAGTCTGAGAAGCTGTGAGTGTTCGTTATGGTTACGTTCTGGAGGCGGAGCCAGCCAATCGCGCCTCTTCTTCAGTGGCCGGAACTTCTTGGTAAAACAGAAAACTGGTTTGAATCTTCCAGAAAATGTGCAGATGAGCTTTAACATTCATTGCAATGAAAAACCTGTAAGCTGTAGAGGAAATTGAAAGTTATTTTTGAACTGACAGAGAATAGAAAAGGCCATTTAGAGGCTAAGGATGCTGAAGCTCTAAAGAAGAGCATCCAGTCACTCCAGCATTCTCAGACATTCTGCACTTTGAAGCCAGAGATATTCTTCATCTTCTGAGCCCAGCGGGGGGGGCAGAAACAACAGCTTCAAAGCCTCATGAAGCAGCACTGATGTGGTGTCAGCAGATCTGCTGTTGATCACAGTTTTCCAGTCAGATCCTTTGATTTGTGGATATTTATAACGGCATCCGTCTTCTGCGGGAAGGGGCGTGTCCTCCCTGACACTGAGGCCTGAATGGTGGACCCGCTTCCTGTGCGTCCGTCCACAGAGGGAGGATCTAATCAGCACAGACATTTGTCATTATTATCCCCCCCCCTCGACATGCTCCATTTGTAATCCTGGCTGTTACCGCGGCCACGTTTTCATTATGGGTTAGAGGCTGCGTGCTCCCGGCATCTTGATGAGCTCAGCACCTCAATTCTGGAGGAGGATGCTCCTGAGAGCGCGGCCATCACTCGCCATCATGGCGCCTGCAGCCGGGGGACGAGCTGATGCAATTTTACATATGGAATAATAATCCTGGAAGTCTTTAATGTGATTTAAAGACAGGCTTGTCAAAAGTAATGTTGGAGCGTTAATATGAGGCGAGGGCCGGCGCTGCACAAACGCAGTCACAGATTAGAAGTGTTCTGGCAGTAATTGAGGGCTTTGTTGTTGCCTTGTCGACAAATGGATTTCACATTTTAGCCGGCGCAGCCGCATGCTCTCTGTAGAAATGGTTGCCATAGAGCTGTAATGACATGTAATGCCGCATGACCCCTGCTTGTTGGTATCTTTGAGGGCTGTCAAAGCTTACACACAATTAGAGCGCCGTTTCCGTTACACATGTTAATACAGACATCTGCACACGTGACGGGTAAACACGGCGGCTGCAGCAGCAGCGTTTGGAGTTTGTCCTCCATCAGGAGGAGCTGAATCTCTGAGTCTCTGCTCTGCTTTTAAACACCAGAAATAGCTGAATCACAGAGCGAACAGAGCGATAAAGTGGCTTGGTAATTATTCTGATAGCTTTTTTTGGAGAAGAAACACAAAAGGTCATGTAGGGAAGAATGAATAAGGAGTACAAAGTGTTCAGTGTTCTGTGTCTATTTGTGTAGGCAGGTCAACAATGTGAGGAAAAATGTGTATTAAAAACAATTTATTGTCTTTTTACACAGACAAGCATGCAGGATTATTTGTACATTTCTGTTTTTGCTCAATGTTTTATTGAAAACAAAATGTTCATTTTATCGTGTGAATGCTATGAAGCATGGCGTACCAGATATTTCCCAGAAGGCTCTGCAAAAGAAGTGTGCATTGATGCTTACTAGGTTAGTAAATGTAGACCACAATGCATTGCGTTTGACCGATTTGTCCTTTGAAAAAAAATATGTTTACATTTATTTTTTATAAATCATCTAAGTTTTATCATGTGAACACAGTAGTCGACACAACTACTACACAACACTAAGACAACATAGTGCAGGATAATTATTAGTGCTCTGGATTTTAATGTTTAAATTGAATTTAAGTAAGGTTTCTTTGTTTCTAGAGAGCTATTCATTATAGATAAAAAAGACTCATAAATTAAGGGCAATGTTTGAGATTTTACTTGTAAAAAATTGAAGGAAATCTTCAGAGCAGAGAGTAGCAGGAAAATGTGGTTCTACTGAGCTGTGACTGCTGCTGAGCCTGGATACAGTACTAGAAAGAAATCTTTGACTTTTTTTGTGTTTGGGTTGTCAGGTTGCGCGACTAATGGTGACTAGCAGAAATGTTCTTAGAAAAAAGAGCGGCGCCGTCCACATTGGGATGGATGACATCTCTCCGCATGAGACCAGGCTGTCTCCAAAATGTGCTCCAATTGTCAACAAAGCCAACGCCGTTTCCTGGGCACCATCTAGCTAACCAGCGGCTAAATGATGTTACTGCTGCTGCTGTTACTGCTGTAGTTTTATTCCCTAAATGCAAACCAAATATTTTCCCATTGCACCCACTGATATTTAATCATTACAAACAATAATCAGAATGGTGTTCCGTGAGACTTTCTGTTCCAAAACTTCCAAACTGTGGGTTTGAAGTAAAAACGGGAACAGTTCTTCTCAGAGATCGGAGCCTCAGCTGCATCAGTCTACAGCGCACTGCTCTGACAGCAGATGTGCTTTATTTCAATACAACACTCCTCCCCAGACACAGGGGGGTCAGGCCAGAGAAGCTGCAGCTCCAAGGATGGCAGAGTGAAAACGCCATCAGTCAGTTCGGTTTCACTCCTGAAGAAAGTCGCTTCCTCAAAGACTGCTCTAAACACACCTGCTGGTTCTTAGGGAGGCAGGAGGTCACGAAGTTCACCTGCCAGCAGAAGTCCAGGTGAGCCTCCTGAGAGCCCTCAGCTCATCAATGAAGCGACAACAACGCGCACGTTGTGCACACCTGCAGGTCTCTGACTTTGCTGGAGTCGTGTTTTGAAGAGTTCATTCCAGGTGTTTCACCTTCAGCGGCTCTTCACCACGGAGACTCGGCTACTGCCTCAGGCATTACAGGCGCGCATGCACACAGGAGTGTGTGTGTGTGTGTACATACGTGCATGTGTAATGCTGCATGTGTGTGTTATGGCCCTGGGCCGTGTGAGTCTGCCCTTTAGCTCCTCCTCCTGTGCAGGTGCAGGTGTTTGAGGACGGGGATAAATATCCGCCGTAGAGGTGTTGGAGAGACTCTTCCTCTGGACTTCCTGCCATGTCCAGATCAGTCACTGCAGCTCTGTGTTTTCTCTGTGCGTCCCTGCTCATTGGTCTGCATTGGTGTTCTTTCTGCATATTAAAGAGCTGAATCAGGTTTTATCTCCATGTTTGTTTGTTACAGTTCAGAGCCAGTCTGCACATGTAATACTGCATGTGTGTGTTTCTCTTCTAAACAAAAATTGTGATTCCACCGATGGAATCAGAGTCATCTGCTGTGTTTACCCAGACCTGCTGGTTTGGTAGCTTCAGCATGGGGTTAAGGTTTCCCTCATTAGTGGAGAAGTTTCAAACGGAGGAGGACACATGGTCCCATCATGAAGGAGGCCGGGCTCTGATGTTTCCATCTGTAAAGATCTGAACGGATTCAGGAACCTGGACCACAAGAGGCTGATGGATCAAATCCCCGATTACCTGCTCTGTCGCTGCACTTCTTTAAAGCACAGATTTCTCCTGAAGGTTGCATGGTGGTATAGTGGTCAGCGCCTCACACTGAAAGGTTCTGGTTCAAATCCCGGCTGGGTTCTTTCTGTGTGGAGTGTCCGTGTTCTCCTCATTCATGAATGGGGTTCTGGCTTCTGTAGATCAGCTGGTGGTTCAGGTCCAGTTTGGTGTCATTCAGACAGAGGTGGGCGGAGTCTCTGCTGGATGACTGGTGGGGAGATCAGAAGCAGTGAGTGAAGAGCTCAGATTCTGTCCTGATTCCTTAAATTGGCAATTAGCTTTAATGAGCATTTTAATTTTAATGAGACGCTGTAGTTCATTTCATGTGACCCCCGCTCTCCTCGGCACGTCGCGGCCTTCCAAATCCCCCCAAACCTGATGTCCTGTCTGCTCTGGTTGGGTGGAGCTCTGCTGACACCGCGTCTGAAACAGTCCACTGACCTTTCACCCCGTCAGACGTGATTTGTCCTGCCCCCCCACACTTTTTAAAATTAATTCATTAATGATTTTCCTCTGGAAGATCAACCCCCACAAAAAAGTGTCATAACGGTTCGAATGTGGTGAAAACATGAAGCTGCAGCTTCAGAACAAATAGCTTCATCATCCTGATCCAAAGTGTTCAACTCCTGCTTCACTTCTTATTTCTTGACATTTTTATTTCTTCTTTTAACCTGAATTTATGGAATTCCGGGTTCGAGTTCCTGCTTTGCTCCTCTTTACTGTCAGAGATGAAACCTGTTTGCAGCACATCCAGCTAAGACTCTGGTAAACCAGATTTCTGACACCAGAAGTATTTATGATGAAGATAAACTTCTACAAGACGTGCTGTTTCTCCCATTTGAGTTTTCATAGCTAGAGCCCCCAGATTGACTCTTCTGAAGCTCTGGGATTCAGTCAGCCGCCGGTTAGTCTCTGGTCACGCTGTATGACTGAGAGAATTTCAGGTCAGAACACGTCTGCAGAAAGAGAAGCAGGACAATTCTAAACTATTGTTTAGTAATTTTAGTATTTTCTAGCTAATTGTAACCCTTCAAGCTACTGAGATGTGTGTCTCCAGATAGACCTGGCTGTCACTTCATAAAGTCTTTCCTTCCTATCAGCTTTCAGTTCATTTGTGCTTTTATTATTTCCATTATTGACAACGGATTTGACTTCTTTCACTTCATTTCCTGCGGTCGAAAACCTCTCTCTTTTATGGCTGATGCACACCTGTCTGAGGTCAGCTAATCAATCTCAATTAATAATAGACAGAACAGCCACACCAACAGGGCATCTTACTCAACAAAGCTCCAACACATGGAAAGTTGACTTTTTTAGCAAAAAACTTTAGAATTTCTCATTTCAAAGTTTAACATATGGAGCTGAAAGCCTGAGCTCCTCTCTGGGCGTGTTCCAACAACTGCCAATCAGGTTAGCTCTGCCTGCTATTACCTCTGCCAACTGGACCTTAACTGTTAGGTTCCTGCTGGACTGACATCCGTATGAGCAGAATCCTGTTTCTCCACGTTACACCAGAACCTCATCAGTGGGTCGACTGGTTTCTTTGGTTCTGGTTCTGGTTTGGGAGCAGCTGAGAGTGAAAGATGAAGCCTCTCCATGACTGTGGAGAGGTTTCCTGTCAGTCTGCATCTTCTTCTTTGTCAGATTTATGAAGGTAGATTCTCAGTGACATCACAGTGAGGCTGCAGGATTATTTCATTTCATGTGGAAGTTAAGAAAATCCGTCAACAGGACAAATAGGAATCTACCAACATTTACTGAGGTATGTTTCCAAATCCAGAATGCTTCTTTATAAAAATAATTGAAATGAGGTTTGTGATGAAAAACAGAAACCACTGAGTTGTCTCACAGCAGCTGCAGCACAGCGAGAACATGGAGAAGCAGCTCTGCTGCCTCCACATCCGTCTACGAATCCTTCCCACCAGAACAGGTTTGTATTGGTGCTGAACTGAAACAGAGAGCTGTCAGTCATCTCACTTCAGACCAATACCATCCATCAACACAGAAAAGAGAAGAAAAGTTTTCCAGCTCACAAAAGAATCACCTCAGCGTCGCATTTTACTGCTGCGCTCCTGCATCAGCATCAGCATGAGGCAGCGTTCAGCCTCCAAAAAAACCAACACATTAGTATACAGCTGCATATTGTAATGTGTCCCTGACATTTCCTTCCCATTATACACTAATGCTGCATCCACAGCACAATGTCTCTGCATTTATCACTGGAAATTGATGCAATTTATATTCATCTTGCACAACGACACAATACCACAGCATGGAAATGGATTCCCTACTTCAATGGAAATCACAGAGTGTGAATGGGATCGCAGAGATAAGATATTTAAGAGGCTGGCGCGTCGGAAACAGCAGCCCGATGCTTGAAGGCGTGCGGGTCAGACTCTGCAGATTCTCCATCGTCGTTCAGTCTGATTGGCATTGACTGCAGGGATCCTGTTATCAGTTTAAGCAGCATTTCAGAGCACTCATCACAGCTTTCACTTAAGACAAGTTTCCCCAAATGAGAGGAAATCAACAGAATATTTAAACCATTACACTCAAAAAGAAACTGAAGCTGATCACTTGTTAATCTTTGTTAAAAATCATTTAAAGTTAATGTGCATGTCATCATTTCCCAGAAGCTGATGAGTATTAAATGTCAGTAACATAAACCAACCTTCATAATGACGTTTCATGAACAAAAAAGGCTTTAAGGATAAACCTTTGACTTGGAGTAAACCCATAAAATCCAAAAATGTTTCTTGCAAGTTCTCTCTTTTGTAAACTGTCTGTGAGGATGGGTTTTCAGTGATGCTTTTGGTCGTGTTTGCTCAGTTGTGCTTCTGTCACAGTCACTCCAGTCCTTTTCATTTCTGTTACTTGTCCTTTAAAAGTAGATTTCAGTTCATTCAGCTGATTCCAGCTGCTCAGTCCTTCCTTTGTTTCTCCTTTAGTTTTGTCATGTGACGTTTATTCACGCAATGTTGAAGTTTCTGCCACCAGGCGCAGTCTCACCACCACTTCCTGTACTTTCTGAATCCTGCAGAACTTGCTGGTGTGCCGAATCACTGGTTAGGAAGAAGAGTGTGGTCTCGTTTCTGTGACGTCCATCTCTGTCAGAAGGTTAGCGTTTGTTCTCTGTGGATGGAGGTCACTGTGTCTGAATGGCGTCTTCAGAGATGGGGGTGGAGTGCCGCTCTAGAGATTGGTTCTGCTTCGGTGTACCAGGCGACTGCAGAGAGACGAGCAGGAGAGCTGAGTGCAGAGTTGACTGTGACGCTGCTCTGCCATCGCTGTCCCCAGATAAATTTGCAAAGCGTGTTTCCATCAAACGTGACCCTGCTGCTCGCCAATTATCTCTCCAGGACTGCATGATTTCAGAGGCCCGGCTTGACCCCGTTTGTCAGCTGCTGTTCGGCCTCCCCGGTGGACAGGAGCGGGGGGGGGGGGGGTGGGGGGGGGGGGGGGGTTGAGAAAGCAAGTCTCCATCAGCGACTAATCTCTCCAGAATGCTTTTAGCCTGAAGGGTCACAGCTTCAAAGCCTCCCGGCTGCTGCTGGGGAAAAACTTCTCACCTGAAAGCTGCTGTTTCCACCCGGCGCCTGGAGGCGGCGGGGCTTGACCTGTGTCCTGCATGACGACTGAAGCTTCTCACAAATAAAAAAACAAAGTCAACAGAAGTGCAGCGAGTCACAAAGCTCATCTGATCCAGCTGCACGTTTAGACTTGTTCTCTTCACACAGTCAAATCCTCCTTTGGATTGTTGGTTTTTCTGTTTATGTTTTGGTGAAGCTAATCTTTTACATGACAGACTCTGTTCTGCTCTGGTTGTTCAGTCCTTCATGATGAAGCTTCCAGCGTGGACTCTTCAGTCTAAAGTTTACCAGAACAGCAGCAGTAAGAACAGTAACAACAGCAGCAGTAACAGCAGCAGTAACAGCAGCAGCAGCAACAGCA
>BSAI01000162.1:22271718-22290052 GCA_036245035.1 Adrianichthys oophorus | reverse complement strand
CCGCCTTCACTCCACCTTCACTCCACCTTCACTTCACCTTTTACCCCGCCTTCACTCCACCTTGACTTCGCTTCCCTCTTAACCCCACCTTTACCACCCCCTACATCTTCCTCCTGCGTTCACGCCACCTTCACATGGCTCAGCTGTCATTCATAAAAAGTATTCCTGTCTAACATGCTTGTTTTCTAGTTCATACAAACTGGAATGTATTTTACAATTTTTGAACTTCACATTACAGCTGAAAGCTTGGTCTGTTACTTTAGGAGAACCTGGAATCCTATTTTGGAGCAAAGCTGTGGTGGTTCTGTTCTTCTGGAACAATCCAAACATTTTTAATGTTCTCTTTGCACTAATAAACATGAAGCTGAACAGATGCAGGAGAACACAGCTGTGGTTTGGGTGGATTCTGGTCTTGAAGGCCTCACATCTAAATTATGTTTGCTGTGGTTTTGGAACCGACAGCTTTCATTAAAAAAAAAAAAAAAAAAAAAAAAAAAAAAACTTTCATTTTCTGGATAAATGGGATTACACCAGCTTTTTTAAAATTTGTGGGTGGAGCTACATGATGTGGAAACAGTCAAACATTTGGCTCCACCCATCACCAGCTGTGTTGAAGATGACATCATTGTTGAGGCTTCAGACTAGAGGAGTGTTGGGAGTCTTTGCCTCCTCCTGCTGGGGTTCTGCTTTGTGGTTTGTGTCAGAACCTCCTGGTCCGCTCCTCCCGTTAGACTGTGATCCGATCCGCTGATACCAAACAGATCAGCTGATCCAGAGCAGAGCCTCCTGGTCCGCTCCTCCCGTTGGCCTGTGATCCCATCTGCTGGTCTGGACTCCCATCTGTCTGTCTCCTCCTCATGGATGGGAGTTCCTTCTCCATGTTTTGACAGAAAGATGGATTTTCCTGTGTTTGGTTTGTAATCCTGACCCCCACGGAGCCCCACAGAAGAGGGGACACCCGGCCCCCGTTCTGCCCCTCCTCAGCTCTGAGAGATGAATGAAGGCGAAGGACAGAAGTGGAGCTGAGAGTTTGAGATGAGCGGCAGCTTCGATTAAATGTTAAATGATGAAGAGGGGGGGTGAGGCTCACCTGTCAGGGCCCCCCGCAGCCTCTGCAGAAGCGCCGGAGGAGCTCTGGACAGGCTGATTCATGACCTGCTAGGTGGGGGCTCTCCAAACAATTTAAGAGCAGAGTGTCATCATTATTCCCAGTTCCCGTTTCTCAGCTCTGCCTCTTTATTGTCTGACATGATGCTCTTCCTGCCGCCGCTTACTCTGCTCCTCTGTGGTGGTGAAGGACTTCCTGTGCGGCGTGGCGCGGCGCCCCCTGACCTTGCCGTTTCATCACAGACAGCATCACTGAGCTCTACATGCTCTGTTAAACCAGAAGACAAATGGAAAGTGAGACTTGGACAGACGCAGTTGTTGACATTTGACTGTTTGCTTTTTATCGGAGGATCCAGAGATTCTGAGGACGGAGCTTCTGTGAGGGAAGAACTCTGCAGGAACCAGAGAAAACTGGTGGAATGCTGGCCTGCATCCATGAGAAGAAATAAAAAGAAGATTTTTACCCAAATACAACTTAGTTTAACTTCAAACAGATGAATCCAAACTCCTGATCACAGTACAGTAAAGGTGCATTTCCACCAAACGCAACGGCGGCCAGTTTCAGTTTCAACGTTAAGTCAACGGTATTGACACGATCTGAGGTCCTGCAGGCCGATTGGTCTGGCCGGCGAGGTGCGAAGGTCTGGCAATTTAAAGTGATTTTTGTGCCACCGTATTGTGATCAAAAGTCAGGAACAACAAACCACTGTTGCTACAAGAGGAAGAGTGTTTGCTGTCTGGAACTGAAGTTGTTAGATGGTTTATATATTTGATCATTTCTTTTTGATGGCCTGCGATCTACATGGAGACGTGATCCTGATGATTATGTAGAGCTCTTTGAAATAAACAGGCCTGATCTCTAACATCATCTGTGTCTTCCATGCATTGTAAATGAGATAAACATCGCTTCATGTAGTGATCAGGCTAAAAACATTAGCTGGTAGCTCCTCCCACACGCCACCAGGGCCATCAACATTAAACATTAGAAAACAAACCAAAGAACACCATTTCCAGAATCAAAGATGGATTGAAAAATATTTTATGATTTTTATTTTTAAAGCACCTCTGAGAAACAAAGACCAGGACTTGTCATTTTCAGAGGATTTGCTGTACATTTACGTTCTGTTGTTTCTGTCCAACGTTTCATTTAGATATAAAACGTTGGAGGACTTTTCCCCACAGGAGACGTCACATATCTACAGACAACTCCGAGTTAAAGCCTTGAATCTGGAAAAACCTCATTTACGGCATGTCTTCAGAGAAGAAAGCAGGGTTTTTAGACTTTATGTTCAGCTTTTCCGGTCAGCATTCCTTCCAATCCATTATCTAAACCTGCTTTGTTCCTTTTTGGGGTCACGGGGGGGTCAGAACCCAATCTGGCCACTTCCAGGCGAAGGCAGGGCACACCCTGGTCTGTCGCAGGGCCCTGCCAGCATTCATTCCAATGATTAGCATTTCTTTATGAGCTCAGTATTATAGTCTCCCATTAGTCTAATAATATATAATTGCATTTTAAAGGCAGGTAATAGATTATAAATTCACATAATGAGAACTGCCGCTTCATTTGTGACATAAATCTCTGCCGGCATTATAATGTGCCTTCTCAATAAACCTGGTTCACAGCCAGCTGAATTAATTAAAATCAATGGAAACTTTGTATAAATTAAGGTAATTCATTAAAAAAATCATTGTGTCACTTGGTGTCGACAAAGGCAGCGATTATTAACATTTTCTGAGAGCAGGGACATGTGCAGAGAAGTCATCTGAACGCGAGGAAGCTGAAGTTCCTGTTTATGTGTCTCAGATATTCAGACCAACATCTTTGGGTTGTTGTGGATTTCCAGTGTTCCCATTGGCACACACGTGTTTCCCAGTGCCAGACACGTGGAGGAGCTGTCCCCTTCATTTGTTGCTGTGTGACGTGCGCAGCTGTTTCAGGCCTATGAGACCCGGGAAGCGTTTGGCTGAGTGTGTTTGTTACTGACTCATTTTCCACTTTATTTTGGTGCTGCTGCTTCCTGGTGAACCAGAACACGGGGAAGCGCAAACCACAATCAGGAGATATTTACCGTGAGAGAGTTTCTTCAGTTTTGCCGTTAACGCCTGAGTTTTAGCTCTGTTGTTACAACACCTTACAGTAGATTTTTATTGCAACCAATGTAAGTCAGCTTTGCACCACAACACTGCCGAGTACCGGTGTGTTTTTCTGCTGCTGTGGCCCGTCTGCATGCTCGGTTTGACCTGCAGCAGATCGTCTGGACCAGGTCTACCTGACTACATGCATTAGTTTGCTGCCATGTGATTGGCTGATTGAGTGAGCAGTTGGACAGGCGTGCCTTACTATCAGGGGGCAACGCTCTGTCTCCCCCTCTGGTCATCAGAGAGAGCGATCACCTGAATACGGACTGCAGCCATCACCTGGTTCTCTTGACCCCGCTTCGTTCTTTACCCCGCTTCGTTCCTCACCCCGCTTCGTTCCTCACCCCGCTTCGTTCTTTACCCCGCTTCGTTCCTGACTCCGCTTCGTTCCTCACCCCGCTTCGTTCCTCACCCCGCTTCGTTCTTGACCCCGCTTCGTTCTTTACCCCGCTTCGTTCTTGACCCCGCTTCGTTCCTGACTCCGCTTCGTTCCTCACCCCGCTTTGTTCCTCACCCCGCTTCGTTCCTCACCCCGCTTCGTTCCTGACCCCGCTTCGTTCTTTACCCCGCTTCGTTCTTTACCCCGCTTCGTTCCTGACTCCGCTTCGTTCCTGACCCCGCTTCCTTCCTGACCCCGCTTCCTTCCTGACCTTCTGCCTGATCCTGGACTCTGACTTAGCTCTGAACTTGTAGTGGCTGCTTCCTGTTGTTTTTGCTTAATAAAGCTGCTGCAGGTGAACCCGCTGTCTGCCCGTTTCTGTGACACTGACACAGCGAGTGAGTTTGAATTGCATTGATAGATCAGACCAGATGACACATCTTTATTCTATGTTCATGATGGCGGCTTAGGCACTGCCCCCCCTCTGCACACGTCTCTGACATATTTCAACGAGGAACTAAAAACTGCTAACATTATGTCCATCTACCCAAAGCCATTTTTACCCACAACAACCAGAACAGTCTGGCAACACTGCACACAACAAGAACATGTTTGTCCACGTTCTTCATGAAGAACTTGCAAATGCTCCAGTTCTGCAGCGTTTTCCTCCTTTTCATTTTAGTGGATCAACTGTGTTCTTCTTTGCCGTGTTTGCTGAGACATTGCTCTATGAGAAGACATTTGCCTTCCTCACCATGAGCCCTGTGCCTGCTCAGCGCCATCAACACAAAAAGAAGACACTCCGTCATGAGTTTGCCCCATCTCAGCGCTGTAGTAGAGATGGCATCAGAACTTTGGTGCCTTTTTAACAGATTAAGGTCACCAAACGACCAACCAGCAGGTTTTTATTCTGGGTTTCAGTGAGAACCAAACTCCCCAATGTGGTGCCTGTGGGCTAACGGTGAGGAAGGGCCATTCATTTACGCCGCAGTGTAATCACCGACCCATGGTTATGTCCAGAGACAGAGGAAGCAGGGGGAGGGGCCGGCAATAGTGAATCAGGATTGATTGCAGCGTAATGTCTGTCTCTCAGCTGAACGTGTTAATGTGCCGAGCTCCTCGAGTGGTTCGGCTTCCAGACAAGCTGTTGTGTATTGATTTATTACATTGTCTCAGTCTAATTACTGGGAGGGAAAGGGAGAATCTTCTGAGAGGATCAAAAAAGAAGTTAATTTCATGTTTGTGCTGCTTTGACGTTGAGGAAATGTGATCCTTGATTGTTAGATCCATAACTAGAAATGTTAAACTCAAGGAAAACGTGAAAATGTTCAGCCTTCAACTGCAGATGAACAGATGTCCATGGAAGCATCAAAAACTGAAGGTCAGAGGTCAATGGCAAAAGTGGCAGAAAACCAAAATAATGAAGATACATTCAAACAACAGGTTGAGCAGCCACGTACGCCGGCGTTCCTGCTGACATCACTGAAGGGGCGGAGCATAAACAGAATCCAAACGTGAGGAGAGAAACCAAACCCTTACTGTCTGTTAGAATCAGGTTAAATATTTAGATCAGATCACAGGTCCAGAAATCCTGAAGAAATAAGGAAAGAAAGCATTTTTTCCTAGAATGAGAAAATGAGCAGTTTCATGAAAAGGTTCCTTTAGATGCTTTAATGTCCTCACTTTTTTCTTCATTTTTCACTGCGGGGTCGAAATCCTTTGCAATTCCATTTCCTTAAGCCTCCTGGCTGTCCTTCCAGGTGAATCTGTCTGCAGGTGAGAGATGGACAGACCTGATCGGGACACACAGGTGACACGCCCCAAATATCACAGTCAGACCGCTCAGTCAGCCCAGAGAGAGAAAAGGTTCATGCGCGCTTGTTCATGCACGCTGCGGGCGACAGGTCGTGGTGAACACTTCTACAACATGTAAGGGTGAGTAAGAGAGGGGGTAAGGACGCCGGGTGACAGCATCACCTGTATGTCATCAGTGTGTGATACCTCCACAAAGCAAGACAATGAAGACAAGAGGATGACACATCTGTCCGTCAGAAGATTTCTCTGTTCATCATTGTAAATGTGTTCTCCACTGGTCCTCCTGGTAAAATAAAGGTAAAATAAAAATTCCAATGAATTTCAGATGCAGACCACAGTATTTACTCTGACTTTCTCACGTCCCTTTGTCTGCTGCTCTACTTCACTGTGGTTCATCATTCAATGAATAGAGGTGTAGGAGTGTCAGTGAGTGAGCGGACCAGACAGCAGTCAGTCATCCTGAGGATGAACTAACCCAGTCCCACTCTCCATTACTCCTGCTTAGAGAACATGAACTCATTCTGATCTGACATTATTGATAATCGGCTCTCGGTTTATCGTCTGGATGTAAAACAGAACTCAATGTCCTGTTTGCTGCTTTGACCATTTCATCGTTCGTATCTTTTTCAGAACATCCATTTTTATGTTTCCCAGACATTAGTGTTGGTGGAGAACCCCCCCACCGTCTGCAGAGCTTCTGCCACCCATGGCTGCAGGCGGCGTTCTTCATCTACTCCTCTTCAAACAGCTGCAGCTTCAAAAAGACGCTTTTGTTTGGGTTTAACTGCGTTTTTCTCTTTGACTTTTTATTTGCTGTATTGATGGACATGAAAGATGATTTCACATGGTTTGAGGTCTCTTGTATTTTCTTTCACATGACCTGAGTAACATGCATGTTTCAAACCACAGGAGATGGAGGAAGCAGCTGGCGAGTGAAAAGCTGATGTCTCAGGAGGCGGAGCCACAGGGGGATCCGAGCAACAAGCAGCAGCTTCCACACAAATGCTGATGAGCTTCAGCACGGCGAACGGCGAGCTGCCCACAACTCCACTCACAGATGCAGCGTCATGGCTGACCCGTGATGGACACATATGTTCACCAAAAACACCAGAAACCTCTGTCTGGGGGGGGCACAACACTTTCCTGTAGCCAGCTGTCCAGCCCCTCCAGAGGTGAACACCCCACTTCCACTTTACAACAAAACAAGAACCTTCACGTCTCTGCAGTCATGTTTCAAGTTCAGACAAAACAGAACTTTCCCCAGAACTTCTCCTCCAGCCTGGAAAGAAACGGGAAAAATAATTTTGTTGCTTCAGCTGGAACCATAACCAGTCCCATGACTCCAGCCCACAGGCGGGTGTAGGCACCACTACTGTGACTACTGTGTTAATGTGAGCTAAAGGGGCTCTCTGTGAGACACCACCAACCCCTTTACAGGACATGGTAAACCTCTGGGGATGCACGGTGGTGTAGCGGTTACTGCCTTCACCTCACAGTGAGAAGTTCCAGGTTTGAATCCCTCCTGGGTCCTTTCTGAGTTGAGAAAACTCTTGTTCATGCTTCTCCAGGCTCTACAGTTCCTCTCACAGTCCCAAAGCAGGCTTTTTTGGGGAATCTAAAATACTCCTAGGTGTGCCTCCCTTCTCCCAACAGTAGCTGGGATAGCCTGGAGCTCCATGGCTCTGACAAAGATTCAGTGGGTTCTGAAGAGGATGGATGGATGGATGGATGGAACTCTTCCATCAGAGAGCTGAGACAGATGCTCAGCCTCCAGATCACACCAGTGATCTCAATGGTCCCGTAAGAAACCTGCTGACCAAAAGATCTCTTCAGATCCCGAATCTTGAAGTGAAAATGCAGGACATGATCCGTCCTGGATCGTCCAAAAATTTTAACTGAAGCAAACATGCAGCCTTTGATTGACAAAGGAAGTGGGATTAATGTCGTCCTTCTCTGTGGAGGTGTTTCCACTCCAAGATGTTTGCTATGTTGTCATGTTAAATCAGGATTTGAACCTTCAACTCCCTGCAGCCTCTGAAGTCTTTGTTGCTGCATCCACTTGAAATCTGTTTCGTGTTTATATGCAAAGTACAGGTGGAATTTGATAATCCTCTTTTAATGCCAGGATAATCTCCCCCAATTCCGCCATAATCTGACCCATATGTTTCCCTGGACCAACCCAGAGGTCCTCTGCTTCTTCAGCTGAGCTTCTACTAATGCAAACTTTCAGAAATGGAAGAGGTTCCCATCCAGTCCAAACATCCGGCGACCTCCCTCCAAATCCCTGTGAAGGGCAGGAGGAGACACAAAGCAGGAGTTTTCATACGTGTGCTCGAGGAGGACGTCATGTGAACGGATGTGGAGGAGGCGCAGGAGTGATAGAGCGCCACACTTTCATTCTTTCCTTTGGGATTTATTGTTAGCTCTGGATTCTGGCCCAGACCTCAGCTTCAGTTTAACAGCCCCCGTTCCCTCTCCCCCTTCAAAGCGGGCTCGTCTTGGCACGCACGTGCGGACGGGCAGATGTTTGTGTCTGAACGAATGCAGGAAGGGAAGTTAATGAGGCGATTTGCATCTGTCCAAAGCTGTTTGCTGCAGATTGTTTGGAGAAAACAAGGAAAAGAGGAAAACTTCTTCCTCTGTCGGAAAATTCTTGAAAATAAGGAAATGAGAGTTTTTCTTTAAGCAGCAAATCCTTTCTGATTAAATAAGTGACCAAACATTCGTTTTTCTCCCTCAACTACATGGACATAATCTACACATGGAGGTACTGCTGGAGAAGTTGATTTGTCACCAGAAGAGACTGTCTTTAGCAGGTCATGAAACCTTTCAGAATGATAAAAAGGATTGTTTGATCATTCCTGTCCAACAGCTGAGCAGAAAGGTCAGAGCTGAAGGCCTCTTGGGTTTGGGTTAGGAATGTTCTGACAGGATTTGTGTGAAGCCTTTTTCAGGCTAAACTTTCTTCACATTCTTTTATTCGGAAGCTTTTTTCTTTTTTACTTGGACCAGATGGAGAAGAAGAAGAGAGTGGGATGTTCGAGAACGGGGAGAAAACAGGGTGAAGCGAGTTGGAGGAGGATTCCAGAAATGTGTGCAGGGGGGGGTCACAAAGCAACAAGCTGCTGGAGCTTCATCATCATCGCTGTCAGGTGTAGATGTGAGTCTAAAGGGGCGGGGCCTGTCCACACACTCAAACGTTACAAACGTTCTTGTTAGCTCCCAGAATCTTCACATACAAATATGTCTACCAGTACACAAATACACAACTACAGTTCACACACACGCACACACTCATTCCTACAACCAACACATGTAAAGCGGTTCATTCTGTCATACTGTTTGTGTAAAGGTGAGCTGACACCTGCGTCCAGGTGAGTGTTTGTGTTCTACTGAGGTGGATGATGGAATGGAAAAAGAGGGCTAAAAGCAGCGGCAGCCAGGGCCCCCCCGACACCTGCGTGGAAAGCAAATAGACGATGTCTGCCCACCAGGCAATCCTGTCAGCCCCCCAGACTCCAGACCAGGGCCAGCGGGACCGCCACACTCACCTGTCTGCTCTGAAGACTGGAATCTGAAGCTCTCTTTATGAGAAACTGTTCCTCATTCCCTAATGATGTTCTCTCAGCAGTGGATGCAGTTTACTTTCCCTTGTGAAAGGTGTGGAGGTTTTTGTGGTTCATACAGCCTTAGAGAAGACAGATTCTGGAAGGAAGGAGCCTGTGTGTTGCATCTGTCCTTTTAGAAACAGTGGTTTGCTAACATATCAAATTTCCAAGCACTGAGTGTGTGGTTTTGGATCTTTGTTGATTCTGTTGGTGTGAATGAACTTCAGGTAATGGTGGTTTTTTTGAAGAGATTAAATGCAGATCCGTCTGTCTGTCTGTAGATGTGTTGAAGCTCTGGTTTGAACTCTTGGACAGCTCATCTGTGTGATGCCTGAAGCAGTTTCATTTTTTGTATTTCTTTAGCATTCTTCCATCCACAGCAGTGTAATTAATCTGCCTGACAGGTGTCTGCTGCACAGGTACAAACAGCCAAATAACAGGGTCTGTTCAGGATGTGACGACTCCTGCTGGGCTCAGGAGGACCAGGAAGCAGCAGGTGTTTACAAAAATGAAACCCTGTAGACTCAGCAGTTTGCATCAGTTCATTTAACAGCAGCCACACATGTTCTGATCAGGTATGGAGAATTCTGATCTGCTTCTGTTTGCAGAGAGCAGTTGAGAGCTGCTTCTAAACCCGGTTTAGGTCCCACAGAGAGAATCCAGACTGTTGTTTCTTCAGTCAGCTCAGTACAGCTCCATCCACTTCAAAAACCCACAGCTGCTGTCATGTTTTAAAGCTCTTTTTTGCAGTTAAGCCTACATTTCATTGGACATTTTTTTTTAATCTTCAGTTTTTATGACATTGTGAGTGTGAGGAGCTGTAAGCTAGCAGGAGAGTGTGTAAACAGAGGGATGATAGGAAACAACAGCAGGCTTTCTTTCTGCCAACAGTCCCGCCCACAATTCAGAGGCAAATTTGTAATGACCTCCAGCTGCCCTGCAGAAACTCTGTCCAAGAAAACCACACGCGTTTTTGGATTTGGTCTAAAAACAGCATCATCGTGAAAAAAGACCACTGGGAACACTTTAGAAATAGATCAGAAGATGATGGGAGAGGGACTTTAAATGAATGATCTCTTCATATGGATGCTTTTAAACACAACGCCTTTTTCTATGTGACCTGTTGTATGGGGTAAAACCAATGGGGGGCAAAGGGGTCACTGAAACCAGCCTCCAGTGGTCATTTGAAGAACTGCAACATTTGGAATCAGTGATTATTTACAGACTGTGGGTTTGGCTCTTGTTCAGGATATGAACAGAAAATTAGAAAGTTGACATGTGTGAATCTAGTCAATGTTCTGTCTTTCTTACATTTTCTTCCAGACATCTGTATGCAAACGTTTCTTTACTGCCTGTGAAACCACAGATATGCGGGACTTGTTCTTGATCCTGGACCCTTGTTAGCAGAGTTTATTTCACGTGCACATCACTTTGGGGCATCAGTGGATGAAAGCAAAGCTTTCCCATTTTTGTGCACGTTGGCGTCAAACCTTAGACTGAGCGGTGGAAGTGGAGGACATGCACAAGTCTCACCTTTTGGACAAATATGTGTACCTGTGCAAAAAGACAAAATCTGTGACATTTTATGACTTTCAAAAGTGCCAACATGATGACACAAAGTGAAAACTAAAATCCAGACTTCTTTCAATGGGAATGGAGGGATCTGACTTGTTCTAATTACTCTAAATAAGGCAGCACTCTCTGACTTGTGTGTTTGTTTTCCTTCAGAGGAAGCTCAGCGTCCGTTAGAGAACAAACACCAAAGCTGCTGATTAGCTGATAATTCCCGCTGACACTGGAGAGGCTGTTAGCAGGCCTGCAACGGCTGAGCCTCATCATGACGAAGTGCCGTTTTAGTGTGGCGGATAGATCAAAATGTCTAATGCTTTCTTTGTAGCCTGCCAGCGGCTGCAGGTAAAAGCTGCTTTTATTAAAGCCCATCTTACTCTGCTGGCTCTCTGTTCAGAAATAAATGAAACTATTAACATGAAGCAGCCTTCAGCATCCAGTTACATCCTCTGGTCAGAATGCTCCCGCTCAGATGCGGGCCAATCAAATCAGTCCTCAGTCACAGCTCCAGCTGATGTATAGGTGATATAGGGAAGGGGGGCTGTGTTAGTGCTAAAACCATCATGATGCACTTACCTGAGGCACAGTAGATACAAGTCCATCCATGAATCCAGATCTGGATCTACAACTACAGTCAAAAAACCTGCAAAAGGTTCTTGAGAAAGGTTTTATTTCAGACTACAGCCATCCTGAAAGTTCATCTTCACGCTTTAAGAACTAAATAAAGTTAAACAACAACAGATTTGGTCTCAGCTGGACATTAAACCACAAGACGCTGATCAAAGCAGGAATGGATGGAAAACCAGCAGGAGGGTGATAGCTCAGACTGGGCAACCTTTCAGTACTTTTTTCCAGACGGGTATCAGGGAGACGTGCACTTTTTCTAGTGTGAAGCGTCGAGCTGGAGGACGAGGCTTCCGGGAGAGATGATGAGCAGGAGTGAAGATGAAGATTGTTCATCTCTGCTCCAGGATTTGACTTTTTCTTTTTCTATCTGGAACTCTGAAGATGGAAAAAATGTTCGTTTTGAATCAGGAGCAGAAAAGAAATCCAGTTTAAAAATATTGTATTTGAGAAAATAATCTGGACGGGCCGCAAGATACTTGCTCCGCCCCATTTTGATGCATCCACTTACAGAGAAGCAGATCCATGAACGTCTTAGTTTTCCTGGTCTGAGCTGCAATCAGGATCAGAACTGTGCGTCTGGATAGATCTGGTATTGCTTCCATTTTTGTTGCACCGCTAAAGTTAGGTTTGAGTGTGAAGGGCTGTAAGCTAGCAATAGAGTGTAAACATATGGGTGATGGGAAGTGGAGGGAGGGTTGCTCTGTGCCAACAGTCTCGCCCACAACTCAGGTGAATTTCTAATGAACTCCTGCTGCTCTGCAGAAATTATGTTTTACAGGTTTTTGGATTTGGCTAAAAACGACTCACCAGTAATCCTAACAAAAAGATCACGGCAGGAACGCTTTGGAAATAGATCAAAAGACGATTGGAGACGATTGGATATGTTTATTCAGAGGGAAACAAATGTTTTCTTGCAGTTCCAGCAGCTTAAAACAACTTTGTGTCTCCATCCCAGTTGGACTGAGTGCCATGCTGTCAGTCATTCTGTAAGGAACCAAAGATCCGTCAGGTCTTCAGAGTGAGTCTGTTCTACCATCGTTTCCAGCGGATGTGTGCTGGCATTGGAGGACCGGCATGTGTGTGTGTGTGTGTGTGTGTGTGCAGGCATGCAGCTGCACCCAGATGTGTGCAGCAGCTGGCTCCTGACAGCAGCGTTCGTGTTGTGAGGCTCCTCAGAGGCTGCTGTTGTCACCTTCTGACTTGGCACCAGGAGCCTTACGCTTTGCAGCTTTAATGTGTGCTGATGAGGAAGCTCCTCCTACCCCCTGGTGGGGTCTGAGGGCTGAAAGGCTGGACGATGATGATTGGAAGCGACGATGTAAGAAGAGGGTTTGTCTGTATGAACACCTCCAGACAGGAAGTGCAGCTCCTCATGAACTGTCAGCTCTGCTTTCCTTCTCTTGTTGCCTCTTTAAGGCCTTTATAGGGAGCTCTTCCAGAACCGTAGTGGGATGTCAGAAGAGAAAACACGCTCAGAGCTGCAGCTGATTTGCTGAGTAAGTCAAAAAATGTGATAATGCTGGCTGCACTGACTGGTGGATGTCTCCTCATTTTACAGTTTGTATCAGAGCAGTATGAAGTGGAACATCTCCTCTGCCAGGGCCTGTAAGCTCTGCTGCGGCGCTCTGATGCACACCAGCAAAGGGAAATGGAGGAAACCCCGAGAACCCAGTTGTGCCGCTGAGAAGTTGATGACATGTTAGGTTGACTCGTCTGCCAGACTGACAGCTGTGAATGTGAAGCTGTCAGGCGTCTCTGTGACAAGCAGCTCGACTCTGGCTGATGGTCGCTTTGATTCCCTCTGAGTTTAAATCACAACGCTTCACTCCCCTACTTACAGGTGTCATCAGCTGTTTGGTTGGAGGCAGATACAATTACACTCACACCAACACCGCGTCAACAGCTCCTTCTGCTATCAGGACTCTGAGGAGGTCGGTTTAACTTTTAGAACGGAGTCACAGCGACCCGACATCCGGAAGGTTCTGGATTATTGCTCTGGCTTAAACAGCAGTTGGTAAGCAGAACAACAGGACATTAGAACATACAGGAGGTGGACAGGATTTATCCCACAGTTTATCACAACAAGAAGCCAGTAAAAAGATCTCTCTCATTCAAAGGTCTCGACGATGAGCGTGACAGGATCTCTGTCACATTCTACCATCATCAGAAATGTTGACCTTCATTTGAAATAGTTTGTTTTCTGTCTTACCTTATTGCTTTATACAAAGTAAAAACACCAGAAATAATTGTACTTTGAACTAATGACAGAAATAGTTTATTTGTTCTCCACATTTAATTCCAAATGACTGCAAATGAATATTTTCAATGATTTTTCAAAATACTCAATGACAGTCAGGATCATTTTTCTAGTCACTGACCATTAGAGTCTATATGAAAAATTACTGAACAAAGCTTCTAAAGATAACAGTATTTGTTTCAAAAATAAAAGCCTTCAAATGCTCTGTTCCACATTATTACACAACAGAGTTCCTCTACATTTGATGGATTCTAAAGAACTGAAAATGGTCTTTGGTTGAATGTGCTGCATTAGGAGGTCATATTTACTCAAATCAAAGCTATTCCAATAAAAACATCTTCATCGCTCCAGTTCCATTTCAACATGGGACCCTTATTTTGAAGCAGCTTCACAGTTCTTGCATCCATTGAACTTTTTCGGAGACTTTCTGCTTGAATTTCTTTGCAGGATGTCAGAATAGCCTCCAGAGCTGTTGTTTGGATGTGAACTGCCTCCACTCTCAGATATATTTAGCTTGAGGATGCTCCAAATGTTCTCAATAGGGTTGAGGTCAGGGGAGGATGGGGGCCAAACCATCAGTTTATCACCATAGCGACCAACGATTCAGAGGGATTCCTGCAGCAGGAGATGGAGCATCATCATGCATGAAGATAATTTTGTTACAGAAAGAATGGTTCTTGTTGTTGAACCACAGGGAGTAGTCAGTCAGAAACTCCACCTACTTTTCAGAGGTCATTTTCACACCTTCAGGGACCCCTAAAGGGCAGACCAACTCCCTCTCCATGATTCCAGCCCAAACCATGACTCCACCACCTCCTTGCTGACATCACAGCCTAGTTGGGACATGGAGGCCTATCACCCACTACTCCATCCATCTGGACCATCCAGGGCTGCCCTGCACTCATTAGTGAAGAAGACTTTGAGTCTTCTTGTGTGTCTGGGTCACTGCAGTCATTTCTGCTTGTGAGTGTTGTTTAGAGGGACCAATGGAAGGTTTACATCTAACTGCAGCCTCTACACCTTCATGTTGGTGGGACTCCAGAGACAGCAGAAGCTTCAAACATGTGCAGCCGCTTTGTAATGGTATTTTAGCAGCTGCTCTCTGAATCCCATGTATTTGTCAGATAGAAACCTTCCTCATTCGGCCTTTATCTTCTCCAACCCGTGTGTGCTCTAAAGCAGACACTAATCTGGGGGTACAGTAATCACAGATGTGTGGCCTGGATGTGTTAAAGTTCTCTCAGCAGCAGAGGTGAAGCAGAGTCCACCTCTGATTGTGTTCTCTGTGTTGGCGTTAGCGTTTACTGTGCTCTTCTCTGGAACAATGTTTGAACTATAAGCTTTATGTAAATGTGCGAAAGGCTCAGTTTAGATTTCCCTGTAAATGCAGCCGTGAGTGATTCCCTCTGAGATGCAGATCTGACGCGCTGTAATAAAGTGAGCGCAGTCACGTCTGCAGCCACGTTAATCCATAAACTTGTTCAGTGTGTAATTTAACGCTTCAGAGTAATGTCATGTCTCCATGACTTTAATGGCTCTCAGAGATAAACAGAAGTGAACGCTTTCTCTGAGCCTACGAGGGCTGCTGCAGGACACAAATTCACATCTAAAGCATTACTGGAGATGCAGAGCGATAAGAGCACAGGGACGATTAGGGATTTTCCCTCTGGTAATTAAACAATCTCATTACTCTTAGGATCAGATTAAACCAACGACTTTTCACTCCACTTTCGGAGTGAAAAACCTCTAATGGAGAAGAGGGAACGGCGCTACCAGCAGCAAGCGTTTTGTTCATTTTGTCGTCAAGGTTTTCGTCAACGACATCTTCTTCCTGACAAAAAAAACAAACCATCATTTAACAAAAAGTCAAAACAGAACTACTGAGACTTTCATTCACAAATCAAAACACTGTGATGACATCATCCAATCAGAGCAACTGATGATCATTAAGGAATGCAGGGAGATCCAATCAGAACATAAGAAGTTATCGAGGAAAACACTGCAAACAGTTTTTACGTGTTTCTGCAATGAAGGTTCTAAAATGTTTGAAAAGAAGCGCCGACATTCAGACACACGTCACCATACGACTCCAAACATGACTTTGCTGTGTTCACGGTGTGGAGCGACCATCACCGTGAACTCCAGAAAGCCTTTCAGCTCCACAAAACTCACTTAAACACTTTTTAAAGCAACATTTGCAGGAAAAAGGAACTACAATTCCAATTTGATTTTATTATTCGCAATAAATATAATGCAATCATTTTGATCTTTTTTATTTGCTTTTTCCTGTTGGATATGTTTGAAACTAATTAGTGGATGTGCCAGTTTTTGATTGATTTTACACTACAGAAGAAGTGAGAGCTGCTTTAAACGTTGAAGTTCAAGATGCTTCTGTAACTCGCTGATGTTCCTTTGCGTGAACTCAGGTGGAACTGACCGATCTGTTGACGGCCTGTCCTTTGTCTTGGATGGACACTTTCAATAATTTTCTGTTTTTGATCATTTTGGGAGTTTGAACCATTTGATTACTGCCTGTTGCTACTCAGGGAGATCTTGTTGAATCATGTAAAGTTTAAAAACCCACTGATGCGTGATGCATCAGCTGATCTTATTGTTTTGGTTTGCATGGACATCGCTTCATTGTTCCTGAACTAAGAATAGTTTCATTTTCCAAAACCTCAGGAATGAAACCTCTGTTTTACACAAATGAATCTATTTTTCTCACTGTGGAATTGGGTGTTTGTCTACTTTTACAAATCTTATGGAAGATTAGATCTCATCGAAGGGTCTAAATCTGCATCATTGGATGCCCGATCTGCCGTCATCTGGTCACATCGCGGCGTGGCAGCTGGAGTTAAGTGTAGAAAGCTGGACGGAAGCGGCTTTACCAGACCGTTCAAAGTGAAAAAAGCAGAGCTGAAGCTGCTGCATGAACGTTTGCTTTGAACACTGTTTTGACCAAACAGCTGCCAAACTGATGCGCCGCTCTATCCAAAGCCAGTTTTTCCATTAGCGCTGGAAGTTAGCGAGGCATTGCCGGCAGCAGCGGATGTTGTTGGCATCCCTGTGCGTCCACTTGCTGTTTCCCATCCATGCAGAGGAAAACAGGATATGCAACAGGGAGTAATGTGGAACAGATTTGACTAGTTTGGAGCCAACTGCTTCGCTGTGCCAAACACAACGGCTGAACAACACACCGTCCAGGATATAGTTTCATCAAGAGGAGGGGGATGTCCAGCTGGACGGCAGCGGAGCCAGAAGCTCCACAGGAGCTCACAACATGGAGAGATGCTGCTGCAGATTCTACTGGCAGAGAGAGGGGTGAAAAATGGGGAAAAATCTGCTAAATGCCACCGCTGACTGATCGTGGCGTCTGGAGGGACGGCAGGCGACAAATGGCAACATATCAGGCAGGAAGAAAATTATAGAAAAAGATAAATTAGAAAAGAAAGATAGTGCTGTTCTTTTCTGACCAGACTTAGTTTTGTTTATCTACCCATCTCTAATTAAAACTGAATGCTTACAAGCCTGGCACTGATCGATGGCGGCCTTCCTCCCTGCAGAGGCCGTGCGGGGTCCTAACAAGGCAGTTGGATGCTGGAGAGGAGAGCCCTGTATTTGCCTTCATTGATTGAATTTCCACTTGCTTTGAAAGCCGGCGCTGGGCAGACGCACTGGCGTCCTGCAGCCCGACGCCGCAAACACTCAGTTTCCTGTTTGTGAGCAAACGTGGGAACAACGACCAGTCTGGCTGAGATCAGTTCTTTCTATACTGATGAGTGATGAAGACCGAGGATAAAAACACTGCAGGGATGAAGGACGAGCAGCAACGACAGGGCTGACCAATCAGCTGCCGGCTCATTTCTTTCACCTTTCACCTTTGTGCTCTGCCACCTGCATCACTGAGGGGATGATCAAGCCTCCCCTCAATCAACCTGCAGACCTCTGAGTCTTCATCTGAAACATGGGGTAGGAAGCAAAGCCTGGAAGGAGAGACGTTAAAGACTGAAGAGGTGCGTCTTGGTGGGAAAAGTAAAGTGTATTTTCCTATGTCAATTATCGATTTATCTCATTTCGAAACAATTTTAGTAGATTAGATTTAGTAGGTAGATTTGATTTATTTGCTTAAGAACTTGCCTCAGACTTGCAACAGTCAGATTGATCTGACTGAATTGTAAAAAATAGAAATTAATTAATTAATTATGCATTTAATCGTTACACCCCTATTTATAACCAACCCAATAAAGCAGATGAGAAAGATGTTATTTTTATTGAACTGCAGGAATGTTCCGATGCAGAATTAGAAATTAGAAATGACGACGTGGACTGGAGCTAACTCTGAGCAAGAGTTTTATCAGAGGTCACTGAATGTCCTTTTACCATAAATCCATTTCTTTTTTTTCATAGCTCAAACCTGCTTCATACAGAACAGATCCTCATCAAATGATTTATTGGAAAAACATGACACATGAAGAATGTGTCATTAACACCAACAATGATGTCCTTTCTGAAATATGAGCTGATTAGCATCTCAGATCAGCCTGGTCTTTACTCTTTCATTCATTTAAGTTGATGATGTTAATGGTGTTGTTACATCATGTGCAGCGAAGAGCAGCTGCACGGCGGCAGGAATTGTGGTAGCACTGATGGAGGTATTTAATTGACTTCAGTTTCGCTGGTGTCAGATGTTTTTGGCTCATCCTCCAGTTTAAAACGTCTGCAGATACTTACGCATTAGTAAGGAGACCAAGAGATTCACCATGACTGGGATTTTACATACCAGCAGTTTTACAGTACACAGCAATACTTTTACAGTACAGATCAATACTTTTA
>BSAI01000162.1:22223605-22271708 GCA_036245035.1 Adrianichthys oophorus | reverse complement strand
TTTTACAGTACACAGCAATACTTTTACAGTACAGATCAATACTTTTACAGTACACAGCAATACTTTTACAGTACACAGAGACAGTGTTACAATAGTACACAACATTTTATAGTACACAGTAACAGTTTTATAGTACACAGTAACAGAGTTATAATACATCATTTTTCACTTAAACATAAACTCTAGATGAAAGCAATGTACGCTTTTCAACATAAAACATTTATTTACCTTCCTCATAAGTTGCTCAGTGCTCCTGAGATCATTCTTTAATCTTTTTTTCTGGCTGATGAGACGCTCTGCTCCAACTCTTTAACACCTTGAATGATTCACATCGGAGTTACATTTACAGAAGGATGATGAGATCATGTGACGCTGCCACAGTTAGAGGCTAAAGAAGATGTTTGTTTTTCCTGAGCTGGGGTTTAACCGAAACAGAGCCTTTTCTTCACAGGTTTTGAACCAACACACGGAGAGTGTCTGCAGGCTTTTGTGGTTTGAAAGCTGCAGAACACGTTAAAGAGCCGTCTCCCAGCTTCTTTATGCTGATTGTAACCAACAGTCAGGAAGGTTTGCACTTCAAACTGCACACAGAAGTGAGCAGTGTGGTGTGGAGAAGCGTGACAGGAGCAGACGCCAACAGGTGTCAGCTACATTAGCCCGGTTAGCGTGTGACAGCCTGTGGGTGACACGTCCTCCAGTGCCTCTACCTGCACAAATAATCCCTGCTCCAATCCACCTGTCACACAAATCAGACCTCCATGTTTTATTTATGAGAACGGCATGAATAGATGTCCTCTTTGCTTCTGAAGCTCATAAATCCAGGAACATCCTCAGAGGCTCAGTGTCGTCGCCATTAGAAGCAAGGCCTCAGTGCTTGGTTCAGAGAGGTCAGCGTTACCGTAGAAACGGTACTTAACATCAGAAAATAAAAAGGTCCACAAAGCGAGAGTGAGAATTTATGCGGGAAAGGCTCTGCTTTTGCAATTTTGTCACCCTGACAGGTGTGACAAGCAGGAAATGGTCCTGTGCAGAAAAGTGCGAAGTAAGCATCATCTCAATGGAGAGCAGTGAGGCTCCCGGCGGCACCACAGAGCGAGGGACCGGCACACAAACACAACAGGGAGCCAGACAACAACCGCAGTTGTTTATTGCATTCCCCACACTTTCTCAATGAGGAGCTATTTATTTTGACAGCCACATATGAAAGGAAAACCGAGAAAGAAGAAGACCTCACAAAAATCCCTTCAACCAGGGATTCACGATGGGAGTGCACGTGAGGACACTCCCACGCCCTTCATCTTTTTAGACAATGTAGTGAAAAGTAAACATGTTTAGATTCACAAAAACAGATAAACAGTTTCACAAATCCAGTGGTGTTTGCTGAGAAGATGCCTGAATAAAAACGTCAAAACAAATGTGGCTTCTGCTGCCGAGTAGAAACACAGTTGGCAGAAATGGCAAATGTTTGGGGAAGAGAATGGAACTTTTTAGATTTGGTTTAAGTTCCTGCTGCTTTTGAAGGCAAATCCAGTTCCTGTGACTGCAGCTGCAGACCAGGCAGAAGCTCCTCATGAAACCGCAGTCTGACATGACTGGAACTTCAGCAACTGCACAAAACGTTCCTGTCCAGAACCGCAGCAGCCGTCCATCCATCCATCCGTCCGTCCGTCCGTCCGTCCATCCATCCATCCATCCATCCGTCCATCCGTCCATCCATCCATCCATCCATCCATCCATCCGTCCATCTGTCCATCCATCCATCCATCCATCCATCCATCCATCCATACAAACATCTGCAGTTGTTCTACTCTGTTCATTTGCTGTTCCTGTGAAGTTTGGACATCTGGGTTAAACCTCCGTCTTGGATCAGACTAAGTTTTTTTTACCTTGGCATTTTGGGTGAATTAACCTGACCTGTTGGACACTTTTGTTCTAGTTGATTTGTACCTCAGATCTCTGATTGTGTTTATGGTGATGCTCATGTCTGCTGTGAATGAAGAGATTTCTTTTTTGCTTGTAATTTACCTCATCTGTGGATTCTTGTCTTTGACCATTCACTTACCTTCTGTGGACTCCTGAGTTAGACTCCTTGTTAGACTCTTACAACACAGACCTGGTAGAGGAGTTTTTCATGGATATTGGACTTGTCATCCCTCTGTCTTGGCTGATTACATTTCTGTTATCATTTCCTCTTAAATTTGGACGGTTCTGAGGAAACCAGGGATGTCGTGGTCACACGCATTGGATTCGAAACAGAATCAAGTCATGAATTTGATGACTTTACACTCGACTTAGACTTTCACAGCGGTGACTTGAGATTTGGATTTTAACATCAATAACTTGTGACTTGACTCGGACTTTAGTCCGCTGACTCAGAAACACTTGCTATTTTCTCAAAAATCCAAAGATTAGAAAGTATATTGACAAAGCCCGCGCTGCAGTCTCTCTGTAGATTTACGTCCGTGTGTGATGTCGGCACACAACGGCCATGTTGGCTTGATCCAACCAATCAAATTGGAGGAAAACATTGTTCCGTTAAAAGTGTGAGTTATACATTGGAGGAAAACCTGTTGAAGTCTGAACAACACTTGAGACTGGGGCGGAGATTCACCTTCCAACAGGACAACCACCCTAAACATAAAGCCAAAGCTACAATGGAATGGTCAAAATGAAACGGATTCATGTGTTGGAACGGTCCAAAGTCCAGACCTAAATCCAATCCAGAATCTGTGGAGAGATCTGAAAACTGCTGTTCACAAACGCTCTCCATCTAACCTGACTCAGATTGAACTGTTTTGTAAGGAAGAATGGACAAAGATTTCAGTCTGTAGATGTTCAAAGCTGGTAGAGACAAACCCCAAAAGACTTGCAGCTGGAATTACAGCTAAAGAGGGTTCCACAAAGTATTGACTCAGGGGGGATGAATACTTTTGCACACTGAACGTTTCAGTTTTTTTTATGAAAAAAAAAAAAAAAAGAACTCATAGATTTTTTTTCCACTTCACAAGTGTGTGTCACTTTGTGTTGGTCTGTCACATCAAATTCCAATAAAATACATTTATGTATGTGGTCATAATGTGAGAAAATGTGGAGAAGTTCAAGGGGTATGAATATGTTTACAAGCCATTGTATATAGATATATACATTCACATACATACATTTATACATACATATGTATATTTATGTATGCATTAAAGGGATTCCTGACAGAGATTAAACAACGACCAGCTTTATCTGACTCTTGAAACCAGGGCCGGCCCTGGGGAAAGGCCTCCTAGGGCGCCCTCTGCTGTAGGGGGCACCAAACCTCAATCATTATTAATGTTTTTTTTAATTTCATTTAATTTTATTTTTTAAACAGTTTGAAATACCACTCATTTCATGTAAAAATAAATAAAAAAGTAATAAGTAAAATGATGTAGTTGTAGAGTTAGATACGCTAATTCCTCTTTAACAGTTCTAGCACATCGTCTGTCTGTTCTGGGAGAGGATTCCTCCTTCATGTGGACATCCCTGAAGTTTCTTATTTTTTCCTTCAAGATAGGGTTTTTTTTTCCTCACTGGGAAGGAGGTTCTAAGGGCAGGGATGTCAGTTTAGTTTAGTTTATCAACCAGTTATTGTTTATATTTTTATGATTGACTTTATGTTCTTTGTATAAATACCGGTGTGAAGCCCATGGAGACGGCTATGGTTGTGATTTTAGTCTATAGAAATAAAACAGAATTGTATTAAGTAACTAATAAAAGAATTCAAAAGTTTGACATAACTAATAACTTTGCCCGGTGCAGCGCCCCTCTTTACCTGATGCTGCTGCTGTCTAAGCTAGGTGGGGTGGGGGTGAAGGATGAAAAAGCAGCAAAACAAGCCCTCAGGGACAGCTTTAAGGGAAAAAGCAAGGAAGAGGAGAAAAACTTTCTCAAAGCAGAGATTTGTCTGTTTGATTTACATTCCTTCTGACGCGATCAACGTGAATCAGCTGATCTGCAGAGAAACGCAGCTTTACACCGGTATTGTGCAGTAGTGTTACTACCGCCAAAAACCAGGATGGAAGGAGTTTCCATCGCCCCTATTTCAGAAAATGTGCTAATGGGGAGATGATTAAAAGAACATGGCTAATGCATTCCCCCCAAAAAGAGAGTTTGTACTGCTTCTGCTGCAAGACCAATCATTGAAGATAAGAACCAGTGAGGGTGTTTATGACTGGAAAAACTGCATCAGAACAGTCCTGAACATACAAAGAACATGGAAGAAACACTTTGGAAGTTGCCCTTATTTTAAATACTCATCAGATATATTTAAAGTTTGAGAATTAAAATGAATAGTCTTTGGAACATAATCCAATTAGTTAGATAGTTAGATGGCTCAGACTCTTACCTGGGATCTGGGAGGCACGCGATCCTGGGAGCTTGGTTGTTTCCTGTTAGAAAGCCAGCAAACGTTCTACAGAATTCACAGAGCTCAGCAGGAGGATTCTTTTCTTCTAAATTTGCTGTGCTTTGTGACGTTGTGTTTTGGTATAGAGCACTCGTTCTTTCTCTTGGTCTTAGTCTTTCTTTAATAAAAGCTGCCTTCCTTTTTTGTGTGTTTTTTAAACTTCTTTAAAGGTTTTTAGAACGCATAAGTGGGTGTCCATGTCTGTATTTTAGTGCTTCACCTGTCATCATGAGATTTGTGCTTCTGATAAAAGAGAGGATTTATTATCCTGACTTTGCCCGGATCCCTTCCGTGTCCGGGTACCATAATTACAAACGTGGTAAAGTGGGTTTTTGTTTTAGAAAAGTCATTTTAGATTTTTGAAGAGGGGATGTATGACCTCAGAGGAAATTAACGTAATGTTCACATAAGGAACATTTAGTCTGTAAATAATATTACTCTGTCGTTGAAATGAAAACATTGAAACATTCAATGGTAGGACTTGTGACTCGCATTGGGACTTGACTGCTTTTGACTTGGACTAGAGTACAAAGACTTGAGACTTACTTGTGACTTGGAAAATAATGACTTGGTCTCACCTCTGTAGAAAAAATAAAATAAAATCCAGGAATTTTCCATCCGATACTGAACAAGAAGAACTGCAAAGAGCAGAATGTGTGATCATCAGAAAACTTTCATTTCCTGGATATATAGTCCATGGAAGAAGTGGAACATCTTCATCCAGAGTCTTCTTTACAGCTGCACTGAAGTTCATAAAGGTTTGTGTTCTTCTAAAACCAGCAGCCTCTTCTCAATCTGCAGATGATCTTCATCACCAACCCATCCGACGCCAATGCTTTTGAAAAATACAGAGACCTTCTGTCCTAAATGGGACTCAGTTCATCAGAAGAAACTTCATGTTCTCCGTCCGTTCCTCCACAGAGAGGGGGATATGGTTTGGTCATTTCAAAGTCAATAATAATCATGTGCTTTAATAAATGTCCAAAACTTCCCTGCCTGACAGGAAAAGAGCTGATGTCTTCATGTGTCTGATGTTTCATTTCTTGCAGGATGTTCAAGAAAGACTTTCAGAAATGATTTGTTTTGCTTTTAAAGTAACTCCCTTCCATCAGAGGGTATGAATAAATCAGACCCTCAGCAGTAAATAATGTCCCGGCAGCAGAACATGCTTGTAGGAGACGTGCAGTAATAGGAAGCAGCAGAGTGTGTCTCTCTGAGTGACGGCCGTCCGTCTGCTGGGGCTCAGAGAAGAAGGGCGGCCGTCTGCGTTGGGGGATTTGTGACAGCGATATGTGATTACCACTCTCTTATTCATGGACAGCTGTTTTTCTTATTTTCCAGCTTCCTTGTTTTTCCTCCCGTGGAAGGTTTCGGCGGCTGCCAAAGGGTGTGTCCAAGTCATCTATCATTCATTGGTGCCGGTCAATAAATGATGGGAGTGAATGATTCATGCAGGCTCTAAGTGCAAGCAAATAACCGAGTAAGCTGTTGTTCATGTTCTGAAGAAGAAGCTCCTCCTTAATGCATCCGTTTGTTTCTGAACGAAAACTCCCAGGATTACCCCCCACCCCACCCCAACTCAAGATGCCCCACTGAGCATCACATGCACGTCCAACCCATGATACAAAATGACCGGTGCGCAGCTCAAACTTCCAACAGTATGGTTTTCACTTTCATCCATCACACGATGCTCAGCAGCAAAGCTCCGCTGCAGGAAGCATGAAGAGCAGATGTGGATGAGGTCACATCAGGACCAGCGTAAAGGGAAGGAAAAACAGACAGCAGTGACCGTATTCTAAAGCAGTTTGGTTCATCAGGGGAGGGACGCAGAAGTGACATCACCCAATGTCACTCACATCCAGGTAGCCAATAGGCTTTATGCTCCGCCCCCACATACAATCAAGATAAAGTCTATTGAAAATCTAACTTGAGGATTGGAATTGAAGAAGGAAATAAACCAAAATGACAAAATCAACAATACAATACAGCAGCTGTTACAAATAAACATGAGTTTTTATTTGGTAACAGTTTTACGCTCAAAGGTTTTTTTTATTCAAGTTTCAAATAATTTTTCTTACATTTTCAATGTTTCTTTCATATTTGTCTTTCACAACTAAATTTCAAATGGTCAATATTTGCTTCAAGTTTTCTTTCTAGTTCAAAATGGTTTTGAAGTTTTCCACATTTTTTTTTACATTTACAATCTGGTTTTCATGCACTTGAAGCTGATCCTGATTTCACCCCACAGACAAACGTCCACACTAAGTTTCACTCAGTATTTCATGAAATGAGAAAGTTGATCAAAGCACACCCCCCGGGGCCTGAACCACAGACTGGTGTCGGTCTCCAGTTTTCTGCAGATGATGGGAACTGCTGGTTTCCAGCCCGTGATCTGTACAGCTTTGATTTGACTTTTTTAGAAGGTCATTGTCTCCTTCAATCCAAATGTCAGGCCTCATGGAAACAGGGAGAGGTTTTATGTGGATATGCACGCATGTGTGCCCGCTCTGTCACGTATGCACGGTCTGTGGAACCTGAGAGTCTTTTTCTGATCCTGATCCAACTCCAGGAGTGAACTGCAACCATCACTGAGGCTTCTGGAGTGGGATGTTAAAGGTGTGGGTGTTTCTGGATCCGTGATGGAGGAGATTCTCCTCTTCATCCAGATCCAGATCCAGATCCAGATCCAGATCCATCTGCTGACCATTCGAAGTTTGCAGAGGATGTTCATTTGTAAAGGATAATCCCGAATGACATCATGTTCTGACAGGATTCTGTTCTTCAGCTGGATTTTTGAGGCTGTTATAAAGACATTTCTCTGATGTTCAGCAGCTTCTGCAGAATTCAGCTTCTTCCTGATCTGATTGCTGCACAGATTTGGCAGAAAGATCACCTGAGGAGATCCAAACATCAATGATCCAGTGGACGGTTGGATAATGTCCTGTAACTTCGACGTGTTTCTGGATAACAAGTTTACATGCGTCGCTGCAGTAAGGCTTTAAGCCCATTCTAAAAAAAAAAAAACTCAGCTGATGGAGCCTGATGGATTGTGATTCATTTTTTATGCTGGAATATTCTGATTGGAATCTGCATCCCACCTGTCTGACCCCAAACACAGCTCAGCTGGAATAAGAATCTTCTGCTGCAATGGTCAAAGGCCTGTCTTCTATTAGGATATGACCCTATTCAGGATAGGATGGGAGGTTTAGCATGCAGGTCAACGTCGTCAGTGCTGAAGAGCACCACAACAGGGAAAGAAGACTGACTCTGAGCTGCCAGACTTCTCAGGAAAAGTGAGGATAATGAGAGACCTAACAGAAAATTCCCAGAAAGTTTTTCAGGAACCAAAGAGGACAGAAAAAACACAATGATCCAAAAGAACCTTTGAAAAAGTATCCCTTAAGTAGTGAAAGTGTCTGACCAACAACAGCTGTTCCTGTTCTCTAATAACTCTGTCTAATAATCTACCTTTAAAACCCCAAACTGAACTTCAGCAGGTCGATCTCGTGGTTTACGCCCCCATGGGCCACTTTTTCAATGAAGAAATGAAAGCAGATGAAGTCCGTGGCAGCCCTCTGTCTGCTGTCTTCATCTACTGAACGTTGTGTTTACTGGGGTTAAAAATGAACCCGCCTCAGCCGCAGATCCTGATGCTGTTGCTGACACAAAGGTTTACCAGAGTTTGGTTCAAAATACCTGCAGGAAGACAGACGGTTCTGTCGCATCAGAACATCAGAACCGCTGCTACTAAACAGCCTTCTGAAGAACTCACTTTATAAGGAGTTTACACGAGGAAGTGACGACAAGTGAAGTCCAGGATGTGAGATTTACCACAGCATCCACCAACACGTCACACCACCATATGACCGGCGTGTGGCTCAGATGATGTGGAGCAGAGCTGCTCAGAACAAACGGATCAAAAACTCAGACACAAAGCCCCCATCCTCCACCCCCCAGCTGTGAAGCTTTCCAGGTACAACCAATCCTCTTCAGCCAAAAGAGGCCTGCACCACATCAGCAGCAGGCAGACTGATTCCATGGGACTGTCATGTCAGGTTCATCAGCTTCACAGCAAATATCCTGCAGTCTTTATTCAGCCTGCTGAGTGAAGACACACTCTTTTAACTTGAAATGTCATCAGATCAGATGCAGGTTTTGTGGACAGAAGCAGAAACCTGGACTGATGATCCACCACGAATCTGAGGCCAGATTAACCCTCCCAGACCAGCTGCAGTGCTGTAATCCTGAAACATTGCTTTTGACCAGAGCCAGTGACAGCATGGCAGTGGTTAGAGGCTGACCTTTGCACAGCAATCTCAGGAGTCAGAGGATTCATGTGGGATGGGAGTCATCAGTTCCACTAATCACAGGACTGGGATGGTACATGATGAAATATTTACGGGAGCAGACAGGAACCAATGACAAAAGACGGAGCAATTTTTATTTCCATGGCAATATACTAACAGTGTAACAACAAAATAATAACTACATTACCCAGAAGACCCCAGTGTTTCTATTCACTGTTTCTCTCACCAGAATTCAAAGTGCAGCAATGAAGGAGGAAGAACTAAAGAACACATCTAAGAGCTCCTGGTTCCTCAGGATCCAAACAGAGTTTGTAGATCGGAGCTGCTCATGTGGTCTGGAGCATGTTCCTATTAATTTATGACATCACTGAAGAGGGGAGAGCTGTGTAAAAGATCTATATCTCCTTGTTCTGTTATGGATATTTCATGTGATGACATTCTTTTGGCGTGAGCACGTCCTCCATCCTGTTCCTCGTCCTCCCCACAGTACTTCCTGGGTTCTCCTTAAAACAAGGAAGATGTGTTTTTAACGCAGCAGCACACATTCTGTACGGATCAGCGACATTCAGCTGTTTCATTGAGACTCAGGTTAATTTGCAACTTTCATTTTTGTCTCATTTCATTTGCTTCAGTCGACACTCGGCCGTTCCAAATCCACACGTTTGACCGGCAGAAAAAGACACAGGTGTTCCAGTTTTCTGCCTCAGCATCAGGAAAATATTTTAAGATTCCAGCTCAAAAAGAAATACACATAATATATGTATATATATATATATATATATATATATAGAATATTAAAATGTGGCGATGCAGCAGGACAGCAAGATGAGGGGAGGAGTTGGGTGTGTTTTGTGTAGCTGTTGATAAGCTGGGCAACATTCACAACACAAAGTGTCACCACATGTTTCTAACAAACTGACTGTAGCACATGAATGAAGCAGTTTGGGGCAGATGATCATTTGTGATGGGACGTTATGCTTCACTCTTGCTCTTCAGGAGGTTCAGGTGTAACCAAAGCCACTGTTCCAACAGTAGTTTTGACTCAGATGGCTTCACCTTGCTGTTATTTGGTTAAGTCTTGTTTTTCCAATCCTTAACAAAAGCTAAATCCAGACGTCTACCACTGTCCTCTGCTTGGTGTGGGTAACTCCCAGCCATGCTGACTCAGCTCGTTGGGGATGGGAGACCACCAGTGGAAACGACCTGGACTCAAGCAAACTGAGTCTCACAGAGGCAGCGATTATGGAAAAAAGCCTTTCCATAAAGACTTTTTAAACTCCAGATATGGTTTTCTACTCATTCTGCCCTAAAGGCCACATATGATGATGAATACTGTAACAACAGAACAGCTTTGATTCTTTATGGACCCATTAAGCAGTTCCTAACAATTATACTGAAGCAAAAACAAAGAGTGCAGGCCTCTAGAACTACACCCATGTGAACTTTAAGGGGTAACTGTCTTTGATCAATCCATGTTCTCATTTCTGAAGGACAGAAGCGTCTGCTCTACAGAAAGCAAACATGGCTGAGTGTGTGAGAACTCTTTGACCTCGTCTGAGGTTTGGTTTACTGTTCAGGCAGACTCCTGTGTTTCTGCCGTTCTGTGACTCATCCGTGACCTTCTCACTCCCTTTGCTGCTGGAGACTCTTTTCAAAGCCTACTGTTAGGTTTAAAAAACGATGGCGGCTCTCAGCCGTCTGAGTCCAAATGAGTTCAATGTTCAATGAGTTTGGAATGAAATGGACTAAAATATATCCTGACTAATCGGACATCAATCTAAGAGTTTAGATTCCTTAGCTCAATAAAGTGTTTCTTTCTTTGCTGTAAATCCCACCTTTATGTTACCATGGAAACCAATGGCAATGCATAAATACAGCCTTTATTTATGGACAGTAAAGATTCATTCTAGACTAATTCTAGATGTCCAGTTGGATAGAACTGTTTCCAAGAGTAATTCTAGATTGTCTTTGAAGCCTCACAAACCAAACATGCAACTTTCTGACAACAAAACCTCAAATGAATGGGAACAGCTAATTTAGATGCGTTTCACTTCACAGCTTGATGAAACTGAGGCCTAAACAGAAATGTTGCTGTTTTTGTGTCATACACAAGTCTAGCTGGGCAGACATTCATCATAAGTTGATGTGTCTGTTTCCCAGCATTTGTCTGGAGGTATTCAGACATTTGTCAGTGTAAACCCAGCCTGACTGGACCCTTCCATGCATATCACCCTGTGATACTGACTCCGGCGAGATCAGCAGCCAGGCCTCCTGGCAGAGAGGAGCATTGTGGGAGCTCCATGAAACAGAAGTGTCTTGTTAGCAGTTTTTAATAAGAACAGAAAACAAAACTCTGGGTTTGGAGCAACCGATGTTCAATTGTCTGAGGGAGGAGGGTTAGCTGTGAATATTCAGCTAACGATCTCCAGGGAGGACAGACCCAATTAACCAATCCCATTAATTACCAGGCCATCACAACTGATTAGACTGTGTCTGCCTGTTTGCTCTCACTGCACCTACACTTTCTGCATAATGGAAAACATTTCCAGGAAGCACAAAAAACTGAGGACCACCATGTGGATGGAGGAGGTACCTCAGCAGCACTTAGACAATGAGGCAGTGGAGACTCTGCCTGGAAACGAAATCTGAAGGGGTTTGCTCACTAGAGGTGTTCATACAGTGCTGCTGCTTCTAACTTTGAGCTTCTGCTCACCTGTATAACATGCATGTGATATCATCAGCTTAGCAAGGTCAAAATATGACCTCCCAGTGTTACAGGAGTGAAGATGTACGTATAAGGACCAGTGGTCCATGATGCACTGCAGTTCAGGTGGAACCCTGCTCCACTTGGCCTCCAAAGGTTTTGTTTGGACTTTAATATATTTAAAACATGTTTACATTTGTCAAATCTCTTTTTTTTTCTTTTACTTTGGGCTTTTCCCTTCAGGGGTCGCCACAGCCAATCAGCTCCCTCCATCTAACCCTGTCTTCTGCATCCTCTAACACCAGCTGGCTTCATGTCTTCATTCACTGCATCCATAAACCTCCTCTTTGGTCTTCCTCTAGACCTCTTTCCTGTAAACAGGAAGGGGCTCAGAGCTTCCTGCTCCACCACACTCACCTCTTCTATTCTTTCTTCTCTCATTTTCTTCATTCATCAACTCTTCAAAGTATTCTTTACATCTTTCCACTACACTACTGACAGCTGTCAACACATTACCATCCCTATCCCTAATCCCCCAGCAGGTCTTGTTAAGTGTGTCGACTGTGCTGTTTGGAAGGAGTGATACTATGCCTTTGTGAGCTTAGTGGTTTCCAAAGGGATTTTGTACCAGGCAGCAGTGGATGCAGTTTATTTTCCTGGATAGAATTGAGGACACAGAGATTTCGTACCTTTGAGAGACTTAATGAAGGACATCTTTATAATTCTGCTCAGTACCCTTTCCATGTTTACGCTGTTGTTTGGGGAAAGCAAACAAAGTAAACAAAAACCGATTTTAGGGCCATAAGAGCAATTCAAAAGTTAAACAAGGCTGGATTTTAGGATTGTACCAATTCACCACTTTCTATACCAAAAACTCTGAAACTGAACCGTTTTTGAAATTCTGTTTGGGTTTCTCCTTTTCAAACCACATTTTATTTTTTCTATTTATAATAAAGAGTGACAACTGATTTATATACAACTGTATGTGAATGTGCACTTTCATTTCAGTTTTATTTCATTACTATAGTCCAATATCACAGCCAAAGCCACCCCATTGGGCTTACACTTGGACTTGCAAAGAACATAAGGTCAGTCATAAAAGAGTAAACAATAGCTGGTTATAAAACAGACTAAGCTGAACAAACATCTCTGTCCTTACACCCTCCGTCTCGGTGAGGAGAAACTCATAAAAACCCTGTCTCTTTTTGGGGAAAAACTAAGAAACCTCAGGGTTTCCCACATGAAGGAGAGATCTTCAACCCCGGACGGACAGGTGATGTACTAGAACTATTAAAGAAAAGTGAGCATCATTAATTCTGTAACTACACGGTTGAATAACAAGTATATGTCTAATCAGGAATCTCTCCCGCTCCCCCGTAGGGGAGTGGCAAAGAGGGACAACATGTGAATTGCACTGCACCAAACAGAGGCATGATAAACCAAATAAAATATAGTACTGATAAATGATAAAGAATAGAGGAAATAGTGGATAGAAAGTCTACATTTTTGCACATGAATATTAATATAATCTAATAGTCCAAACAGACAAAGCAGAGGAAATGGGTCGCCCAGACTCGGTTTATGAAACTGTCTCTCCTCTGCTTAGCTCCACACAAAAACCTGTAATGGATGTAATGAAAATTATAATTATTCTTCCAAACTTCATTACAGCAGGTGAGGTAGAGCAGCAGTACGTTAGATATTCTCTGATTACTAGCTAGCCTGGCAATAAGAGGAATGTTTTAAGTCTAACTTTGAATGTAGAAACTGTGTCAGCCTCTCTTACATGAGCTGGGAGTTTATTCCATAAAACAGGAGCTTGGTGGCTAAAGGCTCTACCTCCAACTGTACTTTTAGAAACTCTAGGAACCACAAGCAGTCCTGCATTTTGTGAGCTAAGTGTTCTGTTTGGTTGGTAAGGCTCTATGAGATCTTTAATATATGATGGGGCCATACCATTCAAGGCCTTATAGGTTAGCAGGAGGATTTAGAACTTTCCAATCAATTGTATGGCTATTTATCCTAAGTTTAAAATTTCACCAAATCCAAACAGATTATGTTTCTCAACATGGATGTAGTTTTGACTAGTAAAAGAGAAGAGGAGGCAGCAGGTATGAATCCATCAATGAATTTAGTTTGAAATAGAGATGGAAACAATGAATTGTGTAGGAAACTGACTCATTTGGTTCTTTGGGTTCTTTTCCTTTGATTCTTTGGAGCTGCCTGCATCTTTATGTTTCATCAGTTTTTTTCTTTGCCATTGATGATCTTTGTAATTTTGTTATTTTCATTTGCAAATGATCAATGGCCTGCTGTTTAGGATTATTGTTTGAGAGTAAGTGGTGTCTGCAATGAAGCTAATGTTTAAACTTCAGCTTCTCCGGAGTTAGATATGAACAAATGTCTGCAGTAAACACACAGCAGATGTCAGAGATGGTGTTTCACTTTTACATCAAACCTCCTTCAGGCTGAAAACAGGCTTCTGTGCCCCCCCACTTTCAGGACCAACTGCCTGCTGGAAGCTGATGACCATAAGCCAATAGAAATCCCAGCAGCAGGTCTCAGCCGTCACATTTCAAACCCAGCAGAGGCTGAATGTGAGATCTGCGGCGAGCTGATAGTTCAGCATGGGGGGTGGGGGTGGGGGGCTGGGGGGCAGGAAGGGCATCCTCAACCGACAAAACACACGCGATAATTATCCCACCAGTAAGCCAATAAGAGCCTGAGTGTTTCTTTACTGAAGCTACATCATTTTCATTATGAAGACATTGGAAATCAATATGTTGTCTGTACATGCAATAACACAATAAATATCCAATTATGCTTATCGTATTGCCGTGATTAACAGAGAGCAGCCTGACCATAGAAGGGGCTGCTGCAGTCTGAAGAGCTTCCTGCACTGATATGAAAGCGTGTGAACAAAAACAGCCTCATTGATTCACTGATGCTCTGACTGATCCACTCAGAGGCTCATTTAAATATTCAGATCTGGAGCTTGGACTTCTGTCTTTCATTCATCCATTTTCCAATCCGCTTTATCCCTTTCGGGGTCACGGGGTTGCCGGAGCCTAACCCGGCTACTCATGGGCGAAGGCAGGGTACACCCCTGGACTGGTCGCCAGTCTGTCGCAGGGGCCACAATCACACACCCATACACACTCACATTCACACCTACGGACAATTTAGAGTAACCAATTAACCTGTGAAGCATGTTTTTGGACGGTGGGAGGAAGACGGAGTACCCGGAGAAAACCCACGCATGCACGGGGAGAACATGCAAACTCCACACAGAAAGGTCCCCCAGCCAGGACTTGAACCGGGAACCTTCTTGCTGTGAGGCAGGAGCGCTAACCACTGCGCCACCGTGGAACCTGACATGGATTTGGTCTGAAAACGGATCCACCATCATGACGTGTTTCATTTTTCTTTCCTTCTATTTGAAGACATTCTAATAGGGATCTGACCCCTGTCCTGTTGGTCAAATGGGTTCTACAGAACTTTTTGACCTTCCCTTAAGGCCCAAAGAGCTTTACAGTCCCATTCACACATGCACACACTGATGGCGGCTGCGCTGCTGAACATCGGTGCTAACCTGTAACCACCAGAAGCAATGTGGGGTTTGATCACTCTACCTCAGTTACACAACCATCCCAAAGAGGCACCAATACAAACGCAAAAATGCACACACAATGATACAAACACACACGAAAACACACTAATACAAACACACACCAGCACACACACAGCTTGTTCCCGGCATTTCTCTGGTGTGCACGTATCCAGACCTCCTCAGTGGAGGTTTGCCTCTATTCTGAGTCACATGTGTTGGAACGCCTGCCACCTTCACCTGCCCGAACACGGCTTGTCGCTCGGCCTCCACCTGAACTGCTGCTCCCTCTGCTCACCGTTTCACCAGATCCTTTCCTCCGACCCTCCTTCTTCACCTGGACCGTCTGGAACTCTGCAGGTTCTGTTGAACTAAATATGACTGACAGCAGGGCAGCGGTGGATCTGCCAGCGGCTCGCAGGAAGTTCAATTTCTCCATTCTAATAATGCTAATCAGGCTGGCCGAGCGGTCCGTCGCCCCGGCTGCTCTGCATGGACTAACATTCAAAGATGTAATACATTTTTAATTGCAAGTGTGATTATACAGCAGGAGGAACCTGCTCTGGCTGATTAAATGCATTTGGCTTAATATTAGAGGCCAATCATTCCCAGTGACACAGCCTCTGGAGGGGGGGAAGGTAATTGCAGGAGGACAATTATAATCCCTCATATTGTAATGACGGGGAATAATGTCTTTCAGGGAGGTTCTTATTTTAGTTTTGAACCAGGCAGACAAAAGGACAAACGGTCGGTTCCCATTAAAAATCAGCTCCATTCTGCCTGAGCTGATCTTCACCAAAACACCAAGTTTATCTGAGCAGCTGCAGCTCTGCAGAGTTCTGGTTTGGTTATGAAGATCCAGACTGCTTTGAGCTTCTCTTCTGTTTTGGTTTTTGCCTGGGTGACGCATTGATTTGTGGAGAATTCCAGATCAGGACAAACTGTGCTGAGTTAGCAGGAATGTAAAGCAGAATGTTTAACAAACTCGAAAGACTGAGATAAACATGACAGGAAACCCCATCAGACGGGTCAGATGTTCTGACAGGACGCTGTTCTGGCTCAGAGTTTTCTTTTTTTAATGAAACACTCCCAAAACACAAAAACCTATAAGTTACGGCTAACTTCAGGAAGTCACCACAGTCCCTCCGTTGACCTTCAGCTGCACGCTTGTTCAGCAGAGGTTTCAACTCCCTGTCCTCGGGGACCAGTGCTCTTCTCATATCAAACTTCTGGTGATTACCTGACCAGGTGCAGTTTGCCAATAAGAAGCTAGAATGAAGGTCAGTTTCAAGAAAACTGGTCATCAAGGACTGGAGGTTGACACCTGTGCTCCACACCTGCTGCCTGCAGCTCTGACCTCATGTGCTGCTGGTTCCTGAAGGAGTTTTGCTCAAACCATCTCAGTCCAAAAGATCAGCATGAGCTGATGATCAACTCCCATCAGAACTCAAATCAGGGACATTTGGTGTTAAAGTCTCAATAAAGTTTTTTCCATTTGGTTTTCAAAAACATCAGCATTCAGGCTAACATCCCTCAGGTCCTGCTGCCAGAACGAATGTCTCCATCAGAGTGACCGGTTTGTCATGGCTGAGGGTTTATGAGAGAAACCCTGAGACGAACATTTACCTCCAACAAGTTCCCGCCTGATTGGTGAGAGTGGTTGCCATAGAAACATTGACTCAGACCCATCACTGTTTTCTGGGTCCGACCCGACGGCGTCCAGATTGTGAAAAAAATGCAACCGAACAGACTTTTGGTCGGAGCTGGAAGTAAACCATATTTGGTAGGGGGGGGCACACTCACTCAGTCCAGTTCTCATAGACAGTCCGTGGGTTCTGCACGCAAACACACAGGATTGTGTTTGTTTGGGGCTTCATCTTCTATAGTCTGATTTTGTGGCTCTTTCTTAGTCGAACCCCCACATCCCCCCCCCCCGCCCGCCCTTCATCACCCTTCTCCTCCTCCTCCTCCTGGGCTCCTGCAGGCAGAGCTGCCAAAGCCGTAAGCAAGCAGTCATGTTTTGGTTGGTAATTAAATTGGAAGAAGCAGCAGAGAGAGCAAAAGGGTCATCCCCACTTCATCAGGCCTCATTGCTGTGGTTTATTTCTCATGCATACCCAAACAAATGTATGCATTATTAAAGAGGAGCATTAATAAAACAGCAGCCATGTGTGGAGGATTGCTTTACTTAATCCTCAGTGTGCAGCCTTTCATCACTTCCACTGCCCCCACTCTCCAGAAAAACACACTTTTTCCACTTTGTTTTTAAGTGGCTGAATATGCAACTTTAGAAATAATGAGCGGAATAACACCACATTTATCATATTCTCAATAAAAAAAGGCTTTGCGTCTCTGCTTTGAAATGTTTTGGTTTCTATCCAACTCTGGAAATATCCTTTCAGCAATCCCTCATTTCTTTCTTTTTTTAGAGGGGGGTGGGGGTCAGTGAATCCAAGCCTTTTTCATGTTTTTGAGTTTGCTTCCAAAAGCTCCAAAACTGGAAAGTTCACTAAGAAAAATTTGATCTGAAAAATGTCCCAAACTTGTGAAAGTGGCAGACGCTCAACAAACCATGACAAAGCAAAAAGAGAGTCGGTGCTGCCGCCACGGCGCCCGGGCTCCTGAGCACATTTTGATGTGAAGCACTTCTTCATTTGAACTCAAAGGAATTCATCAAACAGACCAACAGGCAGAACTGCACTCATGTTTCAGAATCAGAAACTGTTTGAAAAGTCTAACTTCCAAGACAGATGCTCAGAAAAGGTTCTAAAGAAATGATAAAAAAGCTTCAGAGAAAAGACGAACTTTAAAGCAAATAAAGACTCTTCACAGCTCATCTAATGACAGAAATCAAATGGCTGGGAACAATTTCCTGCCCAAAGAAGAGCAAACAGGTACAAATGGTCAAGAATGGTCACATTTTATCAGCAATTCTTCATCAAAAGATAAAGTTAGAACTTAATGAGTGGGGTGGTGATGGTTAGAGAAAGGAGGAGATCTGGAAACGATACGGATGTTCTTTATCTTCAGGAGGCTGCTGGTCCTGCAGAAGCATCAGCGTGAGCAGATGGGTAATGAACTCAAATGAAGACAACTGAGGTTCATCAACCTGAAGCTGGTGTGACTGATGCAGAGAAGTCACAAGACGTGACCAAACCAAGGGATGGAACTGACAAAAACCAACAGCACAATCCACACACATCATTTCACAAACTTCCTTTGATGGTTTTTTACTGTCTGTGCTGCAGATTGAGACAACCTGAGTTTGAACTGTCATTAAAACTGATGGAGCAGACATCAATTCAAGGAGACAGAAAACAAAACACACCCACCCTAAGTAAACTGCTTGATTTTCAAAATAAAAGGCATCATGCATGGGTAATCTATCTGGTTTATGGCGTTTACTGATATAACACTTCTATGGCTTTCTTTAGGCCAGTCACCGCCCATTCATCCATAAACACTCTCACACACTGATGGCAACTCCGCAGCTGAACACTGGCACCAGCCCATAACCACCAGGACCAATGTGGGGCTAAGTGTTTTGCCTAAGGACACTTTAACAAAAGAGCAAGCAGGGCGGGAACCAAACCTGCAATCACACTTCTGTAATCATCCACCAACCTCCTTATCCCCCTTTTTCTTTCCTCTTTGCTTTGTACCCGTACCCCCATCTCTAACATCCCACTCTCTTCTTCTTTTCCATCCGATCAAACAGAAAGAAAAAGAGACAAACAGAATTTTAATAAAGTTGAGCCTCAAATCCAAAAGGGGTTTATACAAATAAACACCCTGTATGTCTGAAGATCCATAGCTATTGTAACAATAAAATCAGTCCAACAAAAGAGCCCTTCATCTGTCTGCTCAGCTGCTGGATAGGACAAGTTCAAAATCCATTTTTTAGATTTCAAACAGCATTAGCGTGGCGAGCTCACAAAAGTGGTGTTCATCTGTTGCTCATGCATTACTGACATGACTGGAATTTGGTGAAAATCTAATCCATGAATCCCTGGATCAAGCTGAACGAAACCATATGACAAACGAGATGAACAGGCTAGGATTGTGGGTGTGGTCAAGAAAAGCTCTGTTGCTAAGGAAATCAGGAAATTTACTTTTGAAATTTTTTCTAACAACTACATAGACATGTTTGTCCCCCCCAGGTGACCAAAGCATGTAATGGTTGCTATGGATACAAAACACACAGAAAAGCTGCCATTTTGAAAATAGTGCAGCTGCTTTAGCAAGGCCTTCACAGGTCAGAGCAGCAGGTGGACGCAGCTGTTAATTCTTCATAGGTTGGTCTGAGATCTGGAGTCGGTGGTCAGTATCCAGGACGACCTTGGAGGACGAAAGCCCATTTGTCCGAGAACAGCACAAGAAGCCGACACAAGGTGAGAGGTCCGGTTTGGCCCCGGCGGGCTGACCATGCGTGATGCTCCTGCTGCTCATGATGCCAGCAGAAGGATAATTGGACAAAGCCTTCATGTAAATCTCACCTGCCCTCTGAGGGCTCACTGGGATCTGTGCATCCATGCAGATGACAGCTTGAGCTCCCGGTTTGCCTCAACTCTGCATAACTGAAGGAGAACGAGGCAGCGCCGGAAAACGGGCCAGAAGAGAGGAAGGTGACAGAATTTAAAGAGCCACATGCGAAACAGAAGAAAAGCAGCAAAACAGAGGAGGCAAAAAAAAACAAAAAAAAAAAAACACAAAACAGACTTCCCGATGTCTGCAGCTGACAGGCAGAACAGAAGCCTGAGATGAAAAGATGAATAAGATATGCAACACAAATGAAAAGGAATAATTAGGCAATCATGTGAAATGGGTGATTGGAGATGACTGTTTGTGAACCATGGAAGCTGTTAGACGCAGGAAGATGAGAGCAAAATGGAGAAAGGAAATGTTTGTGATGATCAGATGGAGGCTGGCGTGTTCGTCTTCACAATCCCGCTTGTCAGAACTCTGCCGTCCACAAAAGAGACTGATTTCTGAGAGAAACTCTTTCAAAGTTTGAGCTCTCTTTCTTCTTCTAAGTGCTCCTTGAAGATGGCAGCTTGTGAAGCTCCGGCAGCACAAACACACCTGTTTCACACGTGGTGTTGCTTACAGCGCTAACAGTATGAGGGCAGAGGCGAGAGCACAGGGGGGGGTCAGGTGAACCCACCTGAAAGCAGGCTCGTCCTTCAGACTAAATTAGGTAGAAGTGCTCTCCAAGTTTTTTAAATGTTGTGAGGATTTGCTTTCCACCTTTGAATCACACGACCTCCTGCTGGAGCACTAACTGCTTTAGCTCAGATGCTGTACACACAAACATGCACAAAAGGCACATTTAGCCTTGGATTGATGAAGCTGTTAAGTCAGAGGGACGGACTGAACTAGAAGCCTGCTGAGAGTTAGCATTCACTGCAAACAGAACTGCAGCCAAAAGAAGAAAGCTGCAAACTCCCACTAACATGCAGATGACACAAACACAGCTGCATCCCAACGCCGAGGAAAAACGCTCACTAAAATGAGTATTTACTGACAGTTTTATCGGATTTAGACAACTCTAACATTTGCTGCATTTTTATTCCTTTACCACCGATGGAGGGGTTTCCAAATGTCCTCTATGTGTCATTTGAATGCGAGTTGATGTGAACGCACATATGAACGGTGAATATACATGTAAAATCTAAATATTTGGAATAAACGATCATTTGAGCACGCCCACAAGGCTGAATTATCAGAATCACCTGTGGGAGAACATGGCCAACTCTACTCAAGCACTTCTTCTGTCCATCCATCCATCATCCATCCATTCATTCATCCATCCATCTGCCCATTCATCCATCCATCCATCCATCCATCCAGTGCCAGTTAGTTTCTCCAAAGATGTCCAGCCTTTCCTCTGTCCTGCCTCTTCTTCCAGCTCTTCTCGTGGGAATCCTGAGCCAATCCCAGGCCAGCTGAGCGACATCCTCTCCAGCGTGTCCTGGATCTTTTGTCCCTTTGATGGCAACTGCATGAAACACCTCCTCAGGGAGGCGCTCTAAAGTTTTCATAAACAATTTTCAAAAGTTTGACAAACACAAGAAATAATGAGTTTTAATGAACGCTAATCTCAGATGAAGTGGCTCATGGCTTTGAGGTCCTGTGGTTTCCCAAGAATCCTTCAGTCTCAGATCTCTGCTTCTTTCCTCCATCTCTTCTTCTGATTTTGTGAGTTTGAACCCAGATGGAGTTTTAATGCTAATCAGTGTTTCAGACTGTGTCAGAGTACAGTTTTCAGGGTGACAGTGTCACAGGAAATGTTCAGGAGTCAAGCTTTGATCTCCGAGGATGAGAGCAGCAGTATGATGGTGACTGTGCAAGAACGACCTGCACCGTCTCCTGATGGATTTCCAATGATCCTTTCCTTGTTTGAAAATGTTCTCACATCTGTTTCATCTCTTGTGACAGAAGTAATGATGAGGAGAAGTCTTCATCTGCTGTGTTGCATGTGCCTGTGAGGTCACTGACCTGAAAATACCTTTTTACAGGTGATACTTCCAGGACTGATCTGATCTTTTCTCAGATTAGCATAAACACAAGTCTGTGCATCAGCGCAGATGCAGACAGATGAAAATGCAGGGGAGGACCTCTGCCCGACTGCTGGTGGAATCACAAAACTGACAAACAAGCTGGTGAGTGTGTTTGTTCTGTGTTTGCCTGTAATTATGTTTATTTTTCTCTTTGTGTGTCTGGATGTGTGTGTTTCTGCATGCATGTTTCTGTGTGTGTGTGCGCTATGGTCAAAGTGCTGACTCAGCGCTGTCTGACTGAACGGTGACTCGGTCCGAGATGGACGGTGTGTGTGTGTACACAAATGTTTTTAATTTGCCTCAGCTTCTGCTTATGCAGCAGTCAGAGCTGCTGGTTTGAATCCAGGGTGATAGATGAGGTGCTGCTGCACACATGCTGGCAGTAATTAGCTTCAGTGGACGTGAGTCTGAGTAGGTGAGCTCGTCCCTGATCCAAACCCAATTCCAATATTTAAAGTGTGTCAGAAAACGCTGTGAGTAAATAAAGAGCAGATCAATACCTGAAGCTGCAGTTTTCCTCCAGTCGCTTTAGAAACAGCCTCAGGGTTTCCTGTAAGTCAGAGCTACAGCAGCTAGATCGGCTTTCCTCACTTAGAAGAATCACAACTTTTGTGGTTCTCCATTGAAAGCAGATTTACAGAACATCAATTTAAAGGAACTAATGTAATGCAGGAACACATTGGTTTAGGTTACAGGTCATTTAGGGTTTGTTTCAGGTAAATGCTGTTCTGACGGTCTGGATAAGACGGTTGACCTTCACTCTGCAAACCGCGGCTTCTTTCCTGCAGCTGTGGAGTTCAACCAAGCTGCAGATGGTTGTGGGTTAAAGTTCAAGCAGATGAATCCAGTTTCTCTGAACAAACCGGACCCAGGCTCAGTTCAGATCTTTGCTCATGAAATCACAGCGTGTGTGATTGGCTGGTTTGATATTCAGTGAGGAAGAGCGAGTCGAGTCAGAACATCAGTCCCACTGAATCTCCACGGTCGGGATCAGAATCCCACAGGAAAATGCATCAAACAGAGAGAAGTCCTAAAGTGAGGCTGTCGCTTAAGGAAGAACCACGTGGGGAAGGTTCTGTTTCAACAGTGAAAACTCCAGAAATGAAAAAGAAATGATGCTCATTCAGGAAAATCATCATCTATGAGACTTTCACCCAACAGTGATGATCTTTAATTTAAACATTTAAGTTCTGTGCAATCAAAGCCTCAATCACATGCACCCGTGTGAGGGCCGACCCGTACGGGTTCTGTGGGTTTCTGGGGTCGTGCAGAGCCGTAGAGAACAGTGGCCGCAGTTGTGTCTTGCAGTTCTTTGTGCTTATTGAAAATAATTTGGTAGAACGTTCAAAAACATGAGCGTTTGAATGTTAGAACTTCAGTAAACCTTTCATTAACATTCAGACTTTTAGCAACCTTTAAACATCATCCTTAGTTTTTTTTATATATCTTCACTAGGTCATTGATTCAGAAAGAAATTTCAATCTTGAAAATGTTTTTCAGGACACATTTCCAGCTGAAAGCAGTGGACCCCCAGAAAACAGTAAGAGCTTTTGACATTTCCTGTTCTGACAATCGTCTGGATGACAAACGCTGATCAGTCAGTCAGACAGGAAGAAGGAGCAGAGGATGAAGGTGCTGAGGAAGACCTGCTGCTGGAGGAAATAGTGATGGTTATGAAGATGATGATGAAGGTGACATTCGAGGAGATGACAATGAGCAGTGCTGTAGATGAGTGAGGAGGTCATTACTGTGTTTGTCTTTGAAGTGGGACTTTCCTTTTTGTTCATTCGTGATTGTGTCGTTGGGAGGAAATAAAGAATAATCCAAGCTTTTTTATTATGTTCTCTTGATTTATTTAGCTGTGCGTTGTTCTGTCATTTTGATGATGGTAATCACACTCATGAAGATGACAAAACTGGGATGAAAATGAAGCCTGATAAGATTTTTTAATTTCATTCCAGTTATTTCTGGAGCCTGTAGCTGTGAGCATCACATGTCTTCTGCTCCTCAACAGTCATAAATTTCCATTTGACTCCTGATTGATTTCACTTCGGCTTCCTGCCGATGCTTTTCCTCCTCCTCATTCATCACATTTCTGATATTAAATCCTCCTCTGTGGTTTTACGGTCTTTCCATCAAATCCATTTAGAGGCCTTGCTTCATTTCAGGGCTGCGCCGCTCTGGATGTTTGAGTCCAAACTAAAACTCTGGTTTCCTCTGGAAGAACTCTACCCCCATGGCCTGAAATTCATCCCTGTAAATGATAACCGCTTTGTGTTTGTAAGCCTCCTCACTGCACAGCTTTTTCTTCTCCGTGTCCTTCAGACCATCTGCTAATCATCTCTGTTTCTGATTGGTTCTTCAGAGTTTTCATCAGTATCTCCTAAGATATCTGAAGAAAGTTTAAAGGAAGAGTAGAAGATTTGTCTTTCTCTGAGTCTGAAGCGATGCTGAGAGCTCCATCACCGACTCTCATCCACAAACACTTCAGCCAGAGCAGACCCCCCCCACCAACCTGGATTATATAAGACCTTTATGTAACACTGCCATCAGAGTCATTTTCGGTGGGTTCTGATTTGGCAATCAGACAAAAAGCCTGCAGTCAGCCAGCAAATGTGAGGCTTCAAGGTCGGGCAGCGAGGAATGTGACCTCCGAGAGAAGACCGAATTCAATCTTTTGTCTGACGGCGGGGGCCGCTGGAAAGAGTGTGATGCAAACCAGGAGACACAAACAAGCCCAAAGGAAGCAGAGAACGAGGCAGACAAGCCGTCATCTCCTTTTTTACCGAAGCGGCTCAGCTCAGCACCTGGACAGCTTTGTCCGGGGTTTCACTTTCAGCAAAGATCCGGATCGGTTCTGGAAGCATACGTCGGAAGTGAGGAAGAAGAAAGTCACCCAGAAGCTGTGGAAATGAAGGCTTTACCTCACTGACCTCCACATGATCCAAGCTCACTCTGGTTCTGCTGGAGAACAAATCTGTGGTTCTACCGTGATTTGAGTTAAAGCTTGGGCACAAACATTTAACTTGACTTCATGCAAACACTTTAACAACTTTTTATCAACACTTCATTCTTTTCCGCTTTCTTGTTCAAACAAGTAAACCCGTATCAGAATCTTAATCTGCTCCTTAAACTACTACATTTTCAGATTATTAAACATGTTTACGGATTTAAACAGGATTTTCCCCCTGAAAGCATCTCATTCATGTCCATGTAGAAGCTCCTGATGGATATCTAGTGACAGATTTGATGTGACCACTCATCTACAGGAATGTTAACAAAGCTCCTCCATCTCTGATGTGAATCATCACAATTTGAAGCTGAGATTCTGTCACTTGGATAAGCCAAGGCGGTGTTTCGATGCGTTCAGCAGCACAGAGAGCAGTGGGTTTGATTCCTTGACCACGCTGTGCAAAGTTCCTTCTCTGGTTGGTTGTGATCTTTTGGCTATTAACATTTGTTGACATATTTTCTGCAAACATTCAGTGTGTGCTGTTGAAAAATGAGGGGAAAAGATGGCTGAAGCTGGATAAAGGCACTTGGAGGACGCTGCGCCCTGGCGCTGATCTGTGGCTGTTTACATTAGAGCAGATGTCAGAAAGAGGCTGGAAGTGTGTGATTTATGTACTGAAGCAGCTTACAGAGTGAGCGGACTGGTGTGTGTGGCAGATAATGTGGAGGGAAATGGATGAATCTGTGAATGTGTGTGTGTGTGTGCGTGGTAGAGCGGGACGGCGCTGGGCTGCGTTTCAGTGATAAGTCGTGATGAGCGAGCGCAGGGGGACTGAGGTGGGGGCGAGAGCTCAAGTGTGACATCCAGTCAGAGGCTTTTTCTTTGCTGGTGGGGAACCAGCCACCCATCTTCCACCCTGTCACCCGCTGCACCCCTCTCCAACACCCCCATTCCCTGTCCGTGTGTGGAAATGAAAGCCGCTCCACAGTGGCTGACTCTGCCTGGCGTCCTGTCATGGCCGCCATCGTCCTCCAACAGGACGAGAATCGAAACCGTCATCAGATACGCTTCTCGGTCCCCTCAGAGCTGGAATTGAACACCTCGCCTCTTGCAGATTGCAAAGGTCTAAGCGGCTGCCGCTGCACGCGTGGTTGGGCTGTGGCTGGATGGATTCACCATTTGGATTAAGGCGTTAGCCTGCTTCCCGCTCCAACAACGCCATCATGGCTGAGCTGAAAGTCCGCAGGCTGGAGCGTCCAGGCGTGTTAGTGCTGCAGCCGGCCGCCGCAGCGTGGATATGGAGTCAAACACATGTCTGTGGATGAGACACGTCTGAGCAACACGGTGACTGCGCTCTACTGGGCTTCAGACCTGATGAGAAACACTCAAACTGCTTTAATACTAATCAAGATTAGAAGTTGATCCTCTGCAGCAGAAAGTGACTTTGGTGACTCTGTGTTCTGTCCTCCTGGAGGGTCAGGCGGCAGTGTGGGAGCACCAGAGCAGAAGTTCATCAGAAAATATCCCACTTCTCTTTAGACTGTCGATCCTAAAGCTCAGACCAGAGCTAATGAAGGTCCACCTGTCTGCTGTCTGGGTGTCTTTTTGCAGCCATTTCCACAGCTTGGTTTGTTTCCTGTACACCAGAAGTATCTTTGCAGACTGAGCTGAAAAATCAGGTTCTTCCAGGTTGTTGTGTAGTTAATGTCCCATTAGTTGTTCCAGACGTGCTTGAGGATTCATCCCTGCATGCCCTTCTACCTGGGGGGTTTGAGTGAGACATTTTGTGGGTCACACCAGCCAGTTTGTCTGGTGGTGCTGCGGGTCAAGCAGGTTTCTGAGTCTTTGGTATGACCCAGCTGTGGATTTAACCACTCTTGAGGTGGATTTGTTCTGAAAATAATGAATCAACTTCACCAATGAACAGATTTATACTCCTACCAACCAGATTGATCTGTCTGAGGCAAGTCGTTCATCAAATCGACTTATACCTTACAAAATCATTTCCAAATGAGATACATCCATAATCGATCCTAGATCCATTATAGTTCAGTGAATCTGATCCAGTCGATTGTTCAGAATGAACCAAAATAGAGTATGAATCAGATGATACGAACTGAAGCGTTAAAATGAATCGTGACTGAAAACTCGTACTTCTACTTTGAGTTACGATAATGTTTCCTGCTTCATTAAGAAATTCCATCAACATTCCTGCAGTTTATCCTCCCAGTGAAGATGTGCTGCAGTGTTCCTCATCATTAACCGGGGAGCCACGAGGGCTGGGTCAGAAAGGCCAAACATGGTGGGAGGGGGAATCTGCAGGTTTTAGCAGGGCAGTGACTCTAAATGATAAAACAGAGAAACATACAGACTATTTCCAGTTCATTAAAATGTCCGAAAGGAAATGCGATGAACAACTTTTCCTCCCATTCTTAAGTGTTTTTGCCTGAGTTTGATCTTTCTCAGATTTTTGCTTTTGAAGACATGCTGGGACCAAAATAGGAAGAGAAGAAAAAGGTGAAAACGCTTTAAAAGCCTGACTGTGCTTTGAACATTCATTCATTTTCCAATCCGCTTTATCCCTTTCTGGGTCACGGGGTTGCCGGAGCCTAACCCGGCTACTCATGGGCGAAGGCAGGGGCCACCCCTGGACTGGTCGCCAGGCTGTCACAGGGGCCACAATCACTCACATCCACACCTAGGGACAATTTAGAGTAACCAATTAACCTGTGAAGCATGTTTTTGGACGGTGGGAGGAAGCCGGAGTCCCCGGAGAAAACCCACGCATGCACGGGGAGAACATGCAAACTCCACACAGAAAGGTCCCTCAGCCAGGACTTGAACCGGGAACCTTCTTGCTGTGAGGCAGGAGCGCTAACCACTGTGCCACCGTGCAGGCCTCGTGCTTTGAACATGTCCTTGAAAACAATGAAGGTGAGATCAACGTTAATGTTTTCATTTTCATCAAGAGCTTCTGCAGAGTTTTTGTTCATCTGGAGTCCGTCACACAAATCATCTGAATATTCAAATCTAACTGAACTGGAACAAGTCGACTTGGCTCAGTGTTAATGTCACTTTAGTCTTTATTGCCTTCTCTAAGTAGCAGTTACAGTGAGGAGATGATTGGACTTCTGATCTGAATGAAGGTGCTTCTGCCTCCACTTGTTCTCTCAGTTCAGAGTTAAGAAGCTTCACTTTCATCTGAAATGAACTCCGTGTGTCTGATTATCTGGCCGACAGGGTGGAACTTCAGTTTATTAACCCTGATATCTGAAGGGAAGCTTCACTGCTTTCATGCTGTGGCTGCTCGGGCACACACACACACACACACACACACACACACACCACTGAAAGCTGGCGTCTATCCAGTGCAGATCCAACTGGATAACAAATTTACAGCCAGAAAAAGGAACAACGATTCAGCAAGGAGACAAAAGCTAAACAAGCCAGTGGAGGTCCAACGGAAGTTGTGTTTTATCTAGAGGGTGGTGTCGGTGATCTTGAAAACAGAAGCTGTACTTTTATGTTTTATTTTTAAGATTATCATTATGGATGGGGCATGGATCTTATTTGAGCGTATTTACGTGGGACCTTCACAAAAAGTGATGCGCATTGTGACATCGTCCGTCCTTATTTAAGTGCCTTCAAGGCTGGACTAACCCTTCCTCTGGATCGGTGCACCCAAGAAAAAAGTTCAGCTGTGGCTGCACGTACTTTGAAAACTACGAGCGAATGGTCACTTTCTTCTTTTTCTGAGGTGTCGCTGGATAACCAAAGTGTTACGGAAAAGCAATATAGTGTTACAATAACTGCTAAATTACAATCAAGATCGCAGACAAACTCAAAAGAGACGAGAGCACAGATAGCGCCAGTATTTAAATAAACAACAAAAGGGTTGGTGGTTGTGTTTAAACTGGATCAAATGCATTTACATTTGTTTTTATATTGGTATTCATGAAAGCAAAACTTTCAAACTGTATCTAATATCCTGAGCTGGCGCAGTTGATTTACCTCAATATTAATTAAATATGGAATAAAAAGTCGACTGGTTTTGCTTTGAAAACTTCTTATTGCTTTGAAAGAGTAAAAAACCAGAGGCCCCCCAGCAGCAGATGAAACTGACATTAAACACGTGTTTCCAAACAATGCTGCAGAACGGGACGGGTCTTCACATCCTGGACAGAACTCCATCAGGGTGGTCTTTGGAGCTGCTGGAGGGCTTTCCTGACATTTACCATCTCTCTCTGGAACATTTCGTCAAGTACTCCTAAATATTAAATAAAACTCAGGAAGCATCCAGCTACAGCATCGGTATCAGACCAAGGTATGAGACCAAGTTTTCCTCAGGACTCCATCATACATCTTTAAGAACAGCACCAAATCAACGTACAATCGAATGAGACAGCTTTGTGTGAAAAAGTGATTCAAACTTAAAATATAACAAGAATAAAGTACTAAAAATCAAAGGAATATTTATTTCTTTTGTAACTCGGTGGACAATTGATGCTGAAATGACATCAAATCAACATCAAACTGATGTCAGAAAAAAGTTGAATGTTCAAATCAAGCTGATGTCAAAACTCTAATATCAGAATGACATCATGATATTTACCATTTTGATGTCATAAATTTTAAATTTGGTTAACAGAAGAAATTTGTAAAGTATTTCCATTTAAATGAAATGTGTTAATACAACAATAAACATTTGTGTCTGGAGATCTGAATGCATTTATGTTGGTGCAGCAGAATGTATTCATGCTGCTGTAACATGATGGTTGCAGCAAAAGACCTGACCCTGCTGCTAGTGTCAGGAAATGGTGGAGAAGGACCCAAAATGCAGGAGAACAGGCTTAGTGGCAGAAACTAAGATCATTAATTAAAAAAAAAAACCTGAACCAAGACAAAACCATGGAGAACCAAAAAGGTGAAAAAGCAGAGCAGATGACCTGAAAACCAGACCCTTAAATACACTGAGGCTGATGATCTAAATGAAGACAGCTGTGGAGGATCAACCTGAAACTGGTGTGACTGACAAGGACAACTTAGAACATGAACACATGGAACAAAACCCAAACTAAACACAGAATCCTCACTATTGTGCTCTTAAAGTCATCTTGATGTTCTTTGTGGTTTATTCCGTTCTATGACAGGAGTTGTACTTAAATAAAAAGCGTTGCAAATAAAGAAAAATGTAAATCTCTCAGAACTGGTGATTCTAATGGTTTCTAAAGACCTATGGATCCGCCGTGCTCCCAGCATTCTGATCACAAGAGTTTCAACATGTGTTTTCAAGTGGACTTTGTGTTATTTTACTCTGTATTTGGATTTTCTCTTGGACATCAGATGGAGTTGAACCGGACTTCTGTTTAAATGACTGAATATCAATGATTTCATGAATGTTTTTCCACATTATATTATTGAAACTTAAACTGTTTCTGATTTTAAATCTACTTGGTTTTGCTGGGTTAGCATGAATTATTTACATTTTAATTTGGAGAAGTACCCCATAAGATAAAGTAGCACTTAACATTATAATTCAAGTTGAGAAAACTCAACAAGATGATGTCAGATTAAGTCTGGCTTTGTTACCATAACTTCTACAGATCTAGTGAAACTGCACCTTGATCATCATGTTACAGCAGCACTAATACATTCTGCTGCACCAACATAAATGCATTCAGATCTCCAGATACAAATGTTTATTGTTGTATTAACACATTTGATTTAGATGGAAATACTTTCCAAATGTTCTTACATTCACCCAACAAATGATTTTTTGGAGTATATATATATATATATATATATATATATATATCTTTATATTCCAATTAAGCATTTACTGTTTCTTTTTTTAATCTCTGTTTGATTCATTTATTGGTCCAAATTTAAAATTCTTATTACAAAATTCTTATTACATCAACACGGGGTAAATATCATGATGTCAAACTAATATGAAAGTTTTGACATCAATGGTATGACAACAAAAGTTAAAATAAGACTGTTCACTAATCGGATCAAAGATCAACTCGTTTTGACGTCAAGCCGACATCAAGGTGCCTGATGGGAAGTATCCATGGTATATGTGTGATAATGCCCGGTGAAGGGGGCTTTTTTAGAAATTAATGCACGTTGTGGAAGCCTGAACCGTCTGGCGCAAAGTGGAAGACGTATAATTAATGTGTTTTAATGAATAATAACATGTTACATTTTTTATTAATTGCGTGCATTAACGCTTTAAGGTTGACGTTCTAATATTAATATACCAGCTGGTAAGTTAAATTTAGGGTTATATTTGATGGTCCTAGTAACATAACTATTTTCAATGTTTCCTCTATCTTGAATGCTATCTCTGTCTGTACCTTTTGTAGTACAGGTTTGACATTCACAGTCTTCCCTTAAAGCAATCAAAGTTTCATAGGCAAATGATGCTGGGCTGAACTATTGCTTTTAAACAGAAGTTTCAACATAAAACATGTTTTATTAAAAGCAACAGGAAAACTGAGTTAAATTGAGTTACCCTGAAGATTGGTGCAGTAGTATCAAAATCAGTCAGTTAATTAAACATGAAAGATAATGTGGGGATACTCATCAAAGAACCATAAAGATCATACAATTATTTGAAAATATGATGTGAATAATTGGTGCAATAAAATGAATTGTTTTTTTAATGGACTAAATCACATGCAAGTTCTGTGACATAAAACTTGACTGTAAAAACAGTAATAAAGTGATATTTCTATGGGTGAAAATGGACTAATCCTTTAGCTAAGATAAGCTAATGCTAACGCATGCTCAGTCAGATAGAGGAACTTAGTGTAAAAAAGACAGAAATATTTGAGGCATCTAGTTCTTTAAATTGCCATCTTCATATAATGTATCCGTGAAAAAATAACAGTTGTTTGCTTGGTATAAAAATCAACAAGGTCAAACACTTTTAAAAGTCTGGATTAATTGAAATTGTTTGTATGATCAAGATAACTAGCGTTATGTTATTGTGATGGCTCATTTATGCAGTAAAAAGAGAAGATATAGTGAATTTTTATAATTCTTATCCCAGATTTCTACATGATAGGTGAAAAATGGTAATATTAAGCAGCAGTACAATAAATATCTACAGTTGTATTATAATATATATTTAGATGTATCAATGACTGAAATGCTTTTTTAAATCTTTAGTTTGGATGAGTCTGATGTGTAGCTTCCAACTTAATTTGTTATCAAAAACAATCCCAAAGAATTTGATTTCTATTAAAACATTTTTTACTTTAATCGAGAGCTCTGTATTTTCATTGTAATGACCAAAAAACATCACTGTGGTTTTGTCAAGGTTCACAGATAGTTTGTTGTAATCCATCCATGATTTGGTTTTGTTTAACTCTGTGTTCACCACATTGAAAAGTTCCTTTTGATTGTCTGCAGAGTAGAATATATTTGTGTCATCAGCAGATAATATGAGTTTTAAAACATTGAAAATATCATTTATGTAAATATTGAATAGCGGTGAGCCCAGAATTGATCCTTGTGGGACACCACAACATACCTCCTTAGCCTCTGATGTAAGTTCAATAATCTTGACAAATTGTTTTCTTCCTGTTAAATAGCTTTTGACCCAACTAGTCCTCTTATCCCATACACTTCCAGTTTGTCAAATAGGATGTCATGATCAGTTGTTAGCATCATTTCTTAGCATCTAGAGCCTACAAAGTCCCCGTCAGATGTATCCAACACTGTAAAGGTGTGAAGATAAGTACAGCTGTGGTTGATGGAGCTGCGTTGCTATTATGCATCACTCACTGTGCAGCAGAAGCTGACATTTCAGTTACACAGCGTTTGACTCCCATTAGACAGTCAAGCAGCTTGAAGAAATCATTATCCAGCATCAGTTTGGGATCCGGCACACTATCTCCTGCTCATTTATCATCTTGGCAGGTTACACTGGTACTTTGGTACACTAAGCCAGTTCAAACTAATGACCAAAAGAATAATCCCGTTTCTCCACCCTAATGTCTCCTTTGAACTATTTCAGTTGTTCATCTCCAGGTCTGTTTCTGTCTTCTGGGAATTTTGACCCTCACAGACTTCCATACTTCTACATCCTGCTAACCTGCTGATCATCTTTATCATGATATGATGCAGCTGCTGGATGCCCTTTTTGACCAGATTTCCTCTGTTCTCTGCCAGGTTGTCGTGCCATGTCACATTTTCTTCTTTTATTTCATAATCATAAGGGGAAATGTGTGTCTCCTTCATTCTTCTCATTACTGGTGCAGGGTGTCTAAGAGCAGAAGGCAGCATCCTAAAATCAGTAACTTTATGAAGTCAGCTGATCCAGAAGGTTTTCCTGCTTGGGTGGTACGTCTCTTTTTGGTGAAAGTACTGCATTAGGATTTGAAAATGGATACGTTTTGAATGTTTTACTACCATGCACGTGTGCCCTGATGGACTCCATCCATCTAAGTTCCCTCTGAAATAAAAGGAAGAATGGAGTCCTAAAAGAGCAACAGAGGAACTGGCTGTGAATGCAGATAACACGTCTGTCTGTTGGAGAATGATTATCTGCTCTTTCTCTCCGCTTTCATGTCTTAAAGTCACGTTAATTCACTTCAAAAAGTCCAGATTTTCCTACATTTGAATAGCCGTCTGTTGAAGTCTAATGCAATGTCTGCAGTGGTTTATGTGGTTGAACCAGGAGCCTGGATAGTCAGCTCATCTCACGCACACAAGCATGATAATTAGATTTGAGAAAGATTAAACAGAAACGCTGAGTGAAGACTTTAAGCTGATTATAAGGATGTTAGGGAGGTTATAGTCGGATTACCTCGATGATGTGTCTCTACTCAGCCTCCTGTGAGACCATCATGGTTATGCTGGTCAGACGCTGAGGATTATTACAACCATGGAAACAGACTGGAGAGCAGGGGCCTCAAACTTAATTTTCCTCGGGGCCACTGAAGGCAGTCAGGTTGAGGCTGGGTCTCAACCTCAGTATAGGTTGAGACTCAATAAGATGAAGAAGGACCCTGGTGTAAACAGGTTGTGTATAAGTTCCTCAGGTACATTCCTTCTTTGGTAGTAAATGTGTATGTGACATGTACTGTACTGTATTATTACACAATTACTAATAAAACTCAACAAATAATGAAATAAATCAGTAATAAATGTCAGTTTTGTGTTTCCTCAGTCTTCTATATCTGCTGTATTCAGATTTTAACATCCTTAATAACACAGTTCCATTTGAACTGTTAAATACAAAACAAGACGGAGATGCTGTGAGTATCGCGAGAGTCGACGAGACGTGTGTGGTGAGTAAACTTGGCGGCGCGAAAAGCGGTTGAACAAACATTTCCGTCTGCTTTTCTTTTTCCGCCATATAAGTCATAATTACAACAATATTCACTAAACCTCTAAAAAGATTATTAAGTCCTTGACAGCCTGGAGGACCTGGAGAGCTTCATAGACGAGTGTTATAATACCTTCGTCATGGGGAAGACTAACACCAGCACTCCTTCCTCCAAACGCGGCCGTCCTGAAGACTCTCCCGGGGCCGCTTCTTCTCCAGGCAGCGGCATCAGTGAAATCCTGGAATCGATTGATAAAAAGCTCTCCAGCCTTGATTGCCGCCTGAACCTGCTGGAGATCCTCCATAAAGAGTTCCAAGGCCTGCGAGAGTCCCTGGAGTTCAGCCAGCAGCAGGTGCAGGAGCTGCAGGAGAACCAGGCCCTCAGAGAGACCGTCCAGACTCTGAGCAGCGACACCGCTCGTCTCTCTGAGGAGAACCGCTCCATCAAGGAAACCCTCCTGGATCTTCAGGCGAGGAGCATGAGGGACAACCTGGTCATCTCTGGGATTCCAGAGGAGGCGGGAGAAGACCCGGAGGCCACGGTGAAGTCCTTCATGGAGGTCCAGCTGAAGCTCCCCAAGGAGGAGGTCCAGAAGATCTCCTTCCATAGAGTGCACCGACTCGGAGGAAGGAGGTCTGATAACCAGCGTCCGAGACCCATAGTGGCGAAGTTCGAGCATTACAAACAGAAGGAGCTGGTGAGGAGCCGCGGCCGGGAGCTGAAGGGAACACACTTCAGCGTCAACGACCAGTTCCCGGCGGAGATCCTCCGGCGCAGGAAGATCCTTTTCCCGCTGAGGAGGAAGCACCTCACCGCCGGGTCTCGAGCGGTTGTCTCAGTGGACAAACTCTTCATTGATGGACGGCTCTTTCGGGACCCCGAGATCACCCCGTGGCTGCGCTGAAGACCCTCAGATGCTGCGATCAGAACCTCCATAATGCGCTGATGAAACCGACTAAACTGATTTAAATTAATGGAAAATCAGCTCATCAATCATCCACACCTCCATCTCGTCAAATCAGTTATTTCTCTCCTCTCTCATGTTTATGTTGTTTTATTGTGTTTGTTTTTTCTTGTTTTTCTTTTCTTTTTTCCTCTTTTTATTCCCCCCCTCTTCCCCCCTCCTCCTCATATTTAAATCAACTAAAGGCAACACATCCCTGGTAAGTACCCATTTACTCATGCACGAGACATGCGCGCGCACGTACACGCGATCCCGCACGCACTCGCCGACATACCGCAAACACCTCACATAGGCTCATATAGGACACATACAACAAGCAACTCACACAGCCAGGAAACATTCACGCGCACAAGCACACAGCGCTCCTCTGCGCATTGGTCAGCGGGCACGCGCACAGGACTCACAGACGCACGCGCATTACTTAGCATAACACTCTCTCTGTCAGTGCAGTCATGTCCAGTCTGAACATCTTTAGCTGGAATGTGCGTGGACTTGGCTCTGGGCCAAAGAGGCTGAAAGTTTTCAACCATCTGAATGATCTAAAAGCAGATCTAGTTTTACTGCAGGAGACCCACTTATCCAGATCAGCTGATCATCTCCTGTGCTGCTCACAATTCCCATTCATCTACTCAGCTAGTTACAACTCCAATCAAAGAGGAGTTGCTATTTTGATTAATAAAAATATTACATTTACTCATAAGAACACAATTGTTGATCCAGAGGGCAGATTTGTAATTATTAACATATCGGTTCAGAATAAAGATTTCTGTATAGCCAGTATCTATGGTCCCAATGCTGATGAATCCTCCTTCTTTCACAGATTCTTCACCTCACTTTCGGTTCATGCTGACTCCACAATAATTATAGGAGGAGACCTCAACTTGGTCCTTGATCCTGAACTTGACAGACTCAGCACAGCAGGACACCAGCGCACATGGCGTTCTGCAAGTATTTTGAAGCAGTACATGGATGAGTTGGGTCTCTGCGACGCTTGGCGCTCATGTCATCCAAACACTAAAGGGTTCACTTTCTTTTCTCCAGTTCACCACTCACAGTCTCGCTTAGACTACTTATTAGTCAGTAATTCTCTTTTAAAAGATATCAAGGATTCCAACATTCATCCAATTATCATTAGTGATCATGCACCAGTTTCTGTAAATATTTCTAGAGATCTACCCACACCTTCAGGCTTAACCTGGAGGTTTAACACTTCGCTGTTAAAAGATCAAGAGTTTATTCAATTCTTTAAAAAAGAGTGGGCAACCTTCTTAGAATTTAATGATACTCCGGGTATTTCACCATGTGTTCTTTGGGAAACAGCAAAAGCAGTGATGAGAGGAAACATTATTTCTTATTCAACAAATAAAAAACACGAAGAGAAAGCAGATTTATTAGAAATAGAAAATAAAATCAAAGATCTAGAGGCTGCTTATGCTGCTTCTGCACAAGAACACATTCTGGGAGATCTGAAAAACTTAAAGCTTCAGTTAAATGACATCATCAATAAACAAACACAATTCCAAATACAAAAACTTCGACTCGAAGATTTTGATAACTCAAACAAATCTGGTAAGTTTTTAGCTAATCAGCTTAAAATTAATAAAGAAAAATCAACAATTACCTCTATTATGGACCACACAGGAACTGTCACTCACGAACCGGTTAAAATCAATAAAACGTTTAAAGATTTTTATAAAAACCGATACACATCACAGGTCAATCCATCAGAACAAAGTATTAACTCATTTCTTAATAATGTAACTCTACCCAGATTAAATGAGGATCAAAGCTCAAACTTAGACTCTCCGCTCTCATTGGCTGAACTTCATGAAGCTCTGTTACTGATGCCCAACAACAAAGCTCCAGGGCCTGATGGCTTTCCTGCTGAGTTTTATAAAGAATTCTGGTAACAGCTGGCACAAACTTTTTATAAAATGGTTACTTTTATCAAGGAAAGCCAATCAATGCCACCTCACATGAATTCAGCTAACATAATCCTCCTTCTCAAAGCAGGAAAAGATCCCACAATTCCTTCAAGCTATCGCCCCATTTCTCTAATCAATGCAGACGTAAAAATTATTTACAAAGCACTCGCACAGAGAATGGAAAAAATCACTCCTCATATAATTCATCATGATCAAACTGGATTCATCAAAGGTAGACACTCAAGTGATAACGTCCGCAGACTTGTTAACATAATAGATTTTGCCACTATTAAAAACCAGGAAACAACCATACTCTCATTGGATGCTGAAAAAAACATTTGACAGAGTAAACTGGAAGTTCCTCATTGATGCCCTCCATAAGTTTGGGTTTGGGGAATCCTTCATTGATTGGATTAAAATATTATATCACAACCCAAATGCATCAGTCAGAACCAACAAACAGACTTCTGACAGGTTTTTTCTTGGTAGAGGGACCAGACAGGGTTGTCCACTGTCCCCCTCTCTTTTTGCTATATTTATTGAACCTTTGGCTGCAACAATAAGACAGCGCGAGAGCATTAAAGGAATTACAACAAAATACAGTAATCATAAAATTAGTCTTTATGCTGATGACATATTACTTTTTCTAAACAATTCACATTCCATTAGTGAAACAACAACAATTATTAATGAATTTTCCTCTATCTCAGACTACTCAATTAACTGGAACAAATCAGTTTTATTGTCACTGAATGGTAATGTTGAGCAAACAATCTCAATACCAGTCAAATCAGGCAATATCAAATATCTAGGTATTTATTTCTCCCCGAAACTATCAGAACTGGTGCAACTAAACTACACCCCATTACTGAAAAGTATACAGGATGATCTAACCCGCTGGGTCAACCTGCCTCTGTCACTCATGGGTAAGATAGCCACAGTAAAAATGAACATTTTACCCAAAGTTAATTATCTGTTCTCAATGATCCCCACACAACCACCACTAAAATGGTTCTATGACTCTGCCATATCCAGCTTCTTATGGAACAATAAACCTGCAAGAATTAGTCTAAAAACTTTAAAATCTAGAAAAAGCTGTGGAGGCTTAGAATTACCTAACTTCCATAACTACTTTCTTGCCAACAGACTGCAGTACCTCTTAAGATGGTTAAAAAACAATCCAGAAACCAACCCATGGATGGATCTGGAACAGGCATTTTGTGGAAAGATCAACTTGTCAGATCTACCATTTATCAGCCCAACAATAAAAAAACATGACTGCTACCAGAGTAGTAATATAAGTACTACTTTAACAGCCTGGTGGGATTTTCTTAAAATGTCAAACTCTTCACTACTACCATGCATAATGACACCCATCTGGAACAACCCAGACATCCTGATAAATAAAAAAATGTTGCACTTCCCTGCTTGGCAAGCAGGGGGCATAAGACTACTCGAGCACTTGATTATCGACAGAAGATTCATAACACACCAAGAACTACAAGAAAACCATGGAATAAATAAATTCTTGGAATATCAGCAACTTAAATCTGTAATTACTAAAACATTTAAATCCAGTGACAATGACCTAAAATTACCAGAACTAGTTACCTCTATGATTAATTTTTCATTGAATAAAACTCTCTCCAAAATATACAAACTCTTATGCAACTTAGATAACGAAGTCTCAATTCCAACAACAAAATGGGATGCAGACTTAGGCAGAAGTACAGACACAAGCTTCTGGTCAGAAATTTGTCTAAATACCTTTAAATTAACCAAAAGTCCAAACCTCCAACTAATACAATTCAAAACTCTTCACAGAATTTACTATACTGGACAGAGGATGTTCAAGATGGGTCTCAAAAACTCAGACATTTGTGAGCATTGTGATAGTAATTTACCTGACAATTACATGCATGCTCTGTGGTTCTGTACACCTGTCCAGGCTCTCTGGCAACAGGTATGTGCTGATTTATCAGTCTGGCTTAAGGTTTCAATCACAGCCTCACCTTCACTTTGTGTGCTGGGTGACATGAGTGCCATCGACAAAGAGGGAAGTTTAGCATCTATAATCTTCATAACTCTTTGTATAGCAAAAAAGACAATTTTATTAAACTGGAAAAACAAGAAAAATATTAGTGTAAGTCATTACATGAATCTGCTATTGGATCATATCAGCTTGGAAAAAATGTCAACTAAGAGCTCAAATAACTTAAAAGGAATTCGGGCTCTCTGGTCTCCTATAGCTAACTCCATAACTTAGGGGGCGGGATTCCTGGGTGTCGCCGCGCCTTGACTGTCTGCCGGGGTCGGGGCCTACCTGGTGCCTGGTGGGGGCAGGGGGAGCGCTGTTGGTCGGGGGGTCTGGTCCGGCGCCTGGGTGGGGCAAGCGCGGGGCCGCATGGTCTCCCAGGCCTGGGCGTGGGGGGGTGTGGATGGTGCATTGGGTGGGGGTCTGGCTTGGCTGGGGGGGTGGTCTTTTTGCGTGTGCTGGGGGGGCTTGCGCGGGGCCCTGGCCCTGGGGGGTCTGCCTGCGCTGGATGGGCGGCCCGGCTGCACCTGGGGGCTGGGATCACTCCTTCTCCGGCCCTGGGACGGGGTGGGGCAACCCTCTTGGGGCCTGCGATTGCTCCAGGTAAAGCCTACCATTGCGGGGTCTGGGGGGAGCGGGCCAGGGGAGGGGATGTCTGTGGGCAAGAGGGGGGGTCCACTACCAGTACGGGACCCTAGGGGCTTCCTCGGGCCCGCTGGTACCTGACCAGGTAGCTACAGGGGCGGTGCTTGGGGGTGGGGGGTGGGGGGGGTGGGGGGGGGCTTGTATATGTTATTCATTGGGTTTTGCTTTCACAGAAGTATTCTGTTCACACAAGGATTGTGTGTGTGTTTGTGTGTGTTTGTGTGTGTGTTTGTGTGTGGGTGTGTTTGTGTGTGTGGGGGTGGGGGGTGGGGTCCATGGCAATTCTTGACTGAGTCCAAAATAAAGGCAAAAACATTGGTCATATACCACGACTGACGACAGGAGTTATGTGGGGTCAAAACGTAGGAATTCTGCTCTGACTGCAGGATCACAGTTTACACCTGAACAGGGAGTGTAGTGGGAGGAGTCAACAGCAGCACCGCCCCGTTTCTCAGGAAGCATAGAAAACATAAACGTGACTGTTGTTTTGGATCTTTTTACAACAAATCCTGAAAATGTTCTCCACAGTTTCTATCCTCAAAGCTGTGCTGACTGCAGTTCCAGTAGAACGATGACAAGAAGATAGGAAAAGAAACTGAACAACTAGAAAACCCTCAGTCCTTTCCTCTGAACTGACAGCAGGGTTTTACAAAATGACTTTTTCATCTGTAGTGGAAACATTAAAAAACTGCAAACAAACGTATGGTTAGAGTGAGTTTATTCTGTTTGAATTCTCTAGCAGTTTGTCCAAACAAGGAGAACAGGAACTCCAGTGAGCTTCAGTCTTTGTCCTGAATCCTCAAACCAGGAACGTTTCTGTGTTTTAACAAAATGCTAACATTTCGGCTTCAATTTAAAAGCAGTCGTAGCTTTCATCAACCTGCTTGTGCAGACATCTTCCTGTTGGAGGAGACTCTGCGTTCAAGCATTTTCATGGACGTGAGCCTCCAGCGGGGTTGGGGGGTGTTGATTACTTTGTTTTCCTCTTTACCAATTTGAATAGATAGGACGAGAAATTAAGTCTTGTTTATGGGACAGTGTTGACTGCAGGCAGAGAGTGAAGGTTGGCACGAGTTGCTGAAGTGTCGACATGATTGGCTGAATGAGAGCAGGTTGAGGGACTGCTGCAGACCTCCACCAGCCCAAACATCATCTTACATTCCTTCAACGTTCTCTTTATCTCCATCTACTTTCCAGCTGAGTGGCTCCTAATTGCAGAGAGCAGAGGTCGAATGTCGGCATGCGTTCATGAGATCATAAATCTTCACTGTTTCCTTTCTTTCCTTCTTTCTTCTGCTCGTCTGCTGTCATTCTTCTCTGAAACACATGCACTGGTGGTGTTTCTGCTCCAACCCTCTAAAGTGGCCTCAGACTCCTGCATTTGGGCTCTTCTCTGTCTGTTTGGCCTTCAGTAAGAATCTTCTTATTCTGGGTTTTTTTAAACGGACATTTCATATTCAAACGTTTCTAGAACAGACGCAGTTTTAACTTAAAATTCTCTCGTAAGCTTAAAATGTAACACAGCAAAATGACAAGTCTTTCTGCGACATACATCAAAATGGAGCTCTGGTTTCATGATGAGTGAGACAAAGTCCTACCCTCCATGCAGCATCTCTCTGCACTAATGTCAGAGGATGCGTTTGTTTAAGTGCACTTTCTTTGTGGCTTCAGATGAAGATGATGCAGCAAAAATCCAGGAGATTTCAGAGCAGAGTATCATCAACAGGAGCTGTTTTCTGTCTCAGCTCTTCACATTTATCTTAGAAGGCTCCACATATCAGAGAGTCCTGACCGGATGAAGCCAGAAGGACCACGCCATCTACTAAAGTCATCCGTCTCACATCCCAGTTCAGAACCCAGTCTGAAACTCTCCACCACAAACAGCTCCTGCCCTGATTGTGTGGAGGCCCAAAGCCCAACAGAACAAGATGGTTGATCTTCTAGATGTCTGCAGAGTTTGGTTTCGGCAGTTCTCAACGCCTCTGCCGCTCCTCCTGAAAACCAGTTGGCAAAAGCCTCGGCAAACTCCCAGTTTTAATGTTGTTTTGCTGTGAGGGAGCTGCAGCATCTGTCGACGAGGCTGCAGTTTTAGCAGGAGGCCGCCAGGTTACGGCTCGCAGCATACGCAGCTCCGGGAGACGAGAACTGGTAAGATGGAGCCAGTGTGTGTAAACAGATGGATGTAAACAAAGTAATGATAAGTAACTAAACTCAAGGCTCAATCAACAGCTGAACGTTGCTCCTTTCAGCGTCTCAGAGGAAATCTGCTAAAAGAATCGCTCCTGGCATCTTGTGTATGTGTGTCTAAGACATCTTCTCCAAACTCTCCAGGGCTTTCCGTCTTCTTCTCCACCTTTTCTGAGGGAGGTGACATCAGCCTGCTGCCGTGGAGCTCAAAAATAAAGTGAGGTTGCTGCCGCTGTTGTTGCTGCTTGTTGGAGGAATAGATCCCCAGTGAGATGTGGACTTTCTTCCACCTGCTCACTGCTAATTAACAGACAAGAGCTTCCCAGAAGAGAAGCATGCAGCACTCCACCTCCTCCTCCCCATTTTCAGCGGCGGCTCTGCAGGGAAACAACATGGCAGCCTCAGCAGACACTTCAGCCCGTGAGGTGAGACAGCCAATCAACAAGCAGCATCACTTTAATCAGCAGGAACTCACACTGACATCAGGAAAAAAATCCTGTGAAGTAAAAATCTATTGGTGTTGGTCTCAGTGGGGAACTATCTATTCTTATGCAGCAAATGGGAGAAAAAAATCTCCTGTTTTCCAGTTGAAAGTGAAGGAGCTCTGTGCAGAACGATGAAGGTTTTTATACAAACACCTTAACAATCAATGATGGAGATCATAGGAATGATACTGTGTATTTGCTGAGTTCCATGTTTTCAGTCAGAGCCACATTTAGCAGAGCCACATAGTTTGATGGTTGAATCCCCCATTTAACACTATGACATCAGAAATGTCACCAGAATAATACACGGTCTTTGACCTGCTGTCAATCCATTTACATTGATAGCCTTAACACTTCACTACTGTAAAGTGTTGTTCGTCAGCACAACGTTACTTTCTCAGCTTCAGACTCTAAAGCTCTGGTGTGAAAGGGTTAAACTGGACATGCTGAGTGTCAAACAGGAAGGCACTAGGTCTGTTTTGGTAAAAGTTTGTTGTGAAAAATGATAAAATCCTGACTTTCCTTGAAGTCCCACTTTTAGCATCTTATTTTGAAAATCAGACAAACAGAGACACACTGGAACATCTGCAGGAAAGACACACTTGCAGGGAACTGCAGTAAAGAGGAAAGCTGTAGTCCCAACCATCCTTACAGGTGGATATGGGCTGTCTGCAGGTGAAAAATGCTCACCCTTTACGGATCACACGCAGGAAATATCAAGGTCTGAGATCGCCCCGTGAACCTGTATGTTCATGCGTGTGTTTTTCTACGTGCATGCTGCTAGCGATAGGTGGTAGTGAACCCCTCTACAGCACATAGGGGTAAGTAATGAGGAAGTAGGTGATACGCAGGCGTGTCATACAGATTTTTCATTTTTTCACATCCTGCAGACTAAACAAAGATCATGGTAGTGCTGTTCATGTGATTCGTGCACGCTCCTTGCTGCAGCCTGACTGTTAGAAATGAGAACATCTCAGGTGCACACTTCGTGCATGCAGAATTTGCGTGATGTTGTTAAGGAGTACTCACACCTCACCCATATGGCAAGCAAAAACGGTCAATAATCGCCAGGAAAAGCACCATAATAAATGTTTTTTTGGCAATCAAAACACACAGCTTTTTACGCACTTTTTAAAAGTAGCACATAAACTACGCCCATCACGGGAAAACTCAAGACAAAGGCAGCATTTTATTGTGATCAAAACTGCGTGTCCGACCCTGACACCAGAAACAACTGAAAACAGAGATCTGAACTCAGTCTGGTTCTTTAGACAGTTAAAGTATGAAATCTGGAAACACCAGTTTGTTGTGTTTGCTGATCCATCTGGTTGATAAAATGGCATGGTTTTGTTTCACAGGCTGTAGATCACCTTGTTTATGTATAGCCTTGTTACCCGTCGCCTCTCTGTATTTATGTGCAGCTCCCTTTACTTACAGCAGAGTAATGCTTAGTCAGGCCTGTGGGTGCACGGCGCTCTGTCAAATCTGCAGAACATGGCGAGTTTGGAAATCAGCATTTATGAAAGAGCTGCTGATTCAGGCAGAGCTGCTGTGATTTGCAGTCCGGCTTCATTTGCAGAAATCCTGAGCGGAGCAGCTGCTGAGTGAATGTCTGTGGTCAGGGGGAACAGCAGGCTGAATTACAGCTTCCACCGCTGCACTATTCTTCAAATGTGGCTGAACTAATTCAAGCTGACATGTAGTTATTAAGGCGAAACAATCCTGTTAATGCCTTTGATCAGCCTTTGTTTGATTGGCTGTTATGTGAGTGCATTTAGGTGGAAATGCTTTGGGCGTGCTCTGCTGCCACGCTTCTGCCGCTCTACTCTCAAACACTTCATCATCTCGTTATCTGGAGGAGGTGAACTGATAAATACAAACTCCTTCCTCTGAGAAGACTGGAGCTTTATGCAAAAACAATTCAATGATCAACTCTGTCTAGGTAATACTTTCCCGAGCAGCCTAAACTTGTCAGAACCTTCCTGCTTTTTCAAACATTAAACGGAGTGTCAGAATGCAGCCCCGATTCTGACACCACAAAAAGAACCAAACTTTCCTGACCCCCTCAGAGTCTGCTTCAGGGTCAGAGAGAGACTGGCAAAGGCCAACCCATGTCTTTGTGTGTGTGTGTGTGTGTGTGTCCATCAGTTTGTGTGTGTGTGTCAGGAGCAGTAAAAGCAGCTTCACGGTTGCCTAACGGATTTTGAACCGTAGAGGTTGATATTCTTGAATACTTTGATTGTTGGGACATTTTTCAGTCTTGATTCCGGTTTTCACGCAGAGAAAGAAAATGATGCAGAAATGAGGACAACAGTTATCTTTCTTCAAAATAATATTTGAGCTAAAAATACTTGAACTTTTGGTCAAACCGAACTTTTGTTTTTCCTAAAACCACGCTGAGATACGGTCCAGTTTTTGTTCCTTTAAAGTGAAACATCAGCAGCTCAGCATCGGCTTTATCTGCAGCGTGAGGATGCTGAGGTCCCAGCAGCTCCACTGATGTCTGCTGTCTTTGTGGGGCTTTTATCAGCTCTGCAGGCAGATCCGGACCAGTCCGAGTCCTCCGCCTTTGAAGCCTCCTCTCTGCTGACACTCACCTGTGGGTCCAGTCTTTATGTTTTGAACAAAAAGGTGGGATTAAACCAGCTTAGCCTTCATGTCATAAATATCCATCAAAGACTTCCTCACCTGACGCTGCACTCGCTGCAGAATCTCTGAAGCTTCAGCAACGTGAAGGCTTTCATTCTTGGAGCCTTTGTGTTTGGGATTTGGGCCTGATATTGTCTGAGTGTCAGGCACTCAGTTTGAGCAGAGCAGAAAGCAGCAAATGTGCATAAACCTTTCCTTGATGTTCAAAAAAGAAAAGATGAAGAGCACCACCAAGAAAGACGGGGGAAATAAACAGTCAGCTGTGGAACACAGACAGTTCTTCATTAGTTTGAACAAGCCAGCTAAAAAGAAAGGATCTTTAACAAACCAAAATAAAAGCATGGAACTTGGCTGAGGAAGTGGAATTTTATGATCTGAAAGGGTTTGATGCAGCAGAAATCCAGTTTTAAGATATTTCCTAATTACAGAGGCATGTTTTCTGGTTTGGAGAAATAAATGCAGTTTTTCTCCTATTATTGTTTTGTTTCTAAAAAAACATCAGAAAGATTACAACAGAAAAATGTAAAAAGTAGAAAAACGACAAATGTAAGTGAAAACAAATTGATAGCCAAAAAAAAAAAAAAAAAGAATAACATGAATAACATCAGCAAGGCTCATTAATTAGCGGTGCTACCTGCTAAAAGTGTAATTTGCAGTGACGATCAAACTCTTTTAATCAGCTGCGCATGCATAATGCTGTGGCAATGAAGCAGCACTGCGGAGGGACTGCTCTGATAACAATAAAACATATCTGAATGCAGCGGCCACGAGAAGTTTCTGCTGGAATTAATCATTTGTTAATTTTCATGAATAAATTATCTTTCTATGCATTAAAAACTGTTTTAATGAGGAAATCACTCTTTGTTCTCTCGTTCAGGATGATGCGTGTGTGTGTGTGTGTGTGTGGGGGGGGGTGTTATGTTAAGGTTCTAGGTTTAGTGGAACACACGCACACCACCGTCAAACATCTATGACTGTTCTTCAATCATTTTGGAAAAAAGTGAAACATGAAGCGAAACATTTCTTAGGTTTGAACAAAATCTCAAATCCCGGCGTTTTTCTTCATAAGCGCCTTCACTCTGGTAAGCTTGTTTAACTTCTGATGTCTGCGATTGGATCTTTTTCTGCACCCCTCCATCCCCTGTAGTTTAACACTGGTGTTTTGGGTGATGCTGCCCCTCCCTCCGTCCGTCTGATCTGATAAAGGGTGTCTACTTACCCCGCCGTTTTCTACCTTGGTTTGAGGCTTAAAGTGCTTTACAGTCCCAGTCCCACTCACACATGCACAAACACATGAATACGTGGTGGCAATGCTGCCAAACACTGATGCCATAGGAGCAACGTGGGCTTCAAGAACACTTTTATGGACGAGCCAGGAACCCACCAGTGACCCTCCAATCGGAGGTTGAACGCTCTACCTCTGCACAATGTCCGTCGCCAGACAGAAAGACTGCAGATATGTTTTTAGGTGAAAGTATTCCCCATTAGTAAACTCAGCAAGTGTTACATAAATGGTTGACCCGCAGCAACACAACTGTGGAAGAATGACACACCATTTGATGCAACGTTGTTTCTTTTTTTAGAGCTGAAGTGAATTTAAGCTTCACAGTGTGGTTTTATGAGAATACAAGTTTCAACCCAAATAAATGTGGCTACTGTTATGTTTTTGTGGTAATCATTTCTGTCAATTTTCAGTTAAAAACTGTAAACCAATATTAAACGTAAACATCCCATTTCTGTTACACATGAATGAATGATTACACAGAGGTAACAGACACGTGGCTCTGGAGCTGCAGGTAGTAGACCATTAGGCAAGACCCTCCACACCTAACTGTGCTGCCATAAATATTATACGCCGTATACTTCTATGGCGCTTTTCTACCTTCATTGAAGGCCAAAAGCGTTTCACAGTCACTATTCCATTCTCACACTGATGGAGGCTCTGCGGCTGAACACTGGCGCCAACCTTTCACCAGAGGCAATGTGGGGTTCAGTGTCTTGCCCAAGGACACTTTGACACATGGGCAGGCAAGGCAGGAATGGAACCTGCAATCTTACGATCAGAGATCGACCACCCTGCTGCTCTCCCCCCCGTGCGCCTACTGTACTGGGATGTACAGGGTTGTGTCAGGAAGGGCATCTGGTGAAAAAATCTCTGCCAAAAGCGCCTGTGTGAATCAGCTGATGGTGATGAGCTGAAAGGTCCACAACACCTAACTGCAGTTTTCTGAAGTACTTCAGAATACTGCAGTAGTCTGAACTGCAGTATTCTGAAGTATTTCACAAGTACTGAACACTACTAGTGTTAATTTTACTGTTTGAACTATTTTTTGTTTCTGAATGTTTTAGTTTGTAAGTCACTCCGTGTTCCTTAAGGTATGCAGTGCTTTATAAATAACTTTTTGTGTGATAAACAAAATCCACCATGGAATCCATGTAAGTACTTCTCAAAAATGTAGAAAGTCATTCCACTCCCTCTTAGACAGCACAGCAGACGTAGTTCTGAATGTCACCAGCTGTGGAGCAGCGCTGCACTCTTTGTGGTTCTGCTCAGTGTTTCTCATTCGCAGATCTTCTCACATCTGGGATTTCCTCCAGAAAAGACGTGTCAAAACAGTTTCAGATGATGACCATCAGACATTGTTAATATCAAGTCTGAGATCTTAGAGACGTGTCAGATACTGAGCTGTAACAAAACTATTTCTGTTGGTTTTTCATGGACTTGCAGGCTGACCTGCAGTCCTGTCACTGTGATCCTTACTTTCTTACTAACAAACTCCAACATCCAAACCTCTGTCTTGGATTAAAAGAAGAGCTAACGAGCAGCTCCATCAGAGCAGATGTGCTTGTTGTTTTGGAGCTTAGTCATCCACCATGACTCATTTATCTGCTGATTGTTGCAGAACAGTTGGCCTCCTCCAAGAACGCAGCGGCTGCTTCCCTCCGTCCAGCTGAAATATGAATGTCCATTACATATTTATCACGGTCCGTGTCGGCAGTGGCAGGTTGTCGAGGAAAGCTGCAGGAAAGAATCGAGCTGGGAGGTCCGCGGGAATAAACTTTAATTATACATGCTGGTGTCAGGGATACAGAGTGGCACACGGACGGAGTGATTGATTCGCCATCGACAGGAGGGGGAGGGGGATGGCATGATGGAGGTATCTGCGGCGACGAGCAGGAGGCCCTTCATCACTTGAGAGGCAGCAGGCATTAAGGCAACTGTCAGGGACTTTGATTTGGAGTGGGAATTACATCTGGTACTCACACACAGACTCACACACAGACTCACACACAGACTCACACACA
>BSAI01000162.1:22157436-22223595 GCA_036245035.1 Adrianichthys oophorus | reverse complement strand
AGACTCACACACAGACTCACACACAGACTCACACACAGACTCACACAATGCCCCGGTATGGATGTTGGAGCAGATACACTCACACTGGCTTCACACGCGCGGAGGCTGTCCCCTCAGGCAGATGCTGCAGCACTTCCTTGACGTGACACCATGAATAATTTGTGAACAGGAGTTAGAGCTCGAGGTGAAACAGAAACTCAAGGCTGAAAAATTCCCGCATTTCCCAAATGCACCGTGGGCCGAAGCCTCACCTGCAGGCGGAGGGGAGCTAAGAAAACTTATCAAAAACAAAGAATGGAAGTTGTGGCGGATGGAGACAAGCAAACTGTGAGTGGAGCAGGAGCACCGGGGGGTCACAGGGGCTGCAGGAAAACGTCAAACGGGAATTTTCAGCTCAGGTCACAGAAACCGGCAGCAAACGCTCATCAATTCACAGTGAGCCGCAGCGCTGTGATGTCAGAGCGCCCAGCTGGAAGGAACTGTAATTAATTGGCAGAATTAGCAACAGGTGATGTATTTTTAAACTCCACCCTCAAAGAAATGGGGATCATTACACAACATCACAAACACAATGAATATTTTCACACGTCTTCACGGTATCGGCCCTCTAAGGCTGTGGCTGAACTGTCCAAAGCTGTGGTTTGTGTTGTGTTTCAGTGTGGACCTCAGCTTCATCATCTTCTGAGTTTCCACTGGATCAGCTGATGCCGAGCGTCTTCTGTCTGTCTATCTACAACATTTCAGACAGAGGCAGTGATGCTGCAGAAACAGCTGCAGAAACCCTCCAAATGACTTCAGATGCAGTGGTGATGTGCTGAAGATTTTATTCAAGTCAATGTTATTTCTATAGCCCAAAATCACAACCATAACCGTCTCAATGAGCTTCACACCGGATTCATGCAAAGAACATAAAGTCAGTCATAAAAAGATTAACAAAAGCTGGTTGCTAAACTAAACTAAACACACTAAGCTGAACCGGCATCTCTGCCCTTTGACCCTCCTTCTCGGTGAGGAAAAGCTCAATAGAATCCTATGTTGGAGGAAAATGTCAGAAACCTCAGGGATGTCCACATGGGAGGGATCCTCTCCCAGAACAGACAGGTGATGTGCTAAAACATTTAAAGAAAAATTAGCTTATCTAACTCCAGTTCCATGATCCGTACAGAAGCTTTCCTGATGATCATTTTTCATGTCCTCGTTCAGTAGAAAATGAAGATGTTCAGCTTGATTCATTTGACATCATCTACCAATAGAGGTGGACGGGTTTGTGAATGTGGTCGCTGCTGCTGGTTTCCATGTTTTAGGACCTCAGGAGGGACTGAAGATGTCATGATAGGTTCCTTTCACTGACTGGATCAGAGAACTGGACTGAGTGAGTGTGATGTCATCCAAAGTAAATGATTTACTTCCTGCTCCAACCAAATAAAGTCAATCAGTTGCCATGTTTTCTCAACATAGACGCCGTCATGTTGGAGCCAAACATCATCAGTCAGCTGTTATGAGAATGGTTATTCTGTTGAGTCACAAATTCCAGAGTTAAAGAACCACTCCGTCTTTATTAGACGCTCGGTCCGGCGAGTGCTGCGTCCAGAACATTGCCCCTGCAGACTGAGGGTAATTCCCTGCCTTTAATGAATCCCCCGTTATTCTGGCTGAAGTGGGCTCTCATGTTGACAGTTTTCGATTTGGAAGTGTTGCTTCTGGAGCTGAAATTCATCCTCCCCCTTTCCGCCCCCTCTCCAGCATATTGAATGATGTTATCGCGGCAGAAGTGACAGCTCGGCTCGGCTTTATTTACTTTGCTCACTGTGGTCAGAATGTGAAGTTCCTCATATTCGGGCTGATGAGAGCTGCAGATCGGCTTGTCATCAATCAGACGGCCGAGCAAACATTAGTGCAGAGAGAGATGGGCAGCGAGAGGCAGCTCATTTGCAAAGCGAATGCACTGGCGTATTTATTCTGACATGGTTTATGATTACCGGCTGCAGCAACACACCCTCTTCACACGCTCACACACAAACCAGCGCACTGCCAAGACTGATAGAAGAATAATGAAAGTCAAAAGGCAGCGATGAGATAAGAACAGACTTCCAAATCAACTTTGGAGAGATTAAAGATTAAAGAGATCATTAAAGCCTTTGGTCAAAGATGATGCTGAATTCTCGTGTGCAAAATCTATTACTCTGATTTAAAATTCACAATATTTGGAGAGGTGACAGTCACAATAAAGATCCCACTGGGGCACTTAACAGGGGGAAATGGAGGAATTTAAAAGCAGCATCAATCCACTTCATTTGGGGCACATCCAGGAAGTTACAATTCAGTATAAATCTTTCTTCTGTCCTCAGGAGGTTCTGGGTCTTCATCTTGATGTAGGATTAAGCTCTGAGCAGCTCGGCTCAAAGCAGAGGGAACTGCACGTTCCTGCAGAAAGCGCAGGGGGACGTTTGTTCAGGGAGACTCTCAGTCTGTACAGGAGTCTGGAAAACCATGCCATCACACTTCCACCTCCATGTTTGACAGTTAATGTCACACTGTGCACTTTACCTTTTTGATGCAAAGATTCTGTGTGAAGAACCAAAGCTTTTAAATGTTGGATCAGAACATCTGCTTCCAGTCCTCTGTGGTCCAGCAGGAGTCCACGCTCAGAAAGGCGTCCTCTGGTCCAGTGCTGGTGTTTGTACACTCTGCTTTCTTCAATCCAAAATCCCTGCAGCAGTCTGCTAGAATGTTCTAAAGGACTTCATTGGTCCTTCTGCTGAGGATCTTCCAGCAGGGCCTGGCCCCAGCCCAGACTAGTGAAGGATGAAGATGGACAGATCATTTTGAAAATACTTTCTCTTGATTCATTTTATGTGATTAAAATCTGTGTTTTCTTTCTTCTTTTTGTTGTAAAAACCAAGAAGTTAATGGAAATTTCTCCACAGGATTCTAATTTTCTGAAATTCTGTTTCGTAGGTTCATGAGCTGGAACCCAACTCGTAAAAATAAATGCATGAATACTTCAAATCAGTTACACAGTGGGCCCTGAATCTATATTCTATGAAAGTTGAAGCTTTTGAATGGAACTATGGAAATGAGTACTTTTTAACCTCAAACATCTTCTTTGTGTTATCTGTTTAGCTTTGTTTTCCCATAAAGTCTCAGCACTTCTGTTGTTGAGTCAGGTACATGCTTGTTTGCATTCACACTGCAGTAGAAGCATTAAAAAGGAAACATCTACATTTTTAACTGCCTTTAGCCTTGTTTCAGCTCTAAGTCCTTGAGATTTCTCAAGCAAACACTTTGGTGTTTTTAGTAGTTTGGTAAAAAAATATTGTGCATTCTTTTAGTTGAGGATGCAGAAGCAGAACACTGCAGTCTGCAGGAAAGAACTTAAGAAAATGAGCTGAAAGCTCTGATCAAAACATTTAAATCTGTCAAACAGGTGGAGATGATCTGCAAAGGTACAAATCAAAGCTGATGATCAACTAATAATGAATTCTACCAATTTCTGAGAAAAAATGAAGCAAAACCTGAGATGAGGTACAAAATCTGAATCTATTTAAGATGTAATTTAGCAGGTCAAACCATCAACAGTTAGGAATTTCAGCATGAATGTTAAGAGAATGAACGGCTGTTTTAGCCACAGATCCTTTGCAAAAAGCATCAGCAGGATCCACCCTGAAGTCTCTCTGGAAACAGCTGATCGGACAATTGGCTTCGGGTTTACAACTCAGCTCTTTTCTCATCCTGCTGTATGGTTCAGCATGAGCTCAGCACCTTTGGAATCCACCCAATCACCACATTTACTCTGGAAGCAGGCTGTTTTCAAGCATTCTCTTCTGTCTCTCTGCCTCAGTCTCAGAAATGTTTGGATGAAGCTGCTGAGATGTTGGGTTCAGCCGCTGCTCGGTCATCCTGCAGAGTTTTCCTGGTTCTGTCCAAAGACTCACAAGTCTCCCCTCATGAAGTGTTACACTGAGCGCTGCATCATGGGAAGTTCTTTGAATTAGTGATGATTTTTGCCACAAATGACACGATGAGTGAGAGGCTTGCTTTGAGTTCTTCACAGGTGTCACACTTGATTCTGCAGAGCAGCACTTTTCTCCTCTGTGAGACTTTTCCTGTTAGAAGAAACTTCACACATTTCTTAGCATCTAAAGCTGCTAGCCAGCCAAATCCCTTGGGGGTCTCTGGGTTGCTGGACTACAGGCCCACACAAACACACACAAACAGATTTTTCAGTAATTATTAATATACATTGGAATAATTAAATTGATAAATAATTAAATTGATCAAATAATTAAAGGAAAACGACAAGTATTTGGACTGTACTGAACTTGTTTACATTCTCCATGATGTTGAAAGTTTTCTCTGTACTGTTTTAACATGAGGAGCTCATTAAACATGCCGTCCTTCCTGCACTAATTGGTAAAGCTTGACTTGCTTTTGTCCTGAACTCAGGCGGGGAAAATGCAAACAGCACCAACTGCATGTTAGTTTGTAGCACGTCCAACAGAGAGTTTATAAAAACAGAGCGGACTCAAGCTGTCATCAAAATGACATGAGAAAAATACAATTTATAGCGAGTCTTTGCATTCACACATCTGCATTAACAGAATCCAGTTCTTCCAGGTCATTAGTCTGCAGCTGCAGCAGCCTTGATTTGTTTACTGTTTTCTACAGTTTAATGATAAAATCAAGCCTTCAGCTCAGACATCAAATCACTGATGGAAGTGTAGAGCACCACTCTTATTCAATTAGAGCTTTATTCAGTTTACTGTCAAACAAATATAGCAGACAACACACCGCAGAATCTGCTGTCAGTCACTTCATACACACACACACCCACACGGCTAAAGGAGAAAGGAAAGGATGAGTACGGAGGGCAGAGAGGAAAACATGAAGCAACACCATCAGAGAGGGAAGGAAATGTGACTGAATGAAAGACAGAGAGAAATCCCAGATTACAGACAGGAAACAAACAAAGATGTGGAGGGAAAGAGGACGGCAGCAGCAACGTGACGATGACCACAGAAAGAGTGAAAGGAAAAGAAAGAAAAAAGGATTTGAGGAAGGAGGTGGAAGATGGAAGGAAGGCGCGTGTCAGACAGATAGTAAGCAGAAGGGAAAGAATACGGAAGAAATGTTATAAATGCAACAATAACAGACCCATAAGAGCATTCCTGGAGAATAAAAACTGCACATTTGGAAACTCGTTATAGAGCAATTTACAGTCCTAAATTAAAACAAGTCAATTTGAGAAAATCTAAGAATTTCAGCTTGAAAAGACTCACAATTAAAGCTTCTTCACGTTATCTCTTATCTCGTTCACAAACTCTCAGCAACAAGAACAAACACATTCAATCACTATTATCCTCACAAATAAATCATATCTGATGTTTTTCCAGATGATTTCATCTCTCAGTTGTCATGAAAGAGAAAAGCACAAATGAGTTTCATAAGGATTTATTCAGAGGAAAGACTTTTACAGGAAACAACCTCAAATAAGAACAGAAATAAATATTTTTGTCACTGAGAGGAAGCAGAGAACAAAAGCTAGAATAAACGAGAAAGGAAGTGTTAAAATCTCAACAGCAGGTTTTAGATTGAAGTCAGGAAAGAAGGTGTGACTTCTGAATGGAATCAGTGGAATGACGGGAAATGACCTCCCTGCCTGCCTTCAAATGTGTGATCCTTTAAGGAGAGCTTCGATTCAGCACATTGCGTTCAAATCTGTCATTCCAAGTGCAAAGCCTTTAAAGGTTTGTCTAATTGAAGGTCTGGGATCAAAGATCTGCTACTAAAGCTGTTTCCTTGTGAAGGAGGTTGCAGGAGTGGATCTGTTGGCTGCTTCCTGGCAGCATCACACTGGAGGTGTTAAGTCAAAGTGAAGGAAGCCTCTGCTGTGTTAACGATCTTTACTCCAACACCGCACAGACTCAAATGTCTTCCTAGATACTCTGGACCACGAGGGGGTTAGCTGATGTTCCAGGATTGTTCCGGTGGCCTTCATGGCCTCTGGAGGGCTGCTGACACTGACGATAAAATGGGGGAGTTGTGGCAGGAATATGAGCGCTAACCAGTCAAACCTGTCTTTGGACTAGCTGGTGAAGGAGAACCAAAAGTAATTCAGTCCAAAGCTGCATGTCAATAGAATCCTTTCTGTATTCTGATGGTTTCTATAATGACTAATGGAGAAGAAAAAAAAGTAGCATCGGTTTACTTCACCTTGTGCCAGAACCAAGTGTAAATGGTTTGTATATCAGGACTGAACTAAATATGTGTTCATGCTGAATGCATTTAATGCTGAGGGACCTCCAGTTTCAAGGCTTAGTCGCATATTGAGTGCTGGACGCGGTGCGATTGTCTCTTGGCAGTATGTTCTGGATGACGGGGTAAAAATTCTAACATGCAGCACAGTGCAACGCCATGTTTCCAGAAGTAAAATGTCTGAACTTTGGCAAAGAATGTGTGTAGTGTCAACCAATCAGGAACTCAACTTTGGCATGTGATGTGCTGATGATGGGAAATCAGCGGGTGTAGTCCAAAACCAACATGGAGGCGAATCTGATACTCCTGAATTTGGTATTATTATTTATCCATTGAGACAATAATACAAAGTTCCTCTCATTTTATTGCTATTTTTCCTCCTTTGACTAATACGGGACAGACAGCAGGTCATCAAACTGGCTCACAGAGAGACAGAATTACCGCTGAAAGCGCCGTCATTCAGATGCAGCATCTGCAGTAGACGGTGAAGCTCACCGTACCGGGAGAGTCTCTGAATGATCTCATGAACCCAGACATGGAGACAGGATTACGCTTTGGTAGAGCTCCCAAATAAACCCTGATCTTTCAGCATCGTCAATGTCTTCCACGATGCAGAGGGAGTCTCAGGCCTTGGAACCCACTTTTGGACAAGAACTCAGCATAGAATTAACCTCATGTCCAAACCAATGTGGTGGATGCAAATTGGTTGTGTGAATTAGGCATTAGGTTGTCTGCGGCATCAACCGAGGGTCGTGACTTCATCTTGGACCCAGCAGCAGCTGAATGCACCATTCCTCTGCAGAAGAATGACATCAACACTCAAACCTAATCCTTTCTGCTTTCTCCTGAATGATGTCACAGAACCTCCACTGGGAAGTTTAAGTTTAGTTTTGACAGAGAAAAATGAGGTTGGCTTTGAAGCATTTTTCCAAAAGTTGAACTTGTAAAAACTGAGTCAGGATGTGGTGTCCGTATGTTTAACCAGGTCTACCCGTCACATGTCTGTCAGGAGGCTCGTATCATATTTTTATAACTGGGGGGTTTGAAATATTTCATGATTAGAGGGAGGTGTTAATTGCTGCATGTAGTGGAGGAACCTGTTTGTATCCATGTTTTGGTGTTAATGAAGTTCTGCGTGAAACATCCAGCAGGATCTGCTGTTCAGATGCAGCGTCTGAGCAGATGGACGGGTCTATTTTTATTCAAGCTTTTTAACCCCAACTCAAAATACATGAAAACAGACTTTGCCATCTGTTAGCAGCTTCAGCAGACAAACTCTCCCACCAACCCCCCCGAAGAGCTCAACACACTTCACTGCAGTTTTTAACGTGTGCTGCCGAAAGGAGTTTTTTTCTGGAACAGTTCTGTCACATTCAGAAAAATATGTCTGAAAATGCTTGCAAACATTTCCTTTAACATATTTTCTTTAGGCTGCACGGTGGCGCAGTGGTTAGCGCTCCTGCCTCACAGCGAGAAGGTTCCCGGTTCAAGTCCTGGCTGGGGGACCTTTCTGTGTGGAGTTTGCATGTTCTCCCCGTGCATGCGTGGGTTTTCTCCGGGGACTCTGGCTTCCTCCCACTGTCCAAAAACATGGTACAAAGGTTAATTGGTCTCTCTAAATTGTCCCTAGGTGTGGATGTGAGTGTGTATGGGTGTGTGATTGTGGCCTCTGTGACAGACTGGCGACCAGTCCAGGGGTGTACCCTGCCTTTGCCCATGAGTAGCCGGGTTAGGCTCCGGCAACCCTGTGACCCCGAAAGGGATAAAGCGGATTGGAAAATGAATGAATATTTTCTTTATGATCTCCAGCAGCAGTAATCTGTAATGACATTCAGTCTGCATTAAAGACTTTGATGCAAATTGAACCCCGTCTGAAAATGAATCCAGCCTACAAATGAACAGACAGTTTTCTTGTGCTCTGTTTTATGTTTGCGTGCACTCATCTCCAAACTATTCTGAGACTAAAAAACTCTTTAAACATCAGTTCAAGAAATGATTCTTTAGGTTTCATAGTCTGACTGGAATTCAGTCTTCAGAAGAACTCGTCCTCTGGTCTTCTTGGTTCTGCAGATGTGAAAGAAGAACCAACAGTAGAACCTTGGTCCTCCTGAGAACTGTCTGCTGCAGATGAACTCTGGGGCGATACACTGCAGTATGAACACAGACGATGCCTTTCATTCTTTGTACCTAAAAAATACTGCCAGTGCTGGAGATGCATTCAGGGTCTGCACAAAAGGTTTTTTCATTAATGCTGACAGCGTCAATACATCAACTCCCAGATAAAAGTCTTTGAAATGTGATTGGCTGGCAGCTTTTGCTCAAACATGAAGATACGTGACTGTAAAGGACCAGCGTCGTGTTAGGATGTTCTCTGCCTTAACCCTGTAGCAGCAAGGATAGACTCCGGCAACCTCGGTAAGCCTGCACAGTACAGAGCGAGTATGACGGGTGGATAAGGATGATGCATTTTGTTTTTATTTCTGAAGGATAGAATTACACCAATTATTGCATTTAGCACTAATATAGTTATCTGGAGGAGGAATGCATGTATGAATAAAATATCCTCAGAACTTTAATCAGCCCAATAGAAAGAGTATTTTAAATGATTCTGGTTTATTTAGTAAAAGATCAGCAGACATTTGTCTTCATGTGAAGCTCCAACAACCCAACCTGCTTTATCCAACTCCACAACAAATTACCCTCAAATGGAGTCAGAACATTTACCTCTGATTAATTCTCTTGTTATTCTTTCTATCTTTCATTTGGTTTTCATTATTGTGATTATCTACAAGAAAGAATCAAATTAGTTTGTTTCCAATGAATAGGAGCATTTCTAAGCTCTGAAAGTTTTTTTTTTTTATTTCTATCTTCAAATGATGGATGAAAAAAACCAACAAAATGTCTGTTTTCTTCACAGAAAAATAAATGTCCTTGAAACCGGAATATTAGAAAAGAGAAAATTTATCCTCATTTACTTGAGTTTTTTATACAAGAACCAACCATTTGAGACAGATTTTAATAATAGACAAGTTGAATCTAGACCGTCGGTGATGTAGTGGCTAGCACTCTCACCTCATAGCAAGACGGTCTTGGTTCAAATCCCTACTGGGTTGGAGTCTGCACGTTCTCTCTACAGATTCATCCCAGAATATGCATAAAAGGCCTATTGGTGACTCAGAATTTCCCCCTGGTATGTTTGTGTGTGGTTGTGTAGTCCTCTAATGGGTGAGTCTCGCCTTTACCCAGCAGTACTTGAGATAGGCTCCAGCAACCCTGTGACCTTCAAAAGGGGTTGCTCAAGAGTGGATTTAGAAAATGGATGGACGTTGAACAGCAATGAACATCAGTGAAAAAGGTACTAACCCTAGTAAGGACAAGAATTAAAAATGGTCAGAGAATGTTTTTGAAAAGTTAGAAAGATGTGTGGTATGAGAACAAACTATAGAAAAGAGAAAAAAAATAAATTACAATCAGTAAGATGGACGCAGAGGGTCTTAAGATAACTTTATTGAGAAGGGGACAATGCTTATTAATGAACATTAAAACAAATGTAAGTATACCAGATTATAGCCGCAGGCTAATTTCCATCTGGAGTCCCTTGGCAGGTTGATGTTAAATGAGATGAGAAAAGAACTGCTTGAAAAACAAATTGCTGTTTAGAATGAATATAAATGAAAGAGGCAATAGCAAAGTAAAGAAAAAAGAATGCAGATTTAGAAAATACAAAAGAAGTAATGCAGTAAAAAATTAAGAATGTTATATGATAAGAAACAACTGATGACAGAAGACTCAGTTCTCAAGGACATTTTAGTCTTTGAGCAGCTTCCTTTAGGGGGCGCCACAGCTTATCATCCACCCCTTAAGGGTGATCCTCAGAGTGATCCTAAGGGTGATCCTCAGAGGGATCCTCAGAGTGATCCTAAGGGTGATCCTCAGAGGGATGCTAAGGGTGATCCTCAGAGGGATCTTAAGGGTGATCCTAAGGGTGATCCTTAGAGGGATCCTCAGAGTGATCTTACGAGTGATCCTCAGAGGGATCCTCAGAGTGATCTTAAGGCTGATCCTCAGAGGGATCTTAAGGGTGATCCTAAGGGTGATCCTCAGAGGGATCCTCAGAGTGATCTTACGAGTGATCCTCAGAGGGATCTTAAGAGTGATCATCAGAGTGATCCTCAGAATAATCCTCAGAATGATCCTCAGAGGTATACTAAGGGTAATCCTAAGTGATTCCACGAGTGATCCTAAGGGTGATCCTCAGAGTGATCCTAAGGGTGATCCTCAGAATGATCCCAAGGGTGACCCCAAGGGTGACCCCAAGAGTAATCCTAAGAGTGATCCTCAAGGTGATTCTCAGAGGGATCCTAAGGGTGATCCTCAGAGCGATCCTGGGGTGATACCCAGAGTGATACTCAGAGTGATCCTCTGAGTGATTCTAAGAATGATCCTCAGAGGGATTATTAGAGTGATCCTAAAAGCGGTCCTTAGAGTGATCCTAGGGGTGATTCCCAGTTTGATCCTCAGAATGATCTGCAGAGAGATCCTAAGGGTGTATTCAGACTTAAAAAAATGTTTGACTAATTATTTCTTCCCTCATTGGCCAGTAATTACAAGGGCGGGGCAAAATCATCTAAAGGTGAAAATAATGAAAATCCTGCTCTTTACTATTCTTGTTGGATTTTTACTGATTCAAACTACATTTCGTTTAAATATATTTCGTTTATATTTTGCAGCGTTTTCAGCTGTTTTAAAACAAATGTTCTAACAAGTAAGGAGTTGGATCATTTTTTCCTGTCTGATAACGTGACAATCGTTGCTTAACATTTGCCGCGACTCATCTGTTGTGATCTTCCCAGTCTGTTTACATTCCATAATGATTGGCTACAGTGGCCGTTTTGGTCCAGTTATTCCGCCCTGGAAATGTTTTGTATTCAGACTGAGGAATCTCAGAGAGAACCAAAGCTCAGTCCGATTGAGAACAAACCGAGACCAACTCCAAAGAGGGGTCTGAGAGCAGTTCCTGGTCCCGAACTAGGGTCCACTTTGGGTGTATTCAGACTGGCAATTTGCTCCGGATTATCAGGGGAAATGAACTCTGGTTCACTTTAAGAGAACCAAATGTGTCCAGTCTGAAAACACCCTAAGGCCCCAGTCACACAGCGCAATCACGGTTAAAACCCATCAAAAGAGGTCTCCTGTGAAGCAGATGAATTTGTGCTCGATGATGATGAGTTTATGACGAGCTGCTGTCGATTCACAGACTTGACAGGACGTGTAGAAAAATTAGAACTGCGTCGGATGCGGCAAAAAGTTTTGAACTGCTCAAAGTTTCGTTCTATGGGCAACCACGGGAAAGACACTTGATAATTTGTGTTCAGGCAGTGAAAGCTGCGGAAGATGCGGAAAGACGCAAAAGTCTGGACTTTCACCTGGGCCTGGGAGTCTTGGGGAGCCTCATCCACAGCTTGGGCTTTGGGCTTCGTCGGCCTCTTCTTGGCATGGCAACCCTTCTTCCTGGTATTCATCACAAAATACGAGAGCGAACTTGCGTGGAGGTGTGCACTGTTGAAGGTCTTGATCAGTAAGTGTGACTACCAGGTGTGCGTTGCCAGTTTTATGCGCGGCACTCAGCGCTTTCTATGACGCAGAGCCACAGTTAACCCGTGACTGGGCATAGCTATGGCAGTGGAGTGCCCTGGAGTGGGCACGTGATCAGCAGTGCTTCGGTTGTGCTTCAACAGTGGACCGTCTGTCTACTCTGTAGAACGCATGGCCTAGCCAAAACTGACCAAAAAATACCAGTGACGACCATGTCAACCAGATTTTCAGAACTTTTTGACCGTGATTGCGCCGTAAAGCGCTGTGTGACCGGGGCTTAAGAGTCATCCTCAGTGGACCCTCAGAGTGATCTTGAGACACTTCTAGAAAAATTTCAGTCCAAAAAGGCTTTTCTTTTCTTGACGGAACAAAGATAATTTTATGGATGAATGAGATGATGAAGGGAATTGCTCCGACACAGAATTGAAGAGGCGGAGTCACTGACCAATTGCTCACTGAACTTTACTGAAGCCAGAGGTCTGCGCCAAGTTGGTAGAGTTTTAAACAGCAAAGTGATGTCATGTAAAAACAAAGAATGCAGAGAAACAGAATCTTTGTATTCCTCTTTAGGATGATTACAGAAATAACTTGAGGAAGGTTTTTCTCCGTCTTGACTTATAGATAAATCTTCAGCAGAGCAGTGTGTAGATGCGTGTGTTTGAAAGCGGCCCGGAGCTCCTGTCTACGCCGATTATCAGCCCTAATTTACATCAGTCGAGAGTAATTTGATTATTAAAAAGTCTCTGGGGCTTTTCAGTGATCACTGATTTACTTAAAGGAAGGAAAAAGAGTTTTTTCCAAATGTGTTTCTTCCTGAAGGAGGCCTTCGATCTAATTTGATTACTTGCTGGACGAGCAGCAGCCTGACATTCCCAGGAGCTGCAGGAATCAGCACAGAAATAATTCACACATTCAATTTAAAGTCAGATTAGCATCTAAATATAATTTCAAAGACTTGTTAGTCTGGCTTACTTGTTCTGTTTTTTGAGCTATCGTTATTTTATTATGTCTGACCAGTTCAACATTGATTTTCTTAATTAGCAGCAGGAAATAAACTCTGTAACTTGTCATAAATCAATAATCTAAGCAAAGTAATATTTAGGCTATGATGTTTTAAGCGATGCAGAGCAGATTCAGGGGGAAAGTCATTAAGTTAAGGCCTGGAATGAGCTCTGAAGTGATGAAAGCAGGATGAAGATCATCCAGTGAGGTTCTGACTAAAGCACTCAGGTTCTCTGTATAATGTAATGATGACCTGCATTAATCACATCTCATTTGAAAAACTGAAACATCTGTTTGACAAAAGACCACACAATTTTTAACAAGACAAAGTTGAATGATAATCAAATACAACAATTAGCATAAAATGTCCACTCTGAAGTAAATTGAGATTCGTCATCCCTGGTTCACTTGCTTGAGTTCAGGTGAGCTTTCACACCTGATAACCCGGAGGATCACCTGTTGAAATGAACCCTGGTGCAAATCAAACCTGTCAGTGTGAAAAGACCACCCACACAACCTCAGCTATCTTTAAATGCTTTTAAAGTTTCATCTTCTATAGATCAGCACGCGCCTTCAATGTTTATTTTTTTCTCATTCAGTTGGTGTTTTAAGAACATCCAGCAGGAGAACATGAGGCTGACTGAGCTTTATAATAGGAGAGAAGTGAGAAAGTCAGGTCCTCACTGCCAATTCTCTGTGACAATGTTTTTTTTGCTGTTTACATTCTAGTTTTCAGCTTGTAGGACCAGACAGCTTCTGTGACCGTGGAGTCAATTTAAATACAGAGATATGGAGATGAGGTACAACCTTTAGCAGCACCACCTGTTCACAGTCTGGGAGTTTGATCCTCCACAATGTCGATGTGGCTCTGACGGCGGGGTTTAGCACAGACTCCATCCACTGGAGAGGATGGAATGGATTAGCAGCCTCTGCCAGCCTGATCCTCACAGCCACAGAGGCTGATGTGTGATGGTTGAAGACTGGGATGGGAGATTTTGGTGATCACCATCAGGACTTTCAACTGTGTCGGCTTCTTCCACACAGCAGGATTCTGCAGGTAGACATGCAGCGGAGTGAACAGCAAACCTCTGAAGGTTGAATCATGTTTGAATCTGTGTCTTCCGGATGTGGTGAAGAACAGATGGATCTTTGACATTTTCTGGAGTTCTGTTAAAGGTTATTCTCTTCGTTGATTTGAGAACAGATGTGTGAGTTTATCAAGAGTTTTAACCCTTTAAAGTCAACTTCCTTAAAGAACTGACAGAAAATTCACATTTTTTGGACTGAAGATTTTGTTCAGCCTTTGATAAAATCCACAAAAAGCTGCAATAACCTATCATTTGATATGCATTATTCATAGTATCAATTATAATCTGTTGGGTGATTTGGTAAGATTCTGTTCACAACAATGTTTGGTAAAGATGCAAAAATACTGAAATGAGTGTTCAGGAAATAGCACCTTATTTACCCACTATCTCAAATGTATTAAACACATTTTTAACAGAGTAAACAACAACTCTATATAAAGAACTATTTATCAACACATTTTTCATTGTTTCAGTACAGGTAGTCATTTAATAAAATAACAATAGATGAGATATTTTCACCATAAAGTTTTGAAAATGAAAAAAAAAAAAAAAAAAAACTTTTCCCACTAAAACTGTTTTTTGAGATTTCATGGTCGCAGCCATTTTAACACGAGCAGGAAAAGTCCTTCCACTGCCCCTAGTGGAAATATAATGAACTACAGAGCAGAAAACATGGACCAAGTCATTTCCAATAGGTTTTTGAGGAAAGCTGGGATCATGCTATTGGAATAGGGGTCTCAGAAATGTTTAACAAATATGATACCAGTTTGATTATGGAGGGTTAACCTTTAGAAATTGAACACCTTTTTCTCTTTGCTATCATTCTATGCTGGTGTAAATGTTTAGGAGATAGTTATAGCTACTTTTTTGTGTCTGTGGTAAACTTTTCAATATTTATTTCTTTTTTGAGAAATTAATTCAAACGAAGTTGAACCTTCATCCTCTCTAAAAACAAGCCAACAAATAAAGAAAAAAGGAAGACTTTCCTGTAGAAATGTGTCAGTCCCTTCAAACAGACCAGACCAGCTCAGAGTTGGACTTCAGTGATGTTCACTGGTCCCTGGTTGATAAGGGATGTCAACCCTCATACTGTGGGGTGCACAGGACACCTGCAGTATTCTGCCATCCAGGGGGCGCTCCACTCCTAGCATGACGTCATGCAAACAGGAGGTGCAGGAACTGACAGAAATGCACTCCTCCTCTCTGACGTGGAGGTTCAGCAGGTTTCTCTCTGAGTGAAGTAGGCTGTGTTTTGCATGAATTGCTGTGAACTTTGATGAACGTCTTCTTTTCTTAGCTTTTATCTTTGAACCTTTAAAGAAATGCTGTGACTTCAAAGTGAACATCATCGTGTTCCTAATTCAGTGATCTCAAAATTATCTCAATAACATCAAAGCTGATCAGTCACTTCTAATTAGGTTAACTCTCCTCAGACTTCATTCTGGACGTTCTCTCAGCCAGCCCAGTGTTACATGTATTAAAAGCTATTCTATTTAAATAAATGATTAATGATGGCACGGTGTCAACGAGGCGAGCACAACAGCCCTGTCAGCAAACACAGGGTGGTGTGAGAGGGAACAGGCCCAGGAGGCGGGTGTCCCAGCTTCCACGGTGCATGCCCCTCTTTGATTAACTGGGAGATCTCAGTTACTCTGACAGTAAATATTGTCCTTCAGCATTTGGCTTTAACTGCCAAAAAGCAAGAGAAGAAATGGGTTGGGAGGGGTTGCTGGGGCTCCTCCAGAACCGCAGGCGCAGAAATGGAGCGCACCCTTGGCCGAGCACTGATTAGTGCTTGACGGTGGGTTTCTTCCTTGGGGAGGTTTGGACGGCTGACCTAGTTCAGCCTGGATGGTCGGAAAGGGAGACGTTGGTCCTCCGGCCTCCAAGCGCTCTTCTCCTTCCTGGAGGAGTCGTGATTCTGCCGCCTGACTCTCCTAACAGCCTTACAGAAGCTCTGCATGAGGATGAATGTGAGGTCAGCGCTGGAAGGCGTTCTCCTGGCATTTGATGATGCACTGCCGTGTCTGAAATTGCTTTTGGTAATTTGGGACTGACAACCCAATGTACTTAATGCGTATTAAGTCACAGAGAGCTTCTGTTAGTGCAGAATGTTCAGAGAAAACTGACAAGGAAATGTCCGCGATGGGGAAGACAGAGAAAAAACCAGAGCTGGAGTCAGAAGATGCATGAGTGTATGTTTTTAAAATGTAGAGTTTAGAGAAATTAAAATAAGAGCTTTAAAGATCCTCTGTTTACAGTAAATCTACAGTCAGATTCATAGTTCAAGTTAGTATCAAATGTTCAACTCTTCAAGTGAACACGTTCATTTACTTTTTCAAAGATTGAACTAGGTTGACAAACCTTCATGTCAGGTAACACTATTACTGGAAAGACAAAATCTTTGTGACTTATTGGTTTCTAAAGCAGATAAAGAAAGGGTCAGTACACCCTTCAACTAGAAGTTTTTTTTAAACCTGACTGATGTGTCTTATCATATAAGATCATTGGGTTCAAACGTCTCTGTTTGCTTCTTTCTAAAGGCTGCCTTCTTTTGTGTATGATTGTGACTGGATTTTACTGCTGACTCAGCTCAAAAGAACACTGAGATGGAGCTCCTATGAAGGATGGAACCTCAAAGACAGGAACCTTGAGGACAGCCAAGAATTTTCAGTCATTGTTTTATTGTCAGAGATTGAGTTCAGAAAACCTGCGGTAGGTTTGACTGTTTTACACTTTGGAAAGGATTCAGACTGCCCCCCACCTCCAAACCTGGACAGTGAGTTCAAACTCATAGACCCAACCTTTCTTCTTATGAAGAGCACCTGCTGGATAAAAACTGAGTCTGTGCAGAAGACACTGTCCAAAAACCAGAAGAAAAGTGTAATCATCGCTTTAAGATTTGAGCACAGAAACACCTTCATAGTTTCCAAACCAAATTATGTCAGTTTCTGGAACACACACATGGACTGTTAGAGCAAACTTTGAAAACAAAGACAAAATAAATAATGAAACAGGAGTTGAAGTAGAATTGTCTCCAGAGGAGAGCCTTTTGCAGAAGAGCTCAGTCCACCATGCAAAGCAGCTCTGAGTTCTCCTGCAAAGACACCCTCTTTTACTCAGTTTAAAGGGAAGTCCTCATCATTGAAAAGGAGGCTGGTCTAAGGTTTACACAAACATGGAGTTAGTGATTATGTGATTCTTAGCTTGAGCTGTAGCTAAGCCAACAGTAGGTCACTGACTGGTTCTTATCTAATCAGCTGTCACTGAGTGGCTTCAGCATTTCAGATGTCTTTCCTTCTAAGGCATCCTCCTTCTCCCAGCACAGGTTGTGTTATGTCCACAGAGGAAAACTAATCTTCTTCAAACAGTATATGGTTAAAGCAGGGTTCAACCATCAAAACAAAAGAAAAAGCAGTAAAGTCTGTAATTAGTTCAACATGGACTCAAATGAAAAAGCCTCAGTGTCTCATCAACTGTAATCTCACTGCATCCTCATCTTGTCTTAATCTGGGTACAGTGACTCTCTCATAGTCTGGGTTTGTTTGGCTGTTGGGGTTGTCCTCAGTGAGAACTCTGTTACATGTAAAGAAATCCCTAATGCTTTTGCTGCTGTCATGTTTTATTTCATCTGCTTGATAAATTCATGGATTACTTTTCTCTTTCCTTTCCCATTTCTAGCTGAAAGGCCCTTTGGCTTTTGTCCAGATGAGAATTTCAAATTCAGCGACTAAAACGTTCATGTCTGAGTTTTTACGTTGCTCGCTCTGGAATTTGTCACTATTTTCTGGTAGTTTTAAAGGGCAATTACATAAAAGGAAAACAGTTTGAAGTCAAAATGACATTGTCTCTCTATAAACCTTGAGGACACAAGAGTGATGGTAAAAATGTATGTTTATTGCTTAGAATTATTCCATGTTGCCAAACACTAATGACCTGTGATTATTACAGAGCAGTTTGCTGTGACAGAACAGAAAAAACTGGTTCAAACTGGATCAGAACTGACATGATACTGAACCATCTGAAACATGCTGACACAGGACTCTTTTTGAAGTTCTTCTACAGCCAAACTCTTCCAGAGGTTAACAGGTCTGATAATTGAAATTAATCCTCATACGAAACAGTTTGCATGTGCACTTTCATCCTGTGCAAGCTCGTGTTTTTCTTCATTGTCATCCAGAAGGCAGGAAGTGGAGTTATGCTCACAACGAGCTGTGCATCATGTAAACACATATTTGTCCAGGATTTGAATACCTTCTGCTGATTCTGTTGTGAGAGCGTTTCAGTTTGAACAGCAGTTGTGTTTGAACACGGCCTGCAGAGCGATAAATTCATCGGGGGGCGCTCTCGTAATATTTACCCAGTCTGTGTTTGCTAACAGCGCCTTGCTAACCAAACACAATCACAAACAAGCAAAAGGCAGTGACACAAACATGGGGAATCTTGAGCTGCTTTTTGTCTTTCCACTTTGATTCATCAGAGGACTGAAGGACTTCTCCATCTGAAACTCTTCAGGGTCAGCGGACGCGTCTTCAAAAAAACGGATAGTTTGTTGTTGACCATCAAACAACATCAAGTCAGGGGAGCAAACTCAAACTCAAAGGTGGAACTGAGATATTTGTATACCAGAATGTTTGAAAGAGCAGAAAAACACTCAAAAAAAGAATATGGATTTCTTCACCAATCCCACAACCATCATTGACCAACAAAAGTACATTTCTTTTAAGTTTATGAATTCTTTTGATCATTTTTATAGATGAGATCAGTTTTATTTTGTTTTATTTCAAGCAATCAAAGCAAGAATAATGCAAGAACAATACAATCAACAGAAGCTTACATCCTTACAAATACGTGTCAAACATAGGATAAAATAGGAGGGAATGGGAGGAAGCAAATGTATATAATCCCACCCTGGCTCTACCTTACTATTTTATATAATGAATTTTGCATATTTGTAATTAATTAACATTAACTGTTTCATAACATCAGATATTTATGCCTTACCAACAAAGATTCTGGTCATTAGAAATCCTTAAGAATGAATAAATCACGTAGACATGACAGTATTTCAGACTACATCATATTCAGATCAAGTATCACTTCAATTTTATTTCTATAGCCCAATATCTCACACCGCCATTTATACAAGTTTTATCGAAGTGATGGTTGATTTGAATATCTTCCAAAATATTAAGGAAATTTTAATAGTAAAGTGTGAAGCTGAGTAAGTAATTGATCAATAATTGGACCAGATCCAGATCTTTTCCTTCACTGGACATTAGGTCTTCATGTTTCTGGTGCTTTTCTCTTTGGTCCTTGCCTGAATCTGGAGCTGCAGGAGTCATGGAAACAGGAAGCTGACGGTGGAGCCGGATGCTGGAGAACAGAGTGGTTATTCCTGTTTGCACTCTGATGAATGCAGGAGTGATGAGAGAAGAGCAGAGCATGTTGACCCGAACACTGTGATTCTTTTGTGTCTTTTTATTATCACAGAGGTTCTGATAATGAGGTTCTATAAACAGACATCAGGTTCTGTTGCAGCAGTTATGCTTGGATTCGTCTGGTCAACTGTTATGAAATTCATTGCTGTGCTGTGCAGCACAGTCATCGATTGAATTATTCCATCTGCCACCTCCCCGCAGGTCACTGTGAGAGTGCCACACCCCCCACCATCATCCTCTTACCACCCAGCCACCCAACTGAAAACTCGTGGCAGGAGAAGAGACAGAGGAAGGAGCCACCCCAACGGGGGGGGGGAGGGACCTTTAAGACCACCGAGGACTCTGTTTCCGGTCTCCTTCGTTGCAGAAAGCGTCCCATTGAGAGCCTGTTAATAATTGAGGATGTCCATCAGGTGTAATTCCTTCATTATCAACTATCAACTTCAACTATCTTCCTTCAAAGATAGTTATTGTAGGGACAGCGTGTTTAAATATTTTGCAGAGATTCTGGTAAATATTTGGACAAATCTTCTTGGACTTCCATTTGAAGTTCCTGTGACATAATTTCCGGGTGAGTGTTAACCAGTGCTTCGTCATTGCTTTTGTTGCTCTTTTTATTCGGTTGACTGATTTGCTAATATCTAACTTAGTGTTATTTGGTTTAGTATTCAACAATTCTAAGTAGAATTTTTATCATTCTAGTAAGTAAACTACTAAGCTAACCGTTTGCTGTCTAAGCAGCCTGCGATGTAGTTATTTCCCCTTAGCTAAACACAGCTAGCCTTAGCTTAGCATTTTGCATGGCCACTCCATTTTCTGCTTTCCTCCCTCTGTTCTGCTCCATGTGCCATATGTTCAGTGAAGATCCTGCCTCCTTTAGTGAGGATAGTGGTAGATGTGTAAGTGTATCCTTGTTTTAGATTTGGAGGCCAGTCTAGAGAAGTTAGAAGTGCGGTGGATGCTAAGCCTGCTAGCCAGGTTGTTACTCATACGCAGGCGGTAATGATGGAGACAGTCAGAGGTCCTTAAATTTATTGTAGAATCGGTGTGTAAACTTGCAAAGTCGATGTCAGACACTGTAATTTTCTTTGGTCCCTTACAGAACCTAGTCAGTGATTAAAAAACGTACAGTCACTTTTCATCACTTAACCACTGGTTAGCCAGATGGTGCCACGAAAAGGGCGTTGGCTTTGTAGACAATTGGAGTGTGTTTTGGGAAAGGCCGGTCTCATGTGGAGAGATGACATTCATCTCCCTGTGGACGGTGCCATGGAATCTCTAACTTACTGCTCCTCTACCTCAACTACTGTAAAGACGTTTTGGGTAATAATTATAACTTTCATGACATCCATTATACATACTTCTCCGCAGAGCTAAGCAGAGGAAAGATGGTTTGATAAACAGCGGCCTATTCCCTCTGTTTAGTGGGTTTACGTGATCTTAGATTAGATTAATAATTTATTTATATCGGCATGCTAAAACTGCAGACTTTCTGTTATTATTATTACAATCCGCTATTTGTGCCACATTCATGCTTTTACCATTAACATGTTTGAAATACATTTCAATATCAATTAGTTGCTAGTACGCTGCTAGAAGTTAGAAGCTGGGAAAGTATGGTGCACTGGGGTGCACTGGGGTTACTTCTCTCCTCTATTCTTGATCATTTACCCAGTAATATATTGCATTTAGTTCTTCATGCCTCTGTTTGGTGCAGTGTGATTCAAATGTTGTCCCCGTTTCCCACTCTCCTCTAGGGGATCGGGAGAGATTCCAGTTGGATCATCTGTGCCCCTGTCTTTGACCGTGGACCTCGCCTCTGGCTCGTCTTGCACCTCCAGCTGCCCCACAGTAGCCCATCTGCTACACTAATCTGCTAATCTGATGGGGTTGCTGGGAGATTGAGTGCAGTCAGTACCCTGGAGATGGCTCCTGCCGGTGAGAGACGCAGGCAGCAATCAGGCCTCAATCCTGCTCGTTTGTGAGAGATTTTTTCTTGCAGTTTAATTATTTAATATTTCTGGACTTTTGCTGCATTATTAACCCCATTTTGATCATTTGTTCATGTTTTTGCTGTGGGGTCACCCTTCTCTGAACAGGCTCTGCTGTCTCTCATTTAGTGTATCACTGCTCTGTTTAATTGTCTCTCCAGACAACACACCTCTTTATAACTAGTTAACATTCAAAACATCATTTTAATAATTCAGATTTAAATCATTTATTTTCTTTTACTTTTTTCCCTGCCTGACTGGAGGAGTGAATAATGGATGGGTTTGTCTTCAGGGACAGTAAAACCCTGGAGGCTCAGAGATGACTGATACTTACAAAAACACCATCCTAAATTATTTGCTAACCGGTAGGAGGTGTTTGATTTTTAAATAAATGAAATTAGAGAGAATGTGACACTGTAAGATGGAAGGTTTCTCACCTTCCAAAAAAACTAAACCCTATAAACTAAAGTCAGAGAGAAAGAAGATAATGAGTTATGTTTGCCCACTTAGAATAACTGCTTTAAACTTTTAGACACACAAAAGGAAAAAGCTGATTTTTTTCCCCATCAGACTGGTTTTAATGAAAAAAATATTTTCCAAAGTCTGGGATCTGACTGGATTTCTGTTGACTTTTCAATTGTTGGAAGAAGACTTCAAATTTAAATTCATCAAAGAAATTGACAATAAACAGTATATTTTCATACATTAGGAAATGAAAATAGGCATAAAATGTGGCGTGACTGCAGTACCCATAATTCCTAGGGGAGAGAAGAGGACGAGTCAACCCCCCTGTGTGGGTGTTTGTGACTGAAGCTTGAAGGCCTCAAGTGCTTCACAGACACAGTCCAATTCACACGATGATGGCGACTCCGCTCTCATTCAAGGTGCTAACCTGTAGCCACCAGGAGCAATGTGGGGTCCAATGTCTTTCCCAAAGACAACATGAAATAACCTTCTGATCAGGGGTTGACCGCTCTACCACGGCACCACAGCTGCCCCCTTTATAAGGTGTACTGCTGATCTTTGAGAAAATTGAAGTGATTGCAAGCTGTTTGTTTTATCTACGTTTACACAGATCCAAACATCTGGGTTTAGCGTCACAGCCTCAACTTTGAGCATCGGCTTCAAATAAAACTCAACTTTATTTTACTGTAGAGAAGTCATTTAAACAAAGAACCAATGCATTAGGAGTACTTGCAGCCTCTGCTGTAGGTCATCAACAGATCAAACTCTTGGCAGAGCTGTGAAGCTGCTAAAAATGAATTTCATGGACTTCACTCAATAAAAACTTTTACCAGTTTGAGCCAGAATTTGACTGTGTTTCTGACAGGTTTGGCCTGAAACACAGCGATAAACCATGTAATGGAATTGGGACACCCCTGACTGTAGTGGTTATAGTTTTAAACCATTGAACAGTGGAGCTTTAGCTCCATGGTTAACATTCTTTTGACTACCAAAGCTCTTCAACCATTTACGCAATTAATGTAATTCCATCTTCGGCTTTCGCTGAGATACAAAACAGTTTTGTTTGCTTCAGAACCAGCTGATTTCCTTTGATCACAGAAACGGTTGAAGAATTACGGTATGTTAAAGCACATAGGCAGTGCACATCTATGAAAGTGGTGCTCTGAAATCAATGCCTTCGCAGTCTAACACTACAACCCGTCACATATTGATGCAAGGGTAGGAGCCTTCCGCGTCAAAAATTGACGCTGCGGGTCTACCCAACTCGATGTTTTTTGACGCATTGGCTCATCCAATTAAATCAAGTTTCTTCAAACTCCAGGCTGCAAACTGTTCTCATTCAAATCCGGTACCAGACCGCACCGGTACCTGAACCGTAACCAAGAACCCCAACCGTAACCATAACCAGGTACCGGACACGGATCATTACCAGTACCAGTACCCTGGTTTGGTTCATCTGACAAAACAACTGGACCCCTGTTTCAATCTGAACAGCCGGCTCACTCTCACCCATGCGTCAATATGTGATGACTTGGGAGTGAGAACGTGTTGGACACTACAGCCTTGTTTCCACTGAAGGGTCCGGTACGGTCCAGTCCAGTCTGGTCTGCCATTATGAGCATTTCCATTTAGAATGGACCCGTTAAACAGTACCGATCCGTACCTCGAGGGCCCCCTTTGGTCGTAGGTCCATAGAAGGGTGGAACGGAACGGTTAGGGCGGAGCCGCCATAGCCACCAGTTGATTGGTAGAAAGTGTCAACTTATATAGAAAGCGCCAATATTGCGCTCACAAGGTAACATTTTTCCCTCTTACAGCGGTACAACATTAAATCCCTGTTATACACGCCGTACCAGAAGTGCATAGTCGCTAATTTTCTTTTTTTGTCACGTGACTTAAACGGTTCGTCACAAAAACTCAAACAACTCAAGACGCTTGTATGGAGTTTTATCATCGAAAGGAGGTGCTGCTGTGCACCTCTCTGCTGGTGTCCCCCCCGGAGTGCGGAGAGGTAGTGCCCGTCAACAAGCCCCTCCTGATGGCATCACCTGAATCAGAAGCAAAAAAGTCCTGATATGCTGATGAAGATAATCGCGAAGGATAAATATCATCCGGAGCAGGTGTTTATTATTTAATGAAGGAGGAAAGACGCTTCTGGTTTGAAGGAACAGAGAGATGGAGTGACACTCCTCATCTGCGTCATAAAGTACGCTGCTGTTTCGGATTAAAAAAAACTCTTTATGAACACAAAATACTCAGGAGTTCAAAGGTTTATGCTGCAAAAAGGAGTGTGGACACGTCCTCCTGCTCCTCTCTAAAGTGTGGCATTCCCTTCCACCCCCAACCACATGAAGTCAACTTTGTCGCCATTTTTTTGTGATACAGACGCCATCATGTTGAAGCCAAATGAGATCAGTGAGCAGTGATTGGTTCAAGTTGGCCTGATTCGACGGTTCTATGGCAACCACACTAACCAATCAGGAGTGAGCTCGTTGGAAGGCCACACCCCTACCTTAAAAAGCAGGCTCGGGAGAATCTATTGTTCAAGCGATCAAACGTTTTGAACGCTGGACGTGGGGGCCATGGGCGCCACATGCTTTTTTGGAGACATTTGATTGGTCACCTTAAAATTTCAATAACTTTTGATGAAGAAAACATATTCTAAAAAAAATAGCATTATCAAGAAGGGGTTAAAAAAATGTATCGAGCAAGAAAGGTTATTCTGACCAATAGAATGACTGAGTAATAACTGACTCTGTAGAAGTCTGTGGGGTTTTGGCTTCTTGGAACCAGCAGGTACTTTCTGTTTGGAACGCCAGGGGGAGGAGTCACTCAGTCCGGTTCTTAGATAAAGTCAATGGTTTGGCTCCATTTAATGGAGAATGAAGTGACTTACTGACCTCTAAATATTTGCTGAACTAGTTCTGTAACAGAAGAAACATCAATCAAACAGATTTAAGATTAAATCTTATTCAGCTTCATAATATCACAGCGCTGGACAGACCCCCCACACACATACACACACCCACACACGCACACATGCACTCACTATGGAGATTCTGTTCCGGTTTTTTTATTCTTGTCATTTCAGAACAGAAACTTTTGTCATGCAAAGGGATCATTGTGTTAAAGCAGAAACCAGTGAAATGGAGACGTTGCTTCTTGGTGGGTGTTTTTGAAAAGAAAGCAAAAGACGTCCTTCACTTAACATTTCAATGGCAATTTAGATGGAGAATATTTACAGTGAACACACCAACTATAATGAGGAGTGGTTGTGGGAGTTCAGACACCGATGTTCTGCAGGAAAAACCCTCAGAAACATGCCTGCATTCAACAGCAGTCTGTTATTATGGGGCATCAATGCCCCCCCAGCAATCAAGTGCAGAGCTGGGAAATAAAAAGCATGGATCAGGCTCGCCTCAATGCAACAGGTCAGAGGTCGGCACTACAGTGGGTGGGCAATCACTGATGAATGCGTATCAGTACGCCGTCATTCACATTACAGGCGGGAGGGCTCCAGCCTGGAGGGGCTGTTTCCTAGTGACCCCACAGATCCGACTCCACGCTTCTTTTTCACCTTGTTTCTGATTTGTTGAAACCAGCAGTCGGACAACATTTGGCGTTTATCAGGAGGGCATCACTACATTCATTTGAGAGCATCAAGCTAATTGGATCCTGCTGCAGCTCGTGACCTCTGCACGCCAAAGAGCCTGGCGCTCTGCGGCGAGTCGACGTGCAGCTCCTCGCCAACTCCATCGATAAAAAGAGAAGAATATCAAGGGCATCTGTGGTGGGTGGAACCTGTGAAGTACTTCTTCCTTCAGTGTTTACTTTATGATACAAACCTGAATGATGGAAGAATGAAGGTGGTTCAATAAAACTAACGTTTCTGGAATTTGTGCTCAATTGTGCTGCAGTTTTTTAAAGAAAATAGGAAGTTTGAAAACTTTCACAAAGCTAAGCTTTGGATTGAAATGCAGCAGAAATGAAGTTATGCTGATGGTGTCTGCAAATGATTAAACTTCTGCTCTGCTGACGACAGGAAGGATCCTTATCTGCGATCATCTCTACGTCTTGTACAGAGAAGGAAACTTGAAGGAGTTTTACATTCATCCACAAAACTTCAAAAATCTGTTTTAGTGAGAGAGGCAAACCTGCACTGAAAGACTGAAGATTACCAGTGATTTCAACTCTGTCAAATTAACTCAGTGCAGTCCATATAACATACAATGACTTAAGTCAGGAAGTGTATGAGTCTGAATGACTCAATTTTAGGAAATATACTGAAGAAAATGTTCATCTTTTGAAATTATCATAAAAAATAGGCTGCAGGGGTGGGGTGGATGGGGGGCAATGCCTTTTAAACACTGTAAGGGAAACAAAGTGGAAGACAGACACACAGCAGCTGATACTTTGAAAAATGACTTTACTTTTCTTCCAGACATGTCTGAGGGCCATTTGAGATCTTTGAAGAACGTTTTTAAATACAATCTTCCAGAAAACAATCCTTACTCACCTCTATTGAACAGATCCCTATTGAAAGCTCAGAAGTGATTCAAATCTTCAAAAAACACAAACTGCATCTCTATAAAAACATTTACGTGCTCATTGATGTCGGCAAAAGTCATGTTTCAAAAACGACCAAGTAACCAAGAATTCATGCAGGAAGCAGGAGCTGAGGGTTGTCACACTGGTTGACAGTCAGCTGAAGAACATCCAGAGAAGATCTCGGGTCAGAACATCTAAGTACTTCAGATCATCAATAAACACCATTAGTCATCCTTCTGGACCAAAATGAAGGAAAGCAGACAGCAACCACAGTTGGTTCTGGAGATTCCTGATCCTCTCAGTCTGAAAGCAGGAAATCTGTAGGATTTTACAACCCCCCATCCACCTACCCACCAACTACCACATACACAGACAATCAGCTGATGGAGAATCCATGAAATGGTCTGTGAAGGAGTCTGTGAAAGTTTGACCCATTGGGGATGCTGTGAGGAGAGTCATGTTGGAAATGAGTTGAAAATGCACATGTGATGTCAACGTGTTGGAGGATCCTGGGATTCAACAAATGTTCTGATTCTGATTAAAAAAGTCAGCAAAGCAGTTTATGATCATCGCTGTGAGAGACGACAGCTGCTGTTCAAAGCTAAAAGTGCTAAGTTAGGGATCAGGATGGCCGTTGGTTCCTGAGAAAGCTCTTTAAACCAAATCAGGATCACCGACCAAATGCTGAACAGGAAAGAAGCTGAACTGTGACCAAGTTCAGAACCTCAACACGGCTGAATGTCCTCTCAGGGACAGTTTTTCCAGCTTTTGAAGACAATGCATGCAGACCATTAATGTGATGGCGCGTTGCAGAGGCCCCTCCCACCTCACACGAAGCTGAGTCCCGCTGCTCAGGCTTCAGCCGCTGCTGCTTCAGCAGCATTTTGCTGTGCAGCTGCAATCTACAGAGTGATGTTCTACATGACTAATGCAGATGTTTGAGGGCTGACTTGTTTTCCTGCGTAGCTGCAAACAATTCCAGCCCTGAGGGAGGGCTTTGTGCTCCTGCTGCATATCTTTTACTTTAGCCCCTTAACTGCTGCTGTTTTCTGTCTAATAATAGCTGCTGGTGGAGAAGCACAGCGGCTCACTTAGCTCCTGATGAAAGCCATACATCAGGTTGTCTCTGGGAGCACAAAGAGTCAAAAACCATAATTGACTACGCGTTGAGAAAACCGAACAAGTATTTAAAAAGGAAGCTGTGGTTTTGATCAGAAACAGAAAAATACTTTTCATGTTTCATTCAGAACAGAAAAAGTCAGAGCAGATCAGATTGTTTCAGTCAATTCTTTTTATTTCTACAATGTTGTTTAAATACAGGCTGCTGAAAAAAAACACTTCTCTTCTTTTTAGGAAAAAATTGACTTCTTGCCCAAAACTAAAGCAGACTGAGCAGATGAGGATGGTTGGACTCCAAGCAGATCCCTGTGTGATTCTCATGATGGAAGCATGAACTCAAAATTAGCTTCACCGCAGTTCTTAAAACCAGCAAAGTCGTTTCAGACAGAAAATGGTTTGGTGTTAAAGATATTAGCTACATTTCCACACAAAGAGAGCTGCTCACGTTCTTCTCTGTGAGTGAAGACGTCACTGTTTTTTCTCCACAGTCTCCTTGGAGCCCCCTCCCTCAGCTGCAGGTCATCATGGCCCCTCAACCTGCTGCTGAACAGGTCGGGCCTACTGCGTCTTTGTCTTTTGGTGTGTGCGGGTCTTCCTGGTTATCAGTAGATGTTTGGAACAGTCAACAGCTTCCTCCCAGCTGTGTTGAAAGAAAGGACAGATGTTCACTGATGTCCCTGAGTGCTGGAGCTCCTCCACTTTCTACCATCACAACAAAAAAGTTCCTGCTGCTTCACATCAGTGACCTGAGAACAAATGTATCCGCGGTGCTGATGCTGGAGGAAAAAAAGGTCATGAAGCTCATTTCAGTTTCTGTAGTTGGAAGGAAAAAAAGGTTAAGAGTGAACACTATCTGACACTCAGTGCCATCATAATTACCATGTCTTTCATATTTCACACAGCTTCTAGTGAAAAAAAACTGCTGTTGAAAGAACCCATGATGGATCCTGGATGTGTGTGTGATTGTGTGTGTGTGCGTGTGTGCGGTGAAGCTCAGAGATCAATGCAGCGTTTGATCTGCATGTATCCGAGTGAAGTGAGCTTCCAGAGCTACCAGCTCAGGGGGAGGCTCAACGTAACAGGCAACACTTCCTCCCACACACACACGCACACACACGCACACAAACACACATTTGATCTGCTGTGCTGTTTCATCTCTCGTGCACACATGCTAGCAGATGCACCACGTCCGTCAGGAACAAAGACTGAAGTCAAACTGACAGCATGAGAAGCAGACTCAGAGATTCCTTCATTCTGAAGAAGTCATTCTCCATCAAACAAAGGATGATGCTCTCCCGTTTCAGAACAGTGACTTTGTTTTTTTAGAACAGAACAATAAGTGGTCAGAAGGGTGTTTGACACAAGCAAGTTCAAATTATGACTCAGGAAACAGTGTTTGGAGCATTTATTGTGAAGGAAGCTGCATGTATCGGTCTGAGATTCCTCAGAATAATTGGACCAAAATGGCCACCATAGCCGGTAGTGACATGATGTAAACAGAGTAGGAGTAACAAAACGGATGAGCCGCAGACATGTGTAAAGCAACAATTATGGTGTTATCAGACAGGAAAAAAAGGGTCCAACTTCTTACTTGTTATAACGTTTGTTTTAACACGGCTGAAGACACTTCTTACATGCTTTTCTGTGTTTCGTTAAACAGCACGTGCCCGGCGCTGCTGTGTTGTCATCCTAAAATCCACCTTGTAGTTCCTTAACAGAAGTCTCTTAAAAACAATGCCATAACACCACAACGATGAGACAAAGCAACTCACTGAAATGTGGAGGGATGAATGCAGGCTCATTAAAACAGCTTTAACATGAAACACATTGCTTCTCACTATTTTGGGCTTTTTCAGAAGAGGTTTAACAACTGCATATTTAAAAGACTGTGGTACATAACCTGTTTCTATGGAAGTATTTATAATAGTTAAAATGGATTCATTAATTAAGGGGAAGGTTTCTTTAAAAAGCTTAGTGGGGATTGGGTCTAAAAGACAAGTTGAGCTTTTGGAGGATGTAATAAGTGATGTTAATTCTGTTAGATCTACAGCAGTGAAGCAGTCTAATGTTACACAGGTTCCTATAGATGCCTTTGTTTCTACCGCTTCAGCCTGCTCTGGGCTAATAGTAGGGATAACTTTGTTCAACTTGTGTCTAATATTCAAGATTTTATTTTCAAAAAATTTTAGGAAATCTTCAGAGCTGAGAGTAACAGGAATATGTGGTTCTACTGAGCTGTGACTGCTGCTAAGCATTTGGTTCAACACTTGTCCAGCCCTGCAGCAGGACTTGCCAATTACCCCTGGCTGCAGTGTGTGTTTTGTGTGTGTGTGTGTGTGTGTGTGTGTGTGTGTGGTGGTGGTGGTGGTGTTAGTGGGGGGGACTGGGTGTCGAGAAGCTACGTCCCGCTTCGCTTCCTGGGTGTGGAAAAGAAGCTTGCGCGGCCTTCTTGCCCGCAGAAAGCCGAGCGTAGAGCTAATCGACTCAGCTCAACCTTTACGGCAGAACTCCCTCTACCCTTATATAGCGGAGGCTGCTCTGTTGTACAGGTCTCCCAAAAACACAGACTGTACGCTGCAGCTGATGATCTGAGTTAGCCACGCCTTCTGAGTTTGTTGGGACAGTTTGACAGAAAACACAATGAAATGCTGTAAACCATTAAATTATTTATTAAATCATGACATTATTAAATAAAGCACTTACATCATTTAAAATCAAATTTTAATGAAATACTGACACATTTATTGACACTTAATTATGTTTTTCCTAATTTTGAATAATTAATGACACATGTATTTAACAATTTCATATTTAATATATTTATTTCAATATGTCTCTTCCATCCCACACGGGACCATGACACAATTAAATATGTCATGAAATATTTTAATAGCTAAGTAAATATTTTAATGCCACATAAACATGTATTTGTTGATTTCCAATTGTATTTGTTTAATGCCAATGTAGAAAAAATAATTACACTTTTATTTTATAATTTAATGATATTTATTTATTTAATATTGTCTCTTCTGAAGCTCCATAAAAGTACGCTTGGCAGCAGTCAGTATATAGACTAAACGCAAGTTCCAAGATTCAAGTAGACTCAGTCCAAACCCAATTATTTTTCCAGTCTGAATGCACCCTTGGCTTCTACAAGACAGTACAAGCACCTGATTCAGAATGACATCATCAGTTGCTGACCGTGCCGAACTCAGAAATCACAATCACATGACCACTCTTGATTTGGAATCTACAAGTATTCAGTCAACCAGTCTTTATTTGATAGATTTTGATCAACAAACACTTACAAACACAATTCACAAACACACTTACACGCTTCACACTCTCACAAACATGCACTTACAAACAAACTTACACAACTTCACAAACACACACACACTTGTTCTCCCCACCCCTCACCAACATGTTGAATTTGTTGCACAAATATAAAATGTGATCGTTAAACATTTCAAATATTTGATGATCACATGTGCCCTGGAACATGAATTCCTAATAGCAACCAGAATGTTAAAAGTGAGGCACGAGCACACTTCCTGCGCACACTCTCTGCGTGAAACTTGTCAGTGCAGAGTCCTGCATTGTGGACAGATCCAGATGGTGCTGTCGCAGCTGTCACTGAGCTGCATCTCCCACAGCACACCTATGACAGCTGGAACATGTGCGCCCAGTCAGAGCGGCGCCACCACAGAGACTAATTATCACCGGCAGTCCAGCCGCGGCGGCGAACATGAGGCCCAAGCCTTGTCATCACCTTACAAGGTTGTGAGATCGACGACAAATCTGCAGTGCTGTTAGTGCATGCCGGCTCAGAGAAGGAGAGAAGAGTGGTAACCATGGAAACACAGCAGCCGAGCTCCAGATGGTCACTGTCATAACTGAACACTGATGTAAGAGCCCAGCAGAGGCTGAAGGTTCTGTGAATCAGAAAAACAGGAAACATTGACTTTCTGCTTTAATACAAGTTCCTCCTTAAATGTCCCACATGACGCGTCTGTGAAGGAACAGAGACACAGAGAGAACATCTCAGAAAACCAAAAGCTTGAACCCTCAAGAAGAGAGGGGAAAGGAGGACTGAGGCTCAAAGTCTTCATGCAGGAGGATGATGAGACAAAACCCAAACGATACCAATGCTGGTCTGATGGTTTATCTCTGCAGTCTCCTGGAAAAGTTATTTTACTGAACAGAACAAACAACAGCTTTAAACCACAAATGCTCTGTCCATAAGCATGAAGTTTAGCTGATTGACAGCAGGTTCCTTTAAATTCCATTTTTCCTGGACACAAAAACGTGGGGAGTTGCTGATGGACTGCGTGTATGTTTGTGGTTCTGTGATGAGCAGGAGCAGAACGGATGTTCAGTCATCACAACCAAACAATGGTCTCCGGTTTCAGACAAAGTTTCTCAGAAGTGCGATGGATCTGAGTTCCCAAAGAAAAAGTTGAATGTCTTAGGTAAGCCAAATGCTTTTGAAAACTATCCGTCGCTGCTCAGAGACCCACAAGTTCAGACAGCTCTTTGAGGTTACAAACAAACTGATTTAAAAAGATAGATATTTGGAAATAAACAACAACTTTAAACAGTCATTTTTCTCTCAAATGGAGTTGTTTGAGGGAGTAAAGGATGTCTTCATTTCTCTTTTTATTCGGTCTTTTCTTGGTGTTTTCTTCCTTCTCCTGCAGGATGTGCTTCCGGGGGCGCTCAACCCGCGCTCCCCTGTGCTCAGTTTGTTGTAGTTTGGGCAACAGCAGGATCACCAGCGGCAGCAGCGGCGGCTGCATCATAATACCAGGCTGCGTATGGTAATTGTTATGATTTTTTTGTCCCAGATTCGATTCAGATTAATTTGATTTTGATACTGATACAGAGTCTCGATCTGAGACTGAAATATTATTAAAAAGTGAAATATGTTATAGACTGATCCAGGTTGGTTCCTGTTTTTATTTTATTCACCTTCTTGTCATCTAAACAGATTACTTCTGTGAAGTAGCTTCAACAAACAAGTAAAAATAATGTAACTATCAACTATTGTTAACTATAAACTTGTAAACATAGTTGATAACTCGTCATGTGGGGAAGTTTAGAAAGTAGTTTTATGTCCTCTAGATCTTTTTGATTAATTATGATTCATGTTTTCATTAAAAATACCTTCCCAAACAGAAGTGCTTTACTTTGTTGCAGTACGACAGTAGGATAATAATTAGTCCTGTAAGAAAGTTTGGTGTCTGGTCCTTTCAGTCAGGGACTGCTGCTGCGGGCCATTGTAAAAAGTAGAACCAGAATTTGATTCCCATTAGAAATACTACAGTATGGAGAAGTTTACCAGTAAGAAGCTGCAGATTGAAAAAGGTCTGAAAACATTTCACTTTATTTTCATCGGGACTACAACATGTTGCTTTATTTTTTAAGTGTCATCTGCCATATTTTGTTTGTGGTGGACCTGGCAACACAACTTTGAACAATCATGCATTTCCCTTGGGATTAATGAAGTATAATTGAATGTAATTATTGCATTGAAAATGATCATGAATTAAACAAGATGTAAACTATTAAATATCTGAACTCAAACAGAAAAATGTCCAATTTGACATTTTAGGAAAAAAAACCTCAGACCTCCGGAGCAACAGGGGGGGCAATAAAGAGCCGCTTTAGGACAGGAGCATTAGTGTTTTCCTGAGAGAGAAAAATGCATGAGTAATTTAATCCAAAACCTCTTTAGAGATGTGCTAAGGAGAGCTGGTTTTCTCTGCAAAAGCAGAAAAAAGTCCTCATGAAACCTCCGTACTCCTGTCACGTTTGAAGGAAACAAGAAGCGTGGATTCATTTATTGTGGATCTGGTCCGTTAAATAAACAAGAAAGCACAGCTGCCTGCTGCTGTCCCTATAAGGAGACATTTGTTCTTGCAATAAACTGATGTCAGTCCAATGAGACGGCTATAGCTGTGATTTGGGCTATAAAAATAACATTGAATTGAATTTGCTTCAACATGCATGCGTTTGTCATCAAAATTGATCTTTTGATCACCATTTTGTGGATTTTTTCCATAAAAGTGAACTTGTAAAGAAACACGTTTGAGTGAAGCTGAAGTAAAAAAAAAACTGTGCCATATAGATCAGCGGTCCTTAAACCGGATCCAGGCCATAAGTTGCTGTTAAGAAGCTCCTGTTAAGAAACTAAAAACATAAATCCTCCTCTGTGTTTGGTACAAACATGTTTCTGATTCATGAAAACTTAAGCAAAAACACAAAGAGGAGTCCACGTTTCTCTGTCGTCTGTCTCACACTCCAGACTTCCTGTCTGTTCGATCTTTTTGATCCCGCGCTGCGAGTTCTGACTCAATCTTCCAGAGGATTGTGTGAACCGAGCTCGCTGTCTGCACGCTAAAGAAGTTGGCAGGCAGCCTCAAAGATGGTAGTGGTAAAATCTGGACATTGCAAGTTAAGAAAAAGTGTACAGGCCGCTGGCGAGAGCTGAAAAGCTCAACCTTAACACAAAAAGTTTCCTGCTGCGCTTCTGCAGCGTCTCACAGTCCTGATCCCGGTTTGGAAGCGGTTCTTCCAGGCTGAGGCCGCGGTAGTGGTCTGTTGGTGGTCAGCTCCTCAGCTCTCAGGAAATGCCGTATGGAAATACCAGGATTTTTTTTTCTGTTTGATCATAAATGAACTTAAACATGTTCATAAATGATACAATAAATAATCTTGGGAGGATTCTTGCATGTATTCATCTGCTTGAGTTTGGAAACCTGGGATCATTTTTTTGCACACATCATCGCCAAACCCACACAAGCTGCAGCGCCGGTGCTAAATCTGCTCGACAGTCTGCCTGTAGAGCTGAGTTACTGTTTGTTTACCACAGATAAAGTGTGCATTGATTATGAACTAAGTTAAAGTGCAGTCGGCTCGGAAAGTGGCATAAGAGCTGACCTCAGCAGAACCAACCGCAGCTTCATTTTAGAACGGCTCGGTTTAGTTTTGGTGACAAACTCCTCTGTCATTAACCTCTCGCTGCATTAACAGCAGCCCAATTAGTTCCCCCCATCCTCAATCCATAATGCTGCGCCGAAAATGTGACGCTAATTCTGATCTAATTAGGCTTTTTGCTATGCCATTGCACGGTTCTGAGACACTTAGGCGCGAACTGCAGGCCAACGAGGCCGGATGTGGAGCTGCGGGGGTGGAGGAGGAGACACCCCGCGACAGCAGGGTGACTGAAGCACAAAGAGAGCAGAGTTACAGGATGACAACTGCAGGGATGCAGAGCTAAGGAGAGGCAGCGGGTGTGGAACCACACACAAAAGCTACAGACACACAAAAACACACAACAGAAAGAGATGAGCAAGACAAAACAAATCTGAAAGAAAAACCTGCTCAGTGTTTTGGAACCAACCACCAATTTGTGATTGGATTTCACCTGAATATTGAATTTGTGATATGGAATATAAATATAGATACACATTTGTAAAATGTTAATGAGTTTGTCTAAAACAATCCTTAAAAGGCCAAAAGAAAGAAGTACTACAGCAAATTCTTTAGTATGTCATCCGTAACTGCTGATGAGTTAAAGGATAAACATAGTTTAACATTGTTAAACTATTGGTTTTCTGTCCATCCACTTATTTCTGCCTCATGGTGGCCACAAAGGTTTTAAGAAAAACTTCTGATTTTATGGTCCATTTTTCTCTAAAAGTTGACATAGATCATTGGCTGCCCGGGCGCATTTCAAGGTCGCACGGCGGCAGTCCATTCTGCACGCCTGAAGGCCGCTGTCTACATTCATGACATCGCCAACAATTTCAAAATACTGTAAATCGGGCAGCAGCATGAAATCATGAAGGTCGGTGCCTTCTGATAGCACGGTGGTAGTTGTATTAGTGACCATAGCAATAACAAATAATGTCAACCAAAGCATTACTTCCAACCCTATTGATAACAACAAAAAAACATTTTGGGAATTTGTTTTTTAAAGATTATTTTTAGTTACAAAAATGTCCCTAAATAATCATAGAATTCAGGTACGATTCTCTGTTGAACTCAGAATTGATTTTAGAGGAACCAAAGTGAAATCTCCAGCGAGCTCTATCCATGGGCAGGAGAATGTAACACAAACACAGAATCCACAGTGAAACGATGCCAACAAAGAACATACACACGGCTGGCCTCTTTCAAAGTTTGTAACAAAACCCTGTGTATGTTTCATCCGTCTTTTATTGAGAGCATTTGAATGTTTGCCTTTGTTTGCTGCTGTGGTGACCTCAACAGCATCGCTAAAGTCTGTTCCAAAGGCACAACAGTTTGAACTCCTTGTGGGAGAGGCAGTTGGTTCAGAGAGCAAAAAACATTATTTTAACACGTCTGGTTTTTCAACGCTACCATCTGGCCGTCGTTTTACTGTCACAGCAAGAAAAACAAAAGGGTACACAACCCCTTTCATCCATAGTGCTATACAACTTTGAAATCAGAGTGGCTACGCTCCACCACCACCACCACCGTCTCATAAGCACCTTTAAATTCATTTATTGTTTTTATTCTATTTGAATATGTTCATTGTTTTATCTACTGTTTCACGCACTGTTTTTGTTTTGGTTTTACGGTCATGTCTTTTATCTGTTCTTGCTGGAGAGCTGTTTCAAACCAAACTGCCTTTGGGGGATTAATAAAGTTGTCGATCTATATTTACTATAAAATGAAACTGAATTCCCATTTTTAAAAAGTTAGTACCACATGAAAACATGTAAAAGTCTGTAATTTTTTACATTTGTACAAACTACAAACAGCTGTTTGGACTGACGGCTTCACGCTCAGATCAGCTTTAAATTCATGTTTGGTCACATTTATTTTGGTCAGAAATTTGCTTTTGCTCCTTTTCTCATCTTTCTGTGGAGTTTCTAAAAATGATCTGTTTTCCAGCACTTTGTCAGGCACAGATAAGACATTTTTCTTTCAACGGCCCATGCTTCTGCTTTAAAAGAACCTCCTCGGTTTGAGGCTTAGAAGAGTTTATTTCAGTGACTGATGTGTTTGGAGGGCGGACAGACAGCAGGACTCCAGAGAAAAGCCCAAAGCGGCGTCCTTGGTTCCACCTGTGGTTCTGGATGAGCTCCTGACCCTCCTTAGAGACGCCCGTCTTTGTTAAGTGTCTTTTTCTCTTAATGACGAGCTGCCACAAAGGGGGCCAGCTCTCATCTAAATCAATACAGTCTGGACCTTCCAATGATTAAAGGCGATCAGCAGACACATCCTGCAGAACATCGGCCTGCACAATAACTAACAGTGTATCGAGCACAAAATCAAAGGCGTGTGACACGCTGGAACAAATGCTGCTTCCACTCCGGTTAGCATTCGGCTTTGCCATATCTTTCATTGTGAGTAAATGTGATTGAATGAGTTTTCTCCCTTTCAGAGGCCATTAGTGGAGCCGATAGTGATCAGGGGCCTTACATCACTCCAGCTTTAAGAGCAGAGGCTGCTGCAGCTTATCTAATGGCCCACAGGAAAAGAAGCCATTTAGAAATTAGCAGGTTCATCCACATCTGGGGACAGGCCGCCTCCGTCCTCCGTGCACAGATACGTGCACCCATTCACTTCAGATATCAGACAAATGTTTTTTATCAGCAGGAAAACAGGATCCATTAAAACTTCTGCTGAACTTCCTGCTGCTCATTAATTAGGGCGTGGCCTTTTCTGATTGACAGGTTATCCTCGCCATACACTGGGCGTGTCCCAACAGCTGTTGGGATGACCCAACTAGTCCCACCTTTTGAAAGGTTGGGGATCTGTGCTGTCGCACCTGGTTTTAAACCCTCCCAACTGCTTATGTGGATCTTCTTGAACCAGCAGAACTTCTCTGGTTCCTGCGCGGTCCAGGCTGTCTGCTGTCCAATCACTGAGAAAGAGTCTGCAGGATCCTTGAGTCTTCTCCAAAGACATAAACATCTGTTTGGTGAGATCAAACTGAAGTGTTCCTCCAGCATAGCGAGGCCTGCATCACACCTGTGTAAGGTCAGACCAGGAATCAGCTGATTGGTGAAGACAAGCAGCAGTGAAAGGTCCTGCAGGAGGTAACGTGGAGGTTCTGCAGTCACGAACGTCTCAGGCTCCTCAGAGGAAATGACTTCTTCTCATCACCTCAAACTCCAAACATGTTTGCTGTCTGCAGTTTGAAAGCAGAGAAGAGTATAACGGGTCCATCTCTATCATCAGACGTCATCACAGAGACCAGCAGGAACGGATTCATTTGGATGACAGAGGGGAATTTGGTTGAAGAATGTTTCCTTCCTTTGTGCTTCATGGAACCGCTCTCTGACTACAGGATCTTAGAGATTGGAACCTTCAATCCTTTGAGTTTGATTGAGCAGATGAATGCAATGTCTCTTCATTCATCAAACGGGTCAGATCTCCCAAACCGGATCAAACACTGCTGCCTCTCTGAGCTCTGATGCTGACAAACGTTGGCCTGGTCCATCTGCCAACTGCAGTATTACTGATGTTCTCCTCCTTCCCCAGCTCTCTGAGTCCTCCTGCTTTCCTCATTGGTCCTTTCATTCAAATCAAAGTGGGAAAAAGTAGCAGACCTCCTGATCATCAAAGATAGGAGATGCTCTGCTCCTTTAAACCTTTATGTTTGAACTTGTTAAAGGGAAATATCCATCGGCAGACCCAAAACCAACATGAACCCAGCCAAGTCTGATCTGATTATTGGACCCACATAAAGACTGTGACAGACCTTAGATACAGGAGAAACAAACATTGATTCAGGAATCTCTGTGGAAAACAATTTACTACTTTAGTCCAGCATTTTTCCAAAAATATTCATCTTTGGCCTGTTTGGTTTCTGCAGAATTCTGCATCCATTCAAAGATCTGACTCCTCCCAAGTTAACCCAATGTCATGCTTTCCCATCCCCATCCCATCCCCGCATCACTTTTTACATTGTTTAATGGACCTTTTGAGAGAGAGATTTGAAATACCATGAACTGCTCTGTACTGACAGCTATCTTTCCTACTGCCTATAAAACTGCAGTGGTGAAACCCTCACTAAAGAAAACTAATTTAGATCTGACGGTTTTTAAGAACTACAGACTAGTGTCCAACTTGCCCCTTTAAGCAAGATTGTAGAAAAACTTGTTTTTAACCAGATGAATGAGTTTCTCTTTGAAATAAACCAGTCTGGTTTTAGAACGAATTACAGAGACAGTTGAAGATCGTTAATGATATCAGGTGTGCTTTGGATTCAGGTCAGATCTCAGTATTAGTTCTACTGGATCTAGGTGCTGCTTTAGATACCGTTGATCACCTGATCCTTTAAACAGAATCTAAGTCTTGGCCTTTCAGGGACTGTTCTCAAGTGGTTCACTTCCTATCTCACGGAGAGAAACTTTATGGTAAACATGGACACACACTTTTGTGGGGTCCACAAAATTAAATGTGGTGTGCCTCAAGGTTCCATGCTTGGCCCCTTGCTTTTTAACACCTACATGCTTCGCCTGGGGAATGTCATCAGGAAGCACAACATCCGCTTTCATAGTTCTGCTGATGACACCCAACTCTACATAACTATGTCTGCTGATGACACAAAGCCAATTGAAGCACTTTTTCATTGTTTTTTTGTTGTGAAATCATGGATGGCAAATAGTTTTTTGCAGCTTAACCAAGAAAAAAAATAAATTTCTTGTTATTGGTCCTGAAGCCAAGAGAGAGAAACAGTTTGTGAAAGTAAAAGAACTTTCATTCAGAAACAGTTAGAAACTTGGGTATTACTTTTGACTCTAAGCTAACTGTTATCACTCATTTTAAGAATGTTTTCACAACTGTTTTTTACCATTTTAGAAATTTGGCTAGGGTCTGCCCAATTCTCTCTCTTGCTAATATAGAGACACTGATGCGAGCTCTTATTATCAGTAGAATTGATGATTGTAAGGCCCTTCCAGCTGGTCTTCTAAAGACTAACATTAAGAAGCTTCAGCTTCTCCAGATTTCTGCTGCAGGAGTTCTCACTAAGACCAGGAGGTGGGTTCACATCACCCAGATTTTAAAATCCCTGTATTGGCTCCTCGTGAGCTTCAGGATTGATTTAAAAATACTTTTCATGGTTTTTTAAATGTCTTAATGGTCTTGTGCCTGTCATAAATGAACCCTTACGGACCCTGAGACCCTCTGGCACTGGTCTTCTAATCCTTCCAATGGCGAAGACCAAAACCTACAGATAGACATCTTTTCAGCATTATAGCGCTCGTTTATGGAACAGTCTGCCAGAGGACCTGAGAGCTATGTTAAAAGCATAGATGCTTTTAAGAAAAGGCTCAAGATTCATCTTTTAAACTTATGTTTCAGCTATTTTGTTTTATTTATTTTAAATCTATTCATATGATCACGTTTCATGATTATACACGGCATTATTAATAATTCATTTGAGTACTTTTTTATGTTCTTTTTTTTTTAATTGTTGTATTGCTTTCATCAAATGTTTTCTTTGTATTTTTACTTTGATTTTTCTTTCCAGTGCCTCCTCGGCTGGGTTCTCTCCCTCTGGGTCGGCTGCTGTTCAGCTGCTGCAGCTCTAGATGGAGACCTGCCTCAACACCTTGCTGTGGTGATGCTGGCTCCCCGCCTGTGACGTAGCTGGCTTTGTGGCTGTCCACAGAGGAAGAGGTCCCATCCATTAGTGTTTCTACCAACCAACTGTACTGTGCACACTTTGTTTTCCAATGTTTATCTCCATCAGTTAAGGGGGTTATAGGAGTTGTGAGGGTGTCTGTGTATGGGTGGGGCTATTTTCACATGGTCATGCTTGTTTTATATTTGTTTTGTTTTGGTGCAAAGCACTTTGTGTTAAGTTTCATTTGACAAGTGCATGCGAACAAAGATTGATTCCACAGGAAGTGACTGCTGCTCCAACCGGCTCACAGCGGCTACACCTATACAATGTCGCCACCATTGACTGTATATAGAGAAGAGGACTGAGTTCCCCTCCCGTGCTCTAAACAGGAAGTACATGCTGGTTCCAAGAAGCCAAAATCCCATAGAATTCTACAGAGAAATAAACCAATCACTGTGGTCTGGGTTCAACACAGCGGCATCAATATTACGGAAAAATTACATTTTCTACGGATTTAAATGGGTCAGAGCTGATCTGTCCAGTTCTCTATATACAGTCAATGGTCATAACATGACAATCAGTTCTGACGGACAGGATTCAAACATCACAGATGATCAATGAAAAAGTGTTTAAATGCACAGGCTCAGCTGGCTTTAAAGTCTATGATCATCTTTTGAACCACGTTAGAAATTTGCCTCTGAGCTGTGGGCACAGAGCAACCCCACCCCTCTTCCCCTCCCCAGTGCTAAGAGCTTGGAGCAGGGAGCTTGAGGCCTGTCCAGCCTATTTTCAATGTCACAAAAAAGAACTACTTTAAACGGCATGTTTTTTGTCTGCTCTGGATTCAAAACTATTTAAATAAAGAAATACTCAGAAGTGCAGCTTGAACCTTAACTTTCTGTGCATCATCATCAGATAAATGCCACAAGAACATGTTAAGAACATTCTGTAAGAATCATTAGACTCCCACAGAATGAAGGGAAAACAGGCCCTGATTCACAGAGGAGCTCAGTTCTTTGTCCAAATTCCACTCACCTTAATGCCTTAACACCTTTGTACTCATTTCATTGAAATGAAGCTTTTTTTAAGTGTGAGTGAAATCCATAACTACAAACGGCTCCAAGCTGGAACACTGACCTGCTGTGGGACGGGGGCAGCAGAGAGCCGGTGTTTGTGCAGACAGACTCTTCATCATCATCACCCCCATCTCCTTCCTCTGAGCATTCCTCTGAAATGTGAGTTCTCCAAAGTCCCAGCCGCTCCTGCTCTTTCATCCGATCACATTAGATGCAGTTGAGGAGCTCTGACAGCCGCTCCACTTGGACCTCCAGAACATGCCTCAGTGGTGCCACTTTCACATGCAGTCAGCCTGCTGATCCTGCAGTGAAACACACCAGCCCCCCCAGAAACCCTCCACCTCCGTGTGTACAGGACCCAGCATCAGCTGCTGCTGATGTGGCTTCCATGTCGGACTCAAAGCCGCATCATCCCGGCGTCCTTTAGTTTGTTGGGTCATTGTTAAGCTGCTGCCTGATCAGATGGAGCTCAATCAGGAAGCAGAGGCTGCGATGGAGCCGGGAAAGATGGGGGATTTGTTTTCTGTTAAGAAACATCTTTAGAAAAACGTGAAAGAAGAGTGTGTGTATGTTTCTGCATCTGTCTGAGTGTATTGCAGAGCTGCAACAGAAGATACTGATACTGATACTGAGCTGCTGTTCAGGAAAGCTGGCACAGTTCAGGCCCGGAAGCTTGAAGAAGACCTAGATGAGATCGGAGCAGAACTTCTCATTTGTTTGTTTTCTCTTCAGTTTGCAGGTCTTCAGCTCTGTGACTTTGGACCTTCCGATGTCTTCCAGCAGCCGTTTGGGGAAGCCTCTTTCATAATTCACTTATAGCTCGACAGAAATCCATGTCGCCGTCCTGGGCCCCGCTGGGAGGAGATAACTTTGTTTGGTGGACCGGATGTGGTGCTCAGCCGGAGGCTCGCTGTCACTCGTCTGCAGCGCTCCATGTTTAATGCAGGTACATGAGTTGTGCATTTACTGCGTTTGGCAGGAGGCTGTGATATCCCCGGTTCTTTGGTCCTGAGAGGCCGCCTCCCATGCTGCCACATGACGTGATGGACACAGACAGGCTGCGTCTGTAATCAACCATAAACAGCTCAGAAATGCTCCCTCCTTTTAGCCTCACTTTGACAGACTTTGAATTTCTACTTTGGAGAAATGTCTCCAGATTTTCACACCAATGGTTCCTTCATTCCCTTTGTTCTCCTGCAGCTTTCATGATATATTTTTATGATTTCAGCTGGGAGTCACAGAGCACAGAGCCCCGGAGGTCTGAAGCAAACTAGGATTCACTGCTGCTGTGGTGGAGCGACCAGCCTGCACCGCAGCTGCATCTGGAAGTTCTCCTCAGTTAACTTGTGATGCTTCCTAACACCATCATAATAGTTCTCTTATTTGGGCGGAGCCTATGAACCAGGAAACATGAGCCAAACACTCCCCAGCAGAAACATCTGGACAGAATGAATTGCTGCTTCAATAAAACATTTTTATTTAAAAATGTACAAGAGAACGGTCAACTAAATCAAACATAAAATTAGCAACATTTAAGATCTTCTTCCTGACGTCTGTTCTTCTCAGTACAAGTTTCCTACCGTTGACTCACGACGTTACTTTGGTTGGAAATTAGACCGATGGATAACAGTAACATCTGAAGTGGTTGCAGCTTTTTCTGTTCATCTGGAATCATTTTCATATTTTTTATGAACAAAGTTGTTTGTGTGTTTGTGTCTATCCAAAACTTCAACCAAAACAAAGCCATACAATAATTCATAGAAACAAAGTTTAGTGTCAAAAACTAAAGGAGTTCCATAAAAATACTAAAACCTGGTTTGTTCAACAAGTTTATCAGAACTGCAAACAAGTGTCAAAACTAAAGGTTTCTGTTCGCTCAGCTCAGACTGTATTTAACAACAACAAAAAACCTTGTTAGATTCTGTCAGATGAGAAGCTTAATTAGAAAAATAAAGAAAATAACGATAAAACTGCTGAAGAAATGACAGCTTTCCTAGGAAGAGGCTTCATATCCATGAAACACACAAGCTTCACAAAGTTGGAGACATCACAAACACAATAAAGTTTCATGTGTGCAGACAGAAATGAGCTGAAAGCAGCAAGTTTCATCAGCATGCTCTGAATTCATTCTGCTTGTTATCTCCTGGGCTCACTCAGGCGTTTTCCACATGATGTAATGCAGGCGATCCAGGATCAGCATCACACGTCGTCCAGCCTGTCTGATTTAAAGCCGGCTCTACTCCTCTGCAGCTCCTGCAAACACCAAGTTCAGGGTTGCCGTGCTGCAGATGCGGCTCCAGGCAGATGCCACGTTGTCACATTTTGGGAAGACAAGCGTCTTCCTCCACATTTCCTGCACCCTTCAGTCTTTTAAACTAACTGGTTTTTGCAGCAGGCTGGATAATGACATCTGCAAACACTCTGAATGTTGCATCACCATCTCAAACTAAAAAAAAAAAAAAAAAAGAAAAACTGAGATCTGGACTCAGAAATGCTCAACTTTCAGGCACTCTGTTTGGAAGAGTCCACCCAAAGAGCAGAACGGGGGTGCAGGATTTCAGAGACATTTGATGATAAATGTGATGTCACCACTGCAGGACCAGAAGCCCTGATGGCTGAAGCAGGCCATGTGACTGCTTCAGGACGCTCAAGGGAAGGCAGTGGAGGTCCCTCGTACCATGAAACAAACATGGCATCTAAAAATAAGAACACAGACTTCAGTTTGGGAGAATTTTGATGTGGTCTCCAAGCAGCGTTTGCTATGATGCAATTCACCACAACACTGTTAATGGCGTCCGTTTGGCTTTTTGGTCATTAATTTCCCATTTCTCCACAAACTGACATCTCTGTCTGTATGTCTTCTAAAGGACAAATTCTGTGGCGAGGCGTTTCTCCAACAACCCATCATGTCAACCAGGAGGATTATTCCCAAATATCTTTAAAAGATTAGATTACATCTCGATTGTTGTCATTTTACAACATTTTCAAGTTGTGATTGATATAAAATAAACCTTCAACCTAAAAACTGATTTCTGAAGAATAATGAAGTCAAGTCAGAATAACATTTACCTCCAGAAGACACAAGTGGGAATGTTTTCAGTTTTTACCTCCAACAGCATCTCTAGATTTCCTCATGTTTGCTGTAACTTTGAGTTTCAGTTGAAGGTTCAGCAGAAGATGCGTGCTGACATCTCAATCAAAAGGCTTCATGATACAACGAGAGGAACTTTAGGAACGTTTGTCCTTCAATGAAGGGATTCAATAAAAAGCTGCTTCATGAGACACTGCATCATACATGTGGAGCAGGGCATTCTGGGAAACACATTCATTCAATGCAATAAAAAAAGCAAAAAGGACAAAACTGGGAAAAAAAACTGTAAGACGTTGAAACTGAAGCATCAACAGAGAACCGGCTGCAAAAAGAACCTAGAGAGCGATTAAAAAAGATGAGTGAACAGTAAAGGGGACAAAGCTGAGCCACGTCACAGGAACAGCTGTGGACACAGACAGGAAGTCACCACTCACTGTTTTTCATTTATCCACAAAAATTAAAACAACTACAACTAGAAAACAATTTCTATTATTATCTTATTCTGAAAGTACTTCAACTTAAAAAAAAATAAAATAATTTTCTCTGCACCTTTAACCAGCGTTTCCTCACTGCTGCATTATGGATCACTGCTCTGCACAAGCACTACCACACGCACGCACTATCACACACACGCACACGCACTATCACACGCATGCACTACCACACGCACGCACTACCACACACACAAGCACTACCACACACATACACTCACACATGTGCACTTGCACACATGACCTACACACACACAAGTGCACTTACACATGTGCACCTATACATATGCACTCACACACATCCAGACTTGCACACACACTCATGCACTCATGCACATGCACTTATACAGTGCTAGTCACACATATACACAGATTCACACCCCCATTTCCCTGTTAAACACTTGTAGAAAATGACGCCACTGTTTGTCTGTCAGTGATAATTTTCTTTTCTACGATAAGGTATATCTTCCTTTCAGCATCATGACCAGTTGGACTTGTAAAATCTAAAGTCTGCCAGGTGGCGCTGTTGAGCAGTCATTGCATTCACAGAAGTGCTTTCTTGCAGACTGAGCAGCATCCTTCAGAATGACTCACACTTTGGGAAAGTCACGGCGACATAAACAAGCCCAGCTAACTTCACTCTGCTGGAAAAACCCATCTGCATTCCTGCTTCTTTGTGGCCTTAAATATGCAAAAACAACACTTACATGATCAGCTGTCAAGGCTGACAGCTTCAGAGACGTCCCACAAACATGTGACTTCTGATGATCCACTGAACTCAACAAGCTGTTTTTTCTCTCCAGGTTGCAGCAGCAGGGATGATGAAGTGAGGCTGTGATCATTCTCCTGCCAGCTTTATAAACAGGGTCCACTGAGTCTGACCTGTGGCTCAACACGGCGCCCATGAATCAGTCGGGAGCATAAAGATTTAGGCGATAAATAACTTTAATTAAAAAATACTGGTTATTGCATAAATTAGGTAATCAATTAGGCTGCATTTGGTATTCATGCGCTGCCCGCTCAGCCTGCAGTTTGACTTATTAGACTCTCTGTGGTCTGTTGAGATTCAGCACTTGGCATTTTTCTTATGTATGAGTTTATGTGAGTTACACTGAATCAGAAGAATAATGACCAGCAGTTCCAGCCGGCCCTCATGCTGTAAAAATATACTTTATTTTCTAATTAAGAGCAACTGTGTTTGCCAATAAAATTAGCTTCTCTCTTGAAGTATTTATTACTAAACTTTGTAGAGAATTAAGTTTTTTAAATATGAAAAAAGAACTGCACAGTTACAGCAAAGAAGGTTGAGTCCTTTATTAATCTGTTCTTTACTGGTTATGTGGCTCAGAAACAAGCCCAGATCACTAAGCCTCCACCTCTGTGCTCAATATATCTCTATTGAAATGCTAGCTGAGTTTTGTCTGCTTTTATTTGGTGACATCCTTTTTACATTTCTGTTTCCACATCAGCTGAGGCTGTTTATTCGTTAAAATCCTGATTTTATTTTCTTAATCCATCCATCCACCCATCCCTCCATCTGTCCGTCTTCTTCCACTCCTCTGGATCTGGGTCATGGGGACAGCTATGGAGAGAAATAAGTGTCACTCTGATTTGTGCATGCGTAATTCTTGATTTGTAACTCATACAACACATTTTATGGTCCGGTCTGCGACTGTTTAGAATGAACCAGCGGGCAGCGGCACCTGCTGTCCCCGTGACTGGTGACCAGTGCTCGGGAAAGAACCGAGTCTGAGGCGCTGTCAGGGGTGGGGCTGCAGAGAGGAAGCAATCAGTTCTGGAAAAGATTTTTATCTTTAAAGGGACAAGTGGTCTAAAAATGATTATTTCGACTTTCTCGTATTAATTAGCCGGCATATATTTTTACACGTCAAGTTTCACCAGATATTATTCACACTAAGATAAAGCGGCTGATAAAAACATTCTGATGACCCAGCATTCTGGAAGCATTTATACACATCACTTATGCACTTATGAAAAGAGTCTCACATCAGATTTATGTGTAAATGTGGTTTTGTGTGTGTGTAACAAGTGATCTGTGCATAATTTTTTACAGATTTGCGCGTGTAGTTAGTTTCAAGCTGCTGTCATTGTTGTGCATGTGCACATTGTATTTTGTATTTTTTAAGCTTTGTACTTGTGCACAAAATGTACTGTATGAGTTACAAGTCAGGAATTACGCACACACAAATCCAAAGTTACACACAAATGAAGAATTACGCACACAAATTGGATTGATACTTATTTCTCTCCATACTTTCTTGTGTCACTGACAATGTGTTTTATGTAGTAATCTACTGTCTGCAGGTCCTGTCAGGCATGAAAACCAAATGTATCTTTGTGTGAAAGTGATACCTAAAGGTTGGAAAGCAGCTTCTTATCAGCCAGTCAGGTTGTGTGTTAAGGCATCTGTAAGTCTGACCTGAAGTCAGGTGGAGGCAAATAGATGGACCATCATGAACTTTGACCTTTTTGTTTTCTTTTGTTGATGCAACTCTGAAGGAAAAGATGATGCGTCTCCTCTCCCTCTTGCCTGTTGCTAAGTTCCTCTGACCCTCTTGAGTCCATCATTTCACATATGCCATAAGGAGTCAGTAATTAACGACTAAAGTGTGGCGTAAGGACACCGTACCGCAGCATCACCTGTACATCGTAAGTGCGTGTAACTTCCATTATTCCTACAAATACTTCAGGATACACTTACAACATGTACCACAATGGTACGTTCCATTTTCATGGTGTCATGAGATGTCCATACGAGATGCAGCTCCTCCATTCTACGACCCACCAATGACCCGGACAACCCAAAAATCCACAGAAGCCGTAAGGGTCAACCCCTGTTTGGGTGCTGAAGTTAAAGGAAACAACTTTAACTCTTCCTCTATGGAGTAAACATGTAAAGTCTGAATGTACAAGTGTGGTGTTTGGACCTGAAACCACTGGAATCTTGTATGAAGTGTTTTGCTTTGAAGCCGTAAGAAAAAACACAACCACCTGTAAAAGTAAAATACTCTTTTTCTGTCTTTGCTTTGAGGTAGAATCAGGTTTCTAATGAGGGTTCCTACCACACTCTCCTCCCACTGTGCTTGTAACTACGGGAACATGAATTGTTGATGTGCAAAAGAACAACAATTCTTACTTACGCCGTCATGTAATATTTAAGGTCAAACAGGAACGGCGTGCAGCTGCGGCCTTGTAGCTAAAAGCACAAAGGACTTTGGAACAATTACTGTAATGGGGAGTCTGAAATGAACAAATACAAGAAATATGCTTTTTTGTAAAAAGTGGAAGAATAAATATATTAATGCAGTTGTTCAGGCTGCTGCCGCTCGGCTTGAATGTAACCGGAGGATTGGACGTCTCTGTTGAAGGAAACCTGAAGTGGAAGAGTGAGTGGGGAGCTGACAGATTGCCTCATATCCATGCAGCGAGCTGAGCCCACATTAAGAAGGGCCCAGCATCTTCCTCCCCCCAGGAAAGGCGCTTGAGCCTTGGCAGCAGCTGCTTTTGTTTATTCTGCACCTTACATGTCCTCCCCCAAAAGTTTACCCTTGATCAACAAACATATTAGGTTATGCTAATATTAGTTATGTTTGGAAATCTGCTCACGGCGCTGGTTTCCTCTCTGCTCACTGACTCATTTGTTGTGATGCCTCCCTCCCATACGTGGAACTCTGCACTGCAGCGTAGGAGTGCTAACAGAGGTCAGAGGTTCCATTCTGCACACCTAGATCAGCTGTGTTAGCTTTCACTTACTGCACACCTCCCACCTCCTGCTGTTAAACACGACGGAGAAGCTCTAATGGACAACAGGAGGGTTTTAATGCACTGAAGAGCAAAGAGCACCTCCACCTCCCTCCAGCATTTAGAGAAAAGCTACGTCAGGCTAGTCTCAAAGGCTCAAAGCATGGTTTAGAAAGATCCAGTTCCTCAATCGTCACCAAGCCACCGCCGTGCTAAACAACTGGCATCAGTGTGGACAGTGAAACCTCACAACTGACTTTTTTACTCAGTTTAAAACTCAGTTATCTTCCCAAATGTCCAAGAACTTGTCTTAGAACAGAAGTTTTCAACAAAAACAATCAAATGTGTCACAAAGCTGATATATAACAGACACCCAGAGAGAATGTCATTTTCCTTCTAGCCTTCTGAGGACAGCATGGATACATTCAAATCTAAGTTGTATCCCTATAGAGTAAGAAGGTCTTTCAAAACAAAAAATGACGTCGTCAAACTTATTCTGAAGTGACTGTTTAGTGATAATCCTGATTCAAAATGACTCCATTTAAGGCTTGATGCAGGTCTAGAATTGTTTCTGGTGTCCTTTGACAGCTCCTTGGTTTTGGCCACAGTGGAGTTTGGAGTGTTTGAGGTTGTGGACGGGTATCTTTAATACAGACAATGAGTCCAAAGAGGTGCCAATTATACACGAAACAAGTGGAAGATAAAAGAGCATCTCAAGGTAAAAACTACAGGTCTAGAAGGGATAGAAATCTAGCTTGTTTGTAGATGACATCAGTCCAATCACTTATTTTACCAAACAATTTACCAATTAGGGGCTGCACGGTGGCGCAGTGGTTAGCGCTCCTGCCTCACAGCAAGAAGGTTCCCGGTTCAAGTCCTGGCTGGAGGACCTTTCTGTGTGGAGTTTGCATGTTCTCCCCGTGCATGCGTGGGTTTTCTCCGGGTACTCCGGCTTCCACCCACCGTCCAAAAACATGCTTCATAGGTTAATTGGTTACTCTAAATTGTCCCTAGGTGTGAATGTGAGTGTGTATGGGTGTGTGATTGTGGCCTCTGTGACAGACTGGCGACCAGTCCAGGGGTGTACCCTGCCTTCGCCCATGAGTAGCCAGGTTAGGCTCTGGCAACCCTGTGACCCCGAAAGGGATAAAGCGGATTGGAAAATGAATGAATGAATTTACCAATTATTTAGTAAAAAAAATTACTATGGAATTTCCTGGTTTTCTCCCCCTTATTCTGTCTATGAATGGCTTATTATCAGATGGAAAAGGCCAAAGAGAGTTCAGTTTAGTCTGACAGAACAACTAAATTCAGATCTAACAGCTCACAGCTGGAAAGCATTCCTAAACTCAGGAATTACTTGAAAGCCCTGGAAGTGAAAACACTCATCCGTAAAGCTGTTGTTCCAGGTCTTAAAGGAAAGCCAAGACTGGAGTGTGATGGAATGGTTGATGGGCGGGCACATCCAAACAATGCAGTTTTTCAGGTTTTTTGGCATGCCTGGCCAGAGTTATCTCCAAACACAAGCCAGAGCATTTCAGTCTGCTGTGGTCATTTTAGAAACATTTAAGGACGCTCATGTCACAGTGACCATTTCATGTCTAAATTCTAAGGTCATGTGACTCTTTGAAGGGAAGTTCACCACACATCACACCTTGCTGAGAGGGCTGCTTTTCTTTGGACCGAGTCTTTGTTCTGAATTCCCTCTGGAGCTGAAGGATGATGCTGGAATAGACGACAGTTTCGTTGGCCCTTCTGACATATTTGGGATCAGGAAATATTTTTAAAAATCAACAGTCATACCCTTGAATCCAACAGAAGGACAAAATAAATGTACTTTGACGTTGGACTAAAGGTGGATGACACAAAAGGTTAAGTTGAAAACCTGCCAATGAACCACAGCACAGCTCCATTTGAGATCTGTGAGTTTTGTCCTTCAGAAAAGAGGTTAATTACCCGCTAACACTCCCACACGGCCCTCGTCTTTGGCTCAACTGTTCACAGGAGAGGAAACTGGAGGTTTGGCCTTAGACTGTCTTCATTTGGCAGATCTGTTACTTGTTCAATACCAACAAGTAGCTTCGGGAAGCTTTGGCCTCCCGTCCGGATTAAAGCATCAGTCAAAGCTCAGCATCAGTCCACTCTGAGATGAGAGAAAGTTGTTCGTTCTCACAAATATTGATCTGCAAAGCCAAGCTCAGACAACATGCCAAAACACAAATGTAGAGACACACAGGCAGCCTGGCTTCCTGCTTTATCTGGGATTTTGTGTTTGATAAAAGAGCTCATGGCGACCTTGTTAAGGCAGCTTGTGGAATGAGGAGGGCGCTTTGCTTATCCCAGCGATGGAAGATGAATATGTGCCTAATGACCTTCACTGACAGCCATAATTCTATCAGGACCCAATCAGCTGCAGCCATTAGACACTCTTTGTAAGTCAGGGAGAGGGTGTGTGGATCCTAACTGGGGTCAATTAGAGAGTATAGAGTTACCGCTCAACTCCCACTCCATCACTCTGTCTGTCACAGGCTGACCAGCTACCCCTTCCCCTTTAATCACATCATATAAATGTATCTCAGTCCCCTCGCTTCATCTTTTTTCTTCCTGTATCCCTTTATCTCGGACAGCTGTTTCCTTTTTCTCTTCAAAAATCCTTTCCATTTGCTTTTCTTCCTGGAATGAGCAGACTGTTGTGGCAGAGAGGTTATCAGCTTTGCCCCCCTAAGAGTCCCTTCTGTTCCCCTGTAGAGTCCCTGAAGGGTCACAGATCTACAAGCCTCCAGTTGTTGAGTCATATTTCCGTTTACGTGCTTGATCTGGATGGCAGATGACCTCAGGAACACCATCAGGGTTCAGACAAAGCTAACTCTCTGATGTTTTTGCTGCATCGAACTGTAATTATAGTTCACAGAAACTGAGATCTGTTTGATTACAATACTGAGCATCAACACAAAGTACAGCCTGACTTCATCTTGTCTTCTTCATCAGCTTTAAATTGATCAATATCTATTAGTCCTTTGAAATGACAACTAAAACCAATGAGGAAGGACATTATTTTAAAGGTGCAAAGATGGGAATAAAAAATAAAACACGACCTTTCAAACCGCAGGAGAACAGAGAGAGTCTCACCCATACTTCCCTCTTACTTACCTTTAAGTGTTAAACTGCGACCTGCGACCGTGCAGCAGGCACATAGAAAAAAATGTGCATGAAGATTTTCTCTCTGCGGGTTCACTGAGCGGTCTACCACCTTGATATTTCATGCAGGTCTATTGTTTACCTGTTTTTTAGCCCGCAGACAGCCCGTATCCTTCCGTAAGGACAGTTGGGACAAAAGCTTAACTCCTAAAAATGGTGGGTCCAGGCAGCAGCTTTAGAAGCAAAACACTGCAGGAAGTAGCTTCAACCCACAGCAACGAGATGGTCAGAGGTCACAATGCAGCTCAGCTGTTTCATGAGCAGAAAGGAGTCAATTATCATCCAACAATAACGACAAGGGAACCGTGTGGATGAATTCCAGGTACATTCTTGACCATTCTGTTATAGAATCTATTGAACTTTCATCACAAATGTTTTTCTTTTTTGCATCTGTGTAGAGAAACTTTGTTTTTAGACGAGGAAACTTGTGTTGTACTTTTCTGGCAGAGTGATGTAATTTCCTAGATGTGACTCTGTTCTGTTTAGCCTTAAATGATCCGTAGGACTTAGTGGCATGATGATGGTCCTGATTTCAACTTTAAAGCAGAGGCGGTCTCAGTGTTTTTCTTTTTGAAGACTGGCAGGTTCTGAGTTTCTGGTTCTGAAAGTGAGATGATCTTGTCAAACTTCAAAAACTCCGTCTTGCAGACTCGCCATTCTGCATAAAACTGTATAAAATCTCTGAAATCCAGACACTTATGAATGCAACTTTAGCTTTACTCACTTTATTTAATGTTGGAAAAAGCTCAGTTCCCACTATCAGATGAGGCTGTTCATAATTAGCTATGACAGCTGCCACAGATGTGACACTCTCCTTCTGTCTCTCAGAGTTACAGAGCAAAGTTAACGCCACCTTATTAATTCCTGGCTGCTTAATCGAGCCGTCAGTGCTCTTTGAGGTGGCAGATGTTAAGTTACCGTAGAAACGGTTAACATGGCTCCTCATAGGAGCCCTTTATTTAAATATGCAGATACACTTCCAAGCTTCTTGATAACTGAAATTAATGAAAGAAAACCAAATGTATCCTTCAGGAACCTGCCATTCCATAATGCACCTCCACATACTGGTATGTCAGCGCAGTTTCAGCAGATCTTCACATTTCTGTCCAATGCAGTTCATCCACAGCTGACTCCTCTCTCATTACACCGCTTCACTCATGGAGTGTGACTCCATCACTGTCAGAGGAGCAAAAATATCCCACAAGACAACCAACACTCGCCATGAATAATGTGCCAACTGCATCTGCTCACTTAAGAAAGTCTTGATTGTTTCACACTATTTTTTTATGTAGGTTTTTTTTTTAACCAGATCAGATATTGAAGAGTTAAATTCATGGAAGATTTTCTTGGTTGGTTATATCCGAATTCCCTCACTATTCCCTGCTAAGTGCACTATAGGGCATTTTTTAAAAATCTACAATTCCAAAATCTAGAGCCCTGGAAATTTCCCAGAAGCCTCTGTGGACAACTACTGTGCATCGATGCTCACCAGACTGGAACATTTGGATAGCAATGCACTGTGTTTGAACAATATGTAATTTGAAAAGTATTGTCATAAATCATTCCAGATTTCATCATCAGATCACAGTGGATTCATAAACACTCTTCATAAAATGTTCATGTTTCTTCGGTTTTTACTTTGGAAAATGGATGACATCATATTTGCAAAATTAAGAAAATAGAATGTGAGCATGCGTCTAACTCATGATGAAATCCAGGACACTAGATAATCCCGGACTATGTAGACTTTTAGGGGTTATGGCGTTAGGGGGTGGGCTGTTTTTCTGTCTTTGTGAGCAAAGTGATTGTGGTACGACTAACAGTCAGTGTTCCACCGCCGTCCACTGTTCATCATAAACCCTGGCAAAGATCCCAACAAACCAACTCTGGTTTAAAACGGAGAACGCTGCATTGCTAGGAGTGCACATCGCAGCTTTAGCACTGCCGTCTGTGGGAGGGGCGGGGCTTATGTCAGCACCATTTGACCCAGCCGACGGCCGCTGCAGGTGAGTTGTTTAATAACGAAAGCCCTTCATTGAAAGAGCGAATTATAGTTTACTAGACATAAAACTGAAAAGCAGGACTTTTTACATGGAAAAGGATTTAATAGTTTAAAAAAAGTCTGATTGATTTCCTGTTCACGACTTTGTTGACACTTTCTCTAATTTCCTGTTTCAATCAGAAAACTTCCAACCTTAGAGATTAACTTTTTCCTTTTAGCTGAAGCCCCGCCCCAACCCCTGGGATTGGTTGATGTCAGGAAGGAAGCCTCCATTTAGGCTTTCAGTTTTCCTGACATGAACATAAATAAACAAACAAAAACAGAAAGCAAACAACCAACAAAGACTTCTTTCTTCTGCAGTTAATCTGATGTGAGGTCCAAACCGAACCGAAGCTCTACGACATCAATTTATTTCAATTCAGACGTTTAAATGAGATTCTTTCAAATATGAAGCCACAAAGGAAGACGGTTGCTGCTGCATATATTGGCCGATTAACATTTAATTCCAGCTAGTAAAAATGATTTTCCTTTATTTTTAAAACAAACAGGTCATCATTTCCCATGTTCCTTCAGTTTTATTGACCAGTAAAGAGCTCCATTTATAAAGCTAATAACGGCTTTTATTTTTGAATAGCTTTATATCCCCTCGTCGGTGTATTTCAATTTGGCCTTTATTGGTTGTTCTTTCCAAAACGTAATTATGTAGTTTCACAGCTCTGTGCAGACAGCAAAGAGGTGAGGGTGGGGGGTGGGGGGGTAACCCTGGAGCTCAGCAGTGAGAGCTGCAACAGAACCGACAGCGCCTGAAGGCAGCACGATGCTAAAAGGCAGCTTCAGAAATCCTCTCCTGAGCTCAGCGTTGGGCCGGTCACAGGAGACCTCCCAAACAGGATGGAGGAGGAACCTGCAACAGTTGCAGCATTCCCCCTAGCACATGCTGAACCCATCTGCCACCTCCAGGGCGGCACGGAGCCGCCTGACACCAAACACCACAGTTTTAGCTGAAGCTGAGGTGTGACGGTCTTGTTTCTGGATGGTTGGGTCATGTGACACGAGGCATCATCCCGCCAAACAGCTGATGGCTCTCACTTCTGAGTATTTGTGTCGCTGCTCTGGTTTTGTTTACCTGCAAGTGTTCAGAAACAGCCAGCACGCGGGGCGAGGTAAATAGCTGGGAAGAGGTAATTGCTCACAGGGGATGAACGCTTGTGAATGTGTGAGTTTCTGAGTGCAGACGTGTGTGGAGTGGGAGCTCGCTGCTGTAAGGTTTCTGCCACCAAAGAGTTGGCAAAGGTGTCAAAAAAAGTCTGTAATTAGCAACAAACAAACAAACAAAAAGAGCAAACAAGTGAAGCAAGTGAAGGAAGCAGGCATGCAGCAGAGAAGGACGTCACCAGAGGAGGAATCACATGACCACAAGCATGAGAAGGACTCTGACAGATCTGTTTTTACTAGTGGAATAATGAACAAATGATACATGCTTTCCACAGAGCTGAAAAACACAATGTGATGTTTTTGATGTCCAGGTCCACGAAGGTCAGCTCTGCGCTCACAGAGGATTTCAAGGCAAATCTTGAGCTTAATTAAACTCCAAAACTGTCAGATTCCAAAATATCCAACCACTACATCTGACGAGAAAAGTTACAGATACGCTCATGAGGAGGAAGGAAACCATTTAAACACCAAGAATATTCAAAGTTTGCAAAAAGAGAAACCAGTGAATGTTCTGTATCCAGTAGAGTCTGAGCAGACATGTCAGTAAGGCCTCAGAGGTTGACCCGTATGGGTTCTGCAGGTTTTTGGGTTTTCCAGGTCGGTGGAGGGTCATAGAGAGGAGCAGCTAGATCTTTAGGGGGAGGACAGGTGTGCCTACTGTTCCTCTGTAGCTCTTATGACCACATTAGGGCACGTCATGAAAATGGAATGTACCATTGTCGTGCATGTGGTAGGCTAAGGGTATCATGAAGGTTTTGTAAGGATAATGGATGTTATGACGTAAAGGTGATGCTGTCTTACAGTGTCCTTACGCCACGCTCTAGTCCTTAGTAAGGTATGAGTACTGACTCCTCGCTGACCGCACACAGCCTGCAGAATCTGTACTACATACCTGCGTCTCACCTTCTTCCTGATTACTTACCCTTACGTGTTGTATAAGTATTCACTACGACCTCTCGCCCACAGAAAAACCTGCATGAACATTTTGTCTTTGCGGGTTCACTGAGCGGTCTGCCACCATCATATGTCCTGCGGGTCACCGTAGCCTCGTACAGGTTAGATAATTTTACCCGCAGACAGCCCATGAGGACAGTTGGGACTGAGATAATATCAAAACCTGCACAGAAAAAAGGCTTTTTGTTAGAGAAACTGCAGCACTGCTCCTGCAGCATTCAGGAAAACCAGTTGTCATCCTAAATCTGAGGCTTCAGCGGCTGATCTTAAACCACTTCAGCATTAAAGCATCCAATAACTGGATATGAGCACTGGACTGAGTGACTCCTCCCCCCTGGCGTTCCAAACAGGAAGTAACTGGTGGCTATAAGAAGCCAAATCCCAGCGACTTCTATACAAATAAACAGCTGTTACTCAGTCAGTCATTCTATTGGTCAGAATAACCATTTTCTACATGTTCTTCATAATCCTCATTTTTTCACGATTGTTTTAAGTAGCTCAAGTAATTCAAGTTATAAACTGACCAATCAGATGCCTCAATAAAAGTAGGTGGAGCCAGTCCTCAGATGCAGTCAGTGATCCAGCTGAAACGACGCCGCTGGTGTTTCCTGCCTGGTTTCCAACACAGTTCCACATTTTAGTTCATGATGGAGTCATGGAGGATCACAAGCAGAAGAACAGAGACATGATGACTGAAATCCTGAGTTAAATGAAACACAAAAAAATGATCCAAACATAAACTAAAACTCGACAAACATACCAACCAACAAAGCAACTGCAGACCTAAAGACAAAGCAAGGAACTCACAAAGATTCTTACAAAAACATCTCAGCCTCTGACAGAAGATATTTCAGCCGCCAGATAGCCGTCTGGCTCTCTGCCCGTCAGCAGAAATGTTTGAGCAGAGATTGTTGCTAATGAGCTTTGAAAACCATTTCATACATATTTATAAAAAGGCAGCCATTGACCCAATGAAATGCTTGAGTTGGTAAAAAGTTATCGAGACTTTGACCGTATATTATTTACACTTTCAATGCAGCCAGTGACTCCGCCCCTCCCACAGACAGCTGAAAGACTGGTTTCTGCAGTTGCATGTGCAGCTGCAACAAGAGAGAGAGCTCCACTTAACTTACTGTTAAACTGTTTTTTTTTCTTTAAAAATCTGTTTTTAAAACTGATCTTGATGAGGGTTTTTGATCCAAAAATGTAAATAGCCCAAAATTCCCCTGTTTAAATAGTCTAGGCCTAAATTCCTGCTGCTGTCAAACCATGAGAGGATCACTCTGTTCTCTCTATATATGTGTGGTCTTTAGATTAAGGCAAATGATAATGGTGGATTCGGCAGATTATTGGTGACTTCCTGCAGCAAAAAAAAAGAGACCTGAAGAGGTCACCAGAGCCACTGCAATACATCATTTGTAAAAGCTTCTGTTTCCAGTTTCCACTAGTCTATCTGAACATTTGCACATTTTTATCTCTTAGGAAAGGGCTGATCTTTAAAAAACAAAATTAAAGTGTTGTGAACTAACGAGCACACAGAAATGCCAATTAGGAAAGGCAGGAAGGCGCTGTCACCAAGGATTCCCGAGATGCTGAAGGAAGAAGGAGGCTCGGAGACGGCAGGTGACATGACTTCCTCCGGCAACTCAGGAGGATCTCTTAGTCAGAAATATGTCAACGCTAATTAGTGTATGTATATAATATATTTGGAACTGAGCGACCAGCAGCCTCTCCTCAGTCACTCCAGTGTTGTCAGATGGAGTGACCTGAATATTATTTACCCCCCCCCCATTTCTCTTCAATCAGAAGGTAAACCAAACCAATACAACATAAAGACGGACCTGAGTGGACAGAACAGAATGAACTGGAAATAAACTTTTCACTCTATAAGTCTGCATTTCAGGCCTGCAAACTCTTCTTCGTTTATGTATTGGTGGATGGTAAACCAGGGCATACTGCCACCTACAGTATGGGGGAGGAACAGTGGCATTCAGATGCTCAACAACTCACCCAAAGGAACATTTCCCCTTCAGCCCTACAGGACAACCACCAGGCTGAGATGAAAGGTGGTGGATGGGTCTGCCTCCAGCAGCGGCTGCAGCTGTTGGTTCTCTAAAGTCAGTTTGCCAAATATATCAGTTAAAATGGCCATTGTGTTTGAAGGAGATGCCAAAAAGTCCCTCCATTATTTGGAGTGAACTTCATGAACGATTATTTCCCTGGATGTCAGAGCATTAGGCAGGCCTCCAATAAAGCGTGTCTGATCCAGTGTAGTCATAAATATCTGCTATGGGCTTTGTTCGCCCTGCTTTTATCCCGCCCTTTTAATCGTTCTACCATTTTATTGCCGCGCAAAAAACTGGACGCGGAGAACACGGCGACACAGAGACTGCAGCGCAGCGCGCTATCACGTCTCTTAGAGAGACCTTTAAATCTGTGCGAAAATACACGACTGCATCCATAAAACCGTGTCACACTCTGCTGCAGCCATTAGCTGCAATCCAGCTCTCAGCTTCCCCACTGCAGCCACCCGGCTGCCCCCGCGGCCTCATGACCAAAACAAACACTCCTGTTTAGCAAAAAGGAAAAGGAAAAGGGCCCGTAAGTGCTGTGGCTGTCTGCTGAGCTATTCTGAATGATCTATGAGGCTGGGATGAGCGTGCACTTCACTGTGACTCTAAATACTTAAAGGGAAAAAGCTTCAAGCATTGTCTTTGCAGAGGTAGCCTGGCTCACTGGTTAATCAATGCTAACAGGGAGTGCCAGGGGACAGAAAATATCAATTCCCCCGATGTAGGGAGGGATGCCAGTTTCAAATGTGATGCTTAGAAAGAGTGACAGCCACTGGGGGGGTGGGGGGATGATGAAGAGATGGAGAGGTGGGTACTCACAGCTCCACTGCGCAGTGATGCAGAGGGCCGAGATAAAGGAGACGAAGAAGACTATTAATCACACAGGATTTGTTGTGGTAGAGATGGAAAGAGACAGCTTTGCTTCATTTGGAAGGTTTTTACCTGCAGGTTGACCTGAAATGCAAAACTGTTGATCCATTAGGGACGGGTTTCCTGTGAATCAGATCAGCATCAGATCAGCTTGCAGTTGCCTGGAGTCAAGCGGCTGTTTCTGTGCAGGAAAAGGAAGTAGCAGAGTTTGTCTTGGTGTCTGGTGGGATGCCTTCCAGGTGAGCTAAATCCGACTTCTCCCTCAAGGAAGAAGCTTCAGGGCAGACCCAGGACTCGCTGTAGAGATGATGTTTCTCAGCCTGGATGAAGGTGGCGGGTGAGAGGGGCATCTGCTGGTCCTGCCTCAAAGTGTTGTGGATGAATGAAACTGAGATCATTGTGAATCTGGACAGAAAGAAATGTAGAAGTTGGTGATTTTGTAGATTACCTGTGCAATGTTCTGGAAAAATCTGATTTGTGAAGGCCTCAGCCACAGCTCAGCACTTTCAGGGTCTCCTGGAAGATGTATTGTAATTTGAGAAATGCAGTGATTCTCTGCCTAGAATGGTTGACATTCACCAGTTTTAGTGTTTAATTATAAATATGTGTTTTGCTGCTGTCAGTAAAAAAGGGACTTGATTCTCCAAGATCAAGAAAACCTTTTTATGGGACCAGCTGATGAGAACGTGGTTTTTTTATTGTAAACAAAGGTTTGATTTTCCACTTTGAAGATGAAGTGACTTTACTTTTGGACAAATAGGAAGATAAAAAGCTGGATATGGGTGTTATTTAAACTGTGATGTAACCATGGAAGATCTGAACTGAAGACGTCAGAGGCTCCAGGCACAAAGAACGGAGGGTTTGGTTGGAATTACTGATCATTTCTACCTTCAAATATGTGCAGTTTTCAGGCAGGGACTTTTTTGTGTTCTTCTAAATCTAGATTTAGTTTGCACTATTCTAATGGTGTCACCATGTTTCCCCTCTCAGTCGTGAGAAACATCTTCTCAGAAGATCACTGGAGGGCCACTAAATTCACCTCTTAATTCCTCTGACAGCAGCATGGCTGTGATACCTCCAAAAGGCAAATCCTTGTCTCTGTGCACAAACCTGACAATCTCCACGGCCCCCCCCCCCATCTGATTGGAATACCAGCGGAGAGTTTCAAATGAAGCCAGAGAGAAAGAGCAGAGAGAATCAGAGGCTGGCGGTATTTGTTTGACAGGTACACGTCTCTATAGGCCGCTGCCTTTCCAATTTAAGAGGCCTTTAAGCTGGGAGCCAGCAGCTCCGCACTATTCTCTGTGAAGGGGAAAAAAAACCACAAAACGGCTCTCCCTTTCTTCTCTTTCATGGCTCCTTTCAGAACAAGCCCTGCCGACCTTTCAAGGACGCTTTAGTGCAACAGTTTCATCATTTGGTGAATTAGATTTTTTTCCTTCCAGACTAACTGGTCCCATAGCTACATAACTGAGGATTGACTGTGAAGAAAAAGGAAACGAAGGGACAAAAGTATGAGGAAAGACAAAGACGACGGTGGCAGACAGCAAAGTATTTCAGAAGCCTGGGAGATGTTGGCTCATGCAAACATGGAGGTGAATGGACACAGATCTCAGCGACCGCAGACATCATTGGTCACATGGTTAATCCCTGTGTTAATGGTTTTGATGGCATTTGGGGTATTTAGTCAACAACTACTTTACATCATTTCTGATGCTTAATTTGTTTCACTTTATTCTACATCTCTGTGGAGCCATTCCTGTTTTATTACATTCAATACTGACATTCTAAGTTGGGATGGCTACTGTTTGGGTTTTAAAGGGTGCCAGTGCAGAACCAGTTCCTCAAAAATAAATAAATTACCCAAACCCCTTAACACTCTGAGGGAAAGACAGTGGTACACATAGGTGTGACAAAAACACTTGATCTGTCGGCTGTTTGTATCTTTCGGATTTGAGTGACAATCTCTTTCCTCCTATGGGATCATAAGGAAAGAGTCCACTCACACAGCGCTGCCATCTTTAAAATACTCAACACCTTGTTTTAAGTCTTCCAGGACTCATTGCCTCTCACACCAGCACCCCGCCCCTCTAAGGTGAAAGCACAGAGCTCCCCCCGGAGCGTCGGCCCCCATCCACAGGAACCTCAAGCGGGATGCAGGGCTGATCGACCCACCACGCTCCCCGGGTATGGAGTGGTTTTTGTGCCTCCATATTGCAAGCAAACTTCAGTTTTGAGATCAAGATTTTCTAAATTGCAAACAAAATGAAAAATTTAAGAATAAAACTTCATAATATTTGCTTCCGAAACCTTCAAAAAATATTTTTGTTATTGCATTTTTTTTCTTGCTTTCAAAAATATATAATATAGTAATTTCATTAAGACTAGCAAAGGTACAAGACCAACATGCTGCACCAGAGAAGGCAACAAACTGGTGCTGAATACTGGAGCAGGTCCATCTTATATGGTGATCAGGAGTAGACCAGATGAGTGGCGACAGCTGAGTCCAATTAGGAGGAGCCACAGGAGCACCATGACACAAGGTCAGATTATACTGAGACTTTCTTTCTGTTCTGCCAAATATCAATATGAAATGTGAAAAAGTTTTAATCTCAAAACTGCAGCTTACCACTCCATTTACTGGGGGTGAAAGACAGAAAACAAAAGCTGTACAAGTGCAGAAACTTCATATTACTATTATTAGCAAAAACATAAAATCATTTTACATGCAATAACAGCACTATCACAGAATAAACGTACATTAAGTTACTCAGGCCCTGTGTCATAATGTAACAAAAACATATTCTTATTTCTTTTCATGGTTGTGAAGAAATATTGATGGTATTTCGTTCTGACGTATCCAATCCTGTTGCTGTCGATATGAAATACCACAAATGCAATACTTTTGTTTTTAAACAAACATAGTCATTGCAGTACGGCTCCAGCTTTGGCCTGTATTCCCACTGCAGTGTTGTTCTGAAATCATTTTTATCTGTTAATGCACAATTATGTTTAATAAACGATTTGACCTGCTGTTTGTGAATTAAAAATGTTTCTTAGATATGCTGGAAATGTTTTTGTATTTCTTTCTATTAGAGGTCACATTAAAGTCAGCTGGGTTGTAGGACTGTCTTGCAGGACCCTGCTTCCCTCAGAGTGAGTTCTGATACAAGTCCCGTCAGGCTGCTGCCTAACTGGGTCTCCCTGTGCCTTCAAAAGACAGTTTTGTGTCAGGAAGGCCATCCAGCATAAAAACTCTGCCAAACCAGTGCGAATACATGAAAGCAGATTGGCTGTGCTGACCCCTAACGGGCTTCACTGAGAGGTGAACAACAAGAGTTCGTATTATAGCTGGTGATGGCCGTTGTTCAGGAGAGAATTTTGAACTGACACTTCATGTCATAAACGTTGCTGACCCCTGCTTTGGAGCATTAGACACATCGTTCTGAACCTCATGGTGTAAAGTACAGACACGCTTTTGTTCGAAGAACTGTACAGCAAAACTGAATAGAATACAAGTGACAGGTCTGAGAAGAAACACAGACATTTGAGTTTAATACATCGGTACCAACTGAGTTTTTGAGTTCTGAGTTTCAGAACCCACTCCATTTCTAAGTGGTGACAAAAAGGAAAAGTTTATGCACAAATGTGTTGTTTCAGTGTGTGTGTTAGGAGGCAACGCTCTGTCTCCCCCTCTGGTCATCAGAGAGAGCCATCACCTGAATACTGACTGCAGCCATCTCCTGGTCCTCATCATGTCATCAGCCTCATAGACTTTTAAGCACGGCTCAGTCACACTCTGTATGACGGATTGCCTGTGTCTTTCTGCCAGCTTACCAATCATTTGATCCATTCTGGTTACCGGCCTCTGCTCGTTGCCGCCTGATTCTGGACTCTGACTTAGCTCTGTGAACTTGTAGTGCAGCCTGGCTGCTTCCTGTTGACTTTGCTTAATAAAGCTGCTGTAAGTGAACCAGCTGTTGCCTGTTTGTGATACTGTGTGGTTCCTGGGCAGTTTCTATTTTTTTCCACAAACTGATTCAGTTCAATTTCTTGATTTCTTTTCATTTCCACAAAACAACAAAGACAAAAGATCTAGCTCAAGTTCTACTAGAAGGGGAATGAAAGGGAACAGACTAGATTGTGCAGTAGAAATCCAGGCTGTGTCTCACTCGGGTCTACGTTGATCTGGAAAATGTGTGAACAGTCTTTGCAGATTGAAATCCCAAGTTTCCTACTGTTTACCTTAATGGTTTTATGTGTTGAGGTGTTTATAAATGAGGCCTCAGGTCCTGTTAGTTACACATGTTGGGTTATTTGCATGAGCAAGTCACTGGACCGCCATAGGATAAAGGGGTGGAGCTAAACCCGAGCAGGACGTTGAACTTAAAAGAAAACCAAAAGTGAACCATCGTTTATGGAGATGATAAACAAACACAAAAACTCATGAATACAGAACCACTGAGAGGGATTGCTATAAACTACCATACGCACAGATAGAGGACTCTCACTTTCATGGAAGAAGTAGCCGTAGAGATTGTTGCTCCCCCCTGAAGAGCAGGAGAAGAGGCCTGCGGCTCCTGTCAATTTACTCCTCATTCCCACCGTGATGCGGAGATCCTTCAAGTCCTCCACCTGAGCCGGTAACTCATTTCAAGTCTGAATATGTTCACTTTACCACATTGTGAGCTGTCCATTAAATGAGAAGTAAAAACCCATCAAGTGTGCAGGAAAAGCAGCTGATCTGAAAAACATCGAAGACACAAAAACAAGACTTTCTGTGGTTTTATTTCAGTTAGGAAAACTACATAAAACATATGAGAAGTTTGACTACATTAACATTACTTATGTATTAATAATCCTCTTTAAAGTTTAAACAATTGTTCTTTAGAGTTTATATAAAAGTGAATGTTCATTAACTTTTTGTGAGAAGAGTTTAAAGGTCATGAAAAGGAAAACAGAATTTCCTTTCAGGACTCTGGATCAAAGCAAACAAAGACAATACAGTTTTCCAAATGTTGACTGTAATCGACACGTTACTGTTTGGTTGGTTCATCTGTAATCTTTAGACCACATCTGGACCAGAAATACATGTTGGACTCATTAAAGCATGCAGATTGATGGGAGGAGACTGACGGTTTAAACACTTGAAGAATCCTTAAAGCCGTTCTGAGGATGTTCGCTGCTCTGCTCTGGGATGCGTATTTCATTCTAGTTAGCATCAATGTTCCATTCACTTCTTCTTTACTCTAATTGCTAATTTCCCCACGAGCATTTTCATCTCTAAATTCATCACGATCCGCTCCTGGACCCCCCAGGGTTCAGTCCTGACAAAATGAGCCATAATTGCGCAGTGCCGGCCCCATCAGGTGACATCATCATCATGCGGCCAGTGAGGCTGCGGCGCCACTTTGAGGCACTTTCTTCATTAGAAGTTGGGTCACACTGCAGCTGAGCTGGGCTCCAACTATGTCCCCCCCCCGCCCAATGATTAATGGCTACTTAGCTCAGACAATTGAACATTACAGCAGAGGAGGTGTTATGACTGCAGCGTGCAAGTCCGTTATGAAGCTTCCAGATACACTTACAATTATTTGCTGTGTGAGGAACAAGCTGCAGGAGCAGAAATCCATCAGCCTTCGCCAATACTGAGTAACGCCAAATCAGCATTCCCCACACAGGCAGCGCCTCATTTCATTTCTGCTTTTTTCAAGTGAGGTCCCACATATCTATCTACCCATGCTGAGTGGACGTCTCAAAATCTCAAAACCAATTTGGCATTATCTCCATCACAGGCGACCCTTTAAATTTGCATCACTGGAGTGGGTTTGTCAAGCAATTACACCAATGCAGGACATCGGTAATTTGACGAGAATCTGCTCTGACAAGTCTGGACGCAGCAGAGGAGCCGTCCCCAGAGGGAGCGATGGAGAGAGGGCAGAGGGGCTGCAAGTCTACTGCTGCAGCGGCTGCAGCTCTGCAGGAGAAACAAGAGGGTTAATGCAGCGGCCAGATGACAGAGCATCCTCCCCGAGACACAGATACATGCAAACATGGAGCAGGTCTGTCAAAACATGGGGAGGGGGCAACAGCTGACACCCCGAGCTCTGTCAGATCACTGGTTTCTATCTGAGCGTCCACTAATGCAGAGCGTTTGTTACGGAGGAGCTTTAACAAACATTCAAACCTCTGCTGATGAGCTGAAAAAGATCCTCATGGGAGGGAGCTGTGTCCTTTTACTGACTTCATCAGAAGACAAGATGTGAGGATGAAAAAACTCCTCTTTTTATTGCTGGATTTTCCTTTAAAATGATGGAGGATCTGTCCTGTGACCTGTTCAGGTGAACCCGCCTTCGCCCAACTGCTGCTGGGTTTGTTCCATTCAGTCGCCTTTTTCCGTGATACAGACGCCACCATGTTGAAGTCAGCCATCGTCAGTAAGCAGTGATTGTTTTAAATTGGCCTGAGTCAATATTTCTATAGCAACCACTCTTGCCAGTCAGGAGTGAGCGTGTTGGAAAGCCACACCCCTATCACTTACACCAACTATGTTGATCAAACGCTTTGAGCGTTGGACGTGGGGGTCAGCAGGCTCCACCTACTTCTCTTGAGGCTTCTGATTGGTCAGTTTATAACTGGAACTACAGAAAAAAACTACTGAAAGAACTACTGAAAAAATGAGAATTATTACAAAAATGTTCATAAAAGGTATCAAAGCGGTAGTTCTGACCATTAGAATGACTGGGTAATAGCTGTGTTCCGTACATCCTCTAATAGTACCCTCTGCGTTTCTTCCAAAAATGTGGCAGCCGCCTCTGCGTTTATTGGAGACTTAGCGTCTGTTGGAGACCAGTTATCCGGCATCTCTGTGGGGTTTTGGCTTGTTGGAGCCAGCAGGAACTTCATGTTTGGAGGGTTGTTGTGTGACCTGGAGAGGGATACAGAGTGTTCAGTAAATGAATGGAAAACAGAAACTCTTCATTTATTTATTTTTACAGCAGCACCCATCCAGGCACTTATTAAAAGTTCTCTAGATCTGCTAAAGAACTGGAACCTGTTTGGACCACACATTCTTATCAGGTTTTGGTTTGATTTGTTTGGAAGCTTTTGGTTTGTTCTGCTTCAGTCTGTCTCCTCATAGGTCTGTCTCTGAAAACAAACCCGATGGGGGGGGGTTATCAGGACTCCCACCCATTCCCTCCCGTTCCACTGTCCCAAAGAGGGCGGGACCTTGAAAATATGGTGGAACCCAGGTCAGCAGGTCTTAGTCAAATGTGACCATCCAGAGCGTGAGACTGTGTGTAGATCTTT
>BSAI01000162.1:22116773-22157036 GCA_036245035.1 Adrianichthys oophorus | reverse complement strand
CAGTGGATATGTCAAAATAAGTCTTGAATGATAAGTGTGAACCTAACATCCACATGGCTTCTGATGCACTTGTTCTCCCTAAAATGGAGATCTTACATGACAGAGCACAGTTTCAGAGCACTATTGACAGATATTTGTTTGCATTCGTGTTCTTTAAGATGTCATTTTCAACCACTTTGCTGCATTTGCTTTGACTGCCTCTTCTCATCTGGTCCAGAAAAACATGACTGTGAGAGGATCAGGTATTAAAAAGGCCCATCACATCAACCCAAGTGTCTGCACAAATAGATGAGACTATGAGTACATGGCAAAGTAGATGTGTGATTTGGCTGAAGTGACCCTTTAAATGTAAATGTAATCATGAGAGAAGTGTTCTTTAAGGGTGTCGGAGCAGCTTTGCCTCCATCAGAGGCGATGTCCATCAAAGCTAAATGGTTTTCTGTCAGCAGCAGCTGAGAGCTTTATGGCCGAGCAGAGGACCCCCCTCACCTGCAGGAGGACAAGCTGGGGAGGGAAAACCGCAGCGCTAACCGAGGCTCCGTCCTGCCGACACGTTCTCCCTGCAAAACCTGAAATTAACTTGATTGATTCTTATTGATTTCAACTCATTTTTGAAAGGTAACGGGCGAGTCCAGACAGAGAGGGTGAGATGACCTTGAATTTCCAAACTTCCGGTCTGGGGGGGGGCATTCATTGTTTTTTGTCCTTCGTTTGCACCGGATCACATCACGAGGGACCCCGGGAGTCACATTTGATCAACTTTCATCTTTTAATAGCTTGCTTTCTTTGAACTCAGAAGAGAGTCCGGAGAATTCTCTGATGATCTTTAGGATTTTTGGGACCAAGTTATCTTAGTACCTCAGTGTTCAGCATTTTTGGAGTAGTCCTTAGTTTTGCCTAAATGCATACATGTACATTGGTAGAATTAGTGATGTTCTTTTTGATATTAAAGGTGTTGGTCTGTCGTAGTACCTGATCTAAGATATTTTGGAGGAAGAAAGTATAAGCATGTATGATTCTAACTGTATCTACGTTAAAAACAAAGACAATCATCTTGGTTTCTGTACTTTTAATTTGTTTTTTCTCCATGTTTTCCAGTAAACAAGTGTTTTTAATGTTTATCATTGAAACACCTTTACTGTGAGAGACATAATGGAAAAGCAGCAAATCACGTTGTATGATTTCTAAAGAATGTGTTTGAATAGATGTATTTGCCCCGACAAACAAGGACTCTTAGAAATATTAAAGAATGTCAAATTCTTTGTCAGAAGTGTTTTAGGTGAATGTCAGGAAAGATTAAAGCCCAAATTCTGAATATTCTCTACCGAAATTTAGCCGACAGAAAACTCTTTCACTTCATGTAACATTTTTAACCTCCAAAGTCTGTCCGTCTAAAATTAACATACATGTTTGCAGACTTGACAACCATCATGCGTGGTTGGACAGGACGCAGGTAACCGCAGGTACGATGACAGAACTCATGCTGGCTGTGAGTGTAGCAGCGGTTAAGCTGCTCGGTAGCTGGCCGGGTTCATGCGTCCTCTTCCTTCGTAACAACCTGCTTCCATTTTCCTCTTTTCATGCGCGGCTGCCCTGACATTTAGAGCGGAGGAGTTGACGGTTTTCAGGGACTCTCCAGAGAGCGCTGTATTACTTTATCCTGTCAGAAAAAGATGTCATGAAAAGAAGGTGATGTCAGGTCTGACCGGTTGTTCATTGAATTTACGGCACCATTATTTCACCGCTCAGGATGATGGGATTCATATTATGCCCCATCCCACCAAGGTCGTCTCCACGCCGCTCCTCAGGTGACCCTGGAGGCCCCAGGGAGCCGGGTTTGAGCAGAGACAGGGGCCCTTGAGCTTTCAATTCTGATGGACAGTCAAATAAAGCTCGGTGCTCAATGACCAATCAGGACGTGTCAGAGCCGGTGGTGGGCGTTAGCGCTGGCTGCTGCCGCTGCTCTGACAAGGTGAGAACAGATACTTAAGAGGAATGGGTCAACAAAGACTGACTGACTGCCTTCACACAGCGACCCTCACTGAGGTCACATGGGCAGGAAACTGGGCAGACACAAAGACTGATGGATGTTGTTGTCTGAGGACCAATCAGAGGCTGAAAGATGGCCAGGTGAGGCAGTGATGTCCAGGTCCACCTCTACCTGATCCTGCTTTGATCAGATTTACAATCATGAAAGATGTCACAGTTCAGGTCACAAACGTCTCCGTGCTTTCAAAGATTTCCAATTCAAACATAGTTGTAGAGTTCAATAAACTAATTCTTTAATGGTTCTAGCACATCGTCTGTCCGTCCTGGGAGAGGATCCCTCCTTCATGTGGACTTCCCTGAGGTTTTTTTTTTCCTTTTTTTTCTCAGCACCTCTAAGAATAAAAACACAAACATGATCAAAATCATCAGTAATCGCGCTCTTGCTCCAGAACAAAAAAGAAAAGATGCTCACCACACCACACTGGGAGAAGGGTCTCATGAACCCAGACATGGAGATGTGATTACAGACAACCCAGTTACTCTCTCAGTATCTTTCATGAACACTTTAGGACAAACATTGAACAGTAAAGTTTACATCCATCAAAACCAAGACAGCTGATGCGACTTTGACACACTAATCGTGTTCGTCTGAACCATTGACTGTATATGAGAACTGGACTGAGTGACCCCTCCCCCCTGACGTTCCAAACAGGAAGTAGCTGCTGGTTCCAAGAAGCCAACATTCCAAAGACTTCTACAGAGAAATACACAGCTATTACTCAATCATTCTATTGGTCTGGACCTAGCATTCAGCTTCCTGTTCAAAAATGTTTCATCAAATCTAACTTGATCTGTCATTTTGTTCTTCTGCAGACATTTGCATTTTGCAGATGTCACTTCTATGCAGATGTTGATGTATTTAAGCAACAATTCAACTGTCTAATGATGTTCAGGTTTGTTTGTTTCACGTTTAATTCCAACAGTTTTTCTTTAATATCTGTAGTTCTTTTACTGATGTAAATCCAGATCTTTCCAGTTCAGGAAGCAGGTCTGGTGACTTCCATGTTGTTGTTGTTGGACGTTGTCGATCTGCTTTTAGTTTTAAACCTCAGAATAACAGTCAGAGTGGAAGCTCTCAGGTGTGTTGATGAAGCTGATCTCATTTTCTCAAAGTTCTAGTCCTTATTCATTGTGGTTGTTGGAAAGTTGTGTTAAACTTTTTCAATAACAAGAATGCTTCAGCTGTTACATTTAGAAATCAAAGTGCTTTCATTTATAAAGATAAACTGTGATGCTGCTGAAGCTGAAGCGCTTCACCAACAGAGTCCTTCAGTAAAACGAGGAGGACAGGGAGGAGAAAACTCACAAGACCTTTTCAGGAGAAATGCCTTCTGGGACATTTCTATCAGAGCAACTTTGTGAGTCTATAGAGCAAAAAGGGACTCAATTTTTCAATTTAAGGTGGTATTGTTTCAGAAAACAATGTGCTCCAGCACATGGACCCACATCATGTAATTTACCAAATGTGCAGAGAAGAAGCTCCCTCCCAAGCACAGAGATAAATGACTGTCCAGCCTCTCCTGCCAAACCGCAGTTATAAATGGCTGCTTTTCCGTGCTCTGGACCCCACTGTTTCTGGCCGTATTTTTAAGACCAACCAGTGCAGACACATTATCAAATGGCACCTATAGGCAACAGTTATTTAAAGGTTGTCATGTAATTACTTGTGTGAGGCTGGCCCCTCTAAAGCCCTCCACGCTCGCAGGCTGCATTCAGGGTCAGAGGGAAAAAGCGGCTCCTGATTTTAACAGGTGCTCTCCATCTGCTATCACACAGAAGCTAATGGGTTTTATGGAAGAGACCTCCGTCCGACAGCGTCCCCGTCTAATGCACTCTTCTGCAATAAAATGGTAACATGCAATTATGGATGGCAAAGTGGCGCCTGCATCCTGTTCCATTTGTGTTTCACATCACACACAGGATAACGTTGCTGTTTTTTAATTAGCGTAATTAGCATTTCTCCTTGGCAGGTTGCTCTGTAATGTGTTCAAAGTCAAGCTGACAGACTGATAATGATAATGGTGACAGATTTATCCTCCTTCGGTTGAACTAGTAACTCTGATGTCCTTAAATAAACCGTAAGTGCAGTTTTGACTTACAGTCACACCTCCATTGATGGCGTCCCGCCTCCGTTTGCCGTCTGATACAGATTTCAAGAAAAAAAAACTTGTAGAGATTTAAATAAAAACAGTTTTATGAGAAATTAGAGTTTTGTTTTCACTTATGAATTTGGGACTTCTTCTTGTGCTGCTGGAGCTGAGGAGATGCTCCAGAGTCGAAAACCTGAACCGACCCCCATCACCTTCCACCCACTCAAACCGCCAGCGTTCAAGCCGCAGCAGAAAGCTACTCTAGCATGGAGGAATTAATCAAATACATGCAGCTGACGAGAAATGAAACAGCTGACAGTAACGAACTCAACAGACATCATTGTGTTTTTCAATAAATCCACACGTCAAATATTTATCCTCAATTCGAAACACAATCAGTAGCTCCTCAAGCGAAACTGTAATTGTGTTGCTGGACGTCCAGATGCCTGCTCTTGGGACGAAGGTCTGCAGAACCGTCACCGTAGTGAGAGTGTCATGGAGCGCCATCACTACTGTTGCCACATCAACAAAACAGAAACTGTTCCAGGAGGTTACAAACCAAGATAGAAAGACTGTCCAAATGTAAAAAAAAAACGTGTTGACGCGTTAAAGAGCGGCGTGAAGCTCTGGAGACTCATTTCCTGGTTGAGTAAAGTCTGGAAAAGTCTGTCACCCTGTGAGACAGTTTGAGAGGCAAATTTCTCACAAGCAGCCATGAAACCTGATAAATTTACAGCAAAAGCTGTAACAGCACCATCCCTTTGTTGGTCCGGCTTGTGATGGATCTCTGTGTGCAAAGATCTAAGATCATCCTCTGAGAAAAAGTGTGGAAACATCAGACCTTTGACTGGAGTGTGGTTGACCTGTTCCATCAGTTCACAGAGACACACCTTCACAAAACTTACCTGAAGTGATGCTGCCCATAACACCTGCACAGGAATGATGGGAAGAGAAATCTGGATTCAGCACCTAAGTTGGACAAACCACAAACCAGCCATGAAAAGGGGCGTGTCTGTGATCCTGCAGTTCTATTCCTGCTGGATTCATTTGGTATGGGAGTTGAGAGCTGTGACCTGATGAATCCATGAGGAGGAAGAGGAAGAGGAAGAGGAGGAGGAGGCCTGCTGGAGTGATTCGATGCAGAGGTACTCTGACAGAGGAGCAGCATCCTCATTTTCATTGACAAAAACTTTCAGATGAGTGGATGACCTGCTGTCACAGTTTATGGCAGCCTTCTGTCCAATCCGTGCTGCATCATCTAAAGATCCACATGGACTCATGTGAAAATCTACCACAAGAACATGAAGGTCACAGAGGTCTCTGTCATCAAACCGCTTTACTTTGTTTATGTCGCTTTGAATCAATCATGACTCTATGTTCCTGCAGAAATGGCCTGTGAGAGCATCAGGAACCCTCCCTGAAGAAGACAGGACTCATTCAGATGAGCTTTGAGTTTCACCCACAAACTTCAAGGCTGAGAATTTCATTAAAACTAGAAACATTCTCCAGAATTTTGTTCAGAAAAAAACACATTTTACACCAACATCAAAGGTGGAAAAGCTGCTTTGCAGAATTCCAGGAAGTGAAAAGAGAAGTAATGAAGAAGATGAGGAAGATGTAGAGAAGCAGTACCGAGGTCATGTTGGTGCTCCAAAGTGCAGGAATATGAGTGATGGAAGCAAAACCGTTAAGTTTGACACAACAGAAGAGAAGCTGAAAAGTTAAAACGAGATCAACTTGTGACCTTTTGACCTCCACAAAAAGCAGTAATGAACCAACAATGTCAACAGAAAGACTGCAGTGACTGCACAGCAGAGAGAATACAGGAAGTGACCCCCCCCCCCAACACTGAAACAGAACTGAAACCAGACCAGAGACAAACATTTCAGTAAATGACAGGAACAAATCAGAAACATGAATTTAATGTGTAACAGAAGAATTCCCCCATAAACTGACGGAAGTAAAATGCAGAAAATATTCAGTTAAAATTTTCAGTTCAATGGAAATAAAAGGTGAAGTCGATCTGCTGCTTAAAGTTTCAATCCTCTCTGAGGATTCCTTCAGTCCCTCAAGACAAACTGAGAAGAAAGACAGAAACTGGAGCTCATCAAAGCAGACTAATTTAACAAAGACACAGAATAACAATAAATTACAACACTCTTTTAGTTTACACTCAAAACTGATAAACAGACATGAAACGCTTTACCTCCAAGTCTGCCAGTGGAAAACAGCGTTTCATCCTGTTCTTTTGTCCAGTAAAGTAAATAGTTTTACTTTGTGTTTTATTTGAATCTGTGAAGAAAAGCATTTTCAGAGCTAATGTGACTCTGCAGAGTCTTGATGAGTGAGACCACGATATCTGGACTGAAATGTGATAAATGCAGCTTTTTTACTGTGAAGGAGACAGACGTCACATAACAAGTCTTTAAATAACTTTGAGCAACAATCCAAAGGCAAATGAACCTCATTGTCTGGTCAGGTCCAACATGGTGAGATTCTGAGGATGTGGCAGAGGTGACGTGTTTTCTCAGAGGTTCAGTAAGAAAGAATTGTCAAAACCGTTTGGTCCGTCAGTTCAGAACTGCTGCTGGACAAAGTGAGTCCAACCCCTCCCCGCTGGACCTTATGGACCCACCAAATGCTTATGAACTGCCCCCCAGCAGAGGGAGTAATGGATTTGACCCACACTCACGTGTAAACGGCTGATGGACTTTGACTTTTTCAACCACTGAGAACATCAGCATACTTTCTTCATGCGTTCAGACAAAAGCTGAATCCAAACTTTGGCAGAACCAAGTCTTTTGACCTCTGAAGGAATGTCTGTGATTTTGATTTGAAGATCAGAAAGATCTGGTCATTCTGTTTATGCGTCTGTGTGAACCGCATCACACATTCACTCTGCTCTTCTGGTTCCTTCTACTTTACAGAAATACACACTTTTGAAATGAGATTTGATGATTTGGTCAAAGCGTCTCAGGTTCAGGTCTCATCTCTGGTTTTAGTTCTCAGCCCTCGTGTGCTGTCACATCATCAGCCATTAAAAGTCATGGGAGGAGTCAGAGATAAGGTTGCCTAGTTACGCTGTCATTTTCTTCTGCAGAGGTTCAGATCAAATCAGTTAATTTGATTCAGTCCAGCTGAGGAACTTCCCGTTGCTGAGAGGCTGAAAGCTCCCGCATCAGGAAGATGAGATGAGGACGTTCTGAAAGCCAAGCGTCTGTGTCCAACCTTCAGGCTCCGCAGAGTTCCAGGTTCCTGCTGCACTTTTACACCAATCATTGAATTTTAACATTGATCTTTTGCATAAGCTGAGGGAGAAACTCTTTTCTGCCTGATAGAATGGATCTTTTTATGTTCCCAGTGTCGCTTCACAGTTCAGCGTTTTCAAAGAACTCCAGTTTTACTTTTTATGGATTTATTGCTTCAATGATCTCATCCCCAGTTCCTCCAGGATCTGCTGGAATTGTGAAATTAAACAGTAAAAATGAGTCTGTGTGAGTATGTAATGAAAGTCCTGATCTGCAGCTTTAACCACAGACAACAGGTGAGTTCCAGCATTAGACTGAGGCTGTAAAACCATGAATAAACCATGAAGAAAGACGTCATCGTGGTAACAAATCACCTATAAGCAGTTTACTAACACACTCATATCTAGAAATGCTGATAAATGTCTTCAAGCAGCAGTGTAACACCTATAAGGCATAAGTAAAACAAACAGATCTACTGAAGGAGCCGGCATTCTGGGGGCAGAGCTCCGCTGAGGGCAGGAGAAGAAGTTTGGACAGGACGCCCTTCACTCGCTTTTGTTTTACAGAAGACAAAAATAAATAATCCTTCAGCCCGCTCAGAAAACATGACTCTAGTATCACCGGCCATGACAGACACGACAGCCAAGCAGCTCAGCTGACACTCAGCCATCCCTCCTGTCATGTCCGGAGCAGGAGGAGGTCAGGCGTCACGACAGCTGCTGGACCCCAGCAGCCCCCCAGCCGGACGTGTCACCTTCCATACACCTGACTAAATCCCCAACTTCCTGTCATTCCTGCCCCCGCCGCTGTCACCTGCACCCCCATGCTGACGGCAGAGATCTGTTGCTGTCAGGAGGAAGGGGGGCAGCGTGGGGGTCGACACATGAAGGCAGACAGAGTCAATTAAAACTAATGGGAAACAAGAGAGCACTGCAGGTCAGACTGATTGTGTTCTTGTATCTTTTCTGAAGACCAATTAGAGCTTCAGAGGAAGCGACGTTTTGTCACTTTCTGTTTGAGAGCGTCATTGTTTTAGTTCAGGGTCAGATCAGGTTAAGCATTCATTCTGGGATGCTCCTCTTCTGTAACGTTCAGCACTTTGAAGCTGCTTTAATGAATGTTTCCAAGCAGCAGCTTTTCATTTTACCTGAATTTAGAGGGAAAAACCAAGGAAATCTGCCAAGTTACTTCACACAAACCTTAAAGAACACCGGGTTTAAAGACCCGCTCTGATGGAAACGGTGTCTTTAACATGTCCTTGAAGCACTTTTCTAAAGATGGAAAACACATGTAAAGAAAATTAAGATTACATTTCTGAGTATTCCTTTATTCAAATTGTTGTGAATCAGGAGCAGACCAAAAAATACCGTTTGAAAATTATTCATATTTATGATGAAGAAAATTCTTCCTGTAAACAAAGGCATGATGGGAGATGGAGGCGGGCTTACTTACAGCAACGGTCCCGCCCACAACTCACAGACACATTTCTAATGAACTCCCACTGCTCTGTTCTATATCCTAATGTGAACTATATCCTGTAAAACAACAGGTTTTTTTTATTTTGTCGAAAAACTGCATCATCATAACGGAAAGCCCACTGGGAACGCTTTCAAAATAAATCAAAAGATGATATGAGTGGGCCTAAATGAAATTCAGAGCTACAATGACTGTGTGGTTCAAACAATCATCCCCTCCCCTGAATAAATGAACAAAAAGGTCCAGAGAGATGACGCGATGAAAACGTGGTTTCCAGAAATGTGCTGAGATGTGTTTGTTCATTAAAATGAAGTTGAAATGACCAGACGTGTATCCACAGCCACAGTTTGTTCCCTCCTGACATCTCCGGGTTTGTCTGCTGCAGCCGCAGGAACATGATCTGGATTCCAATAGAGCTGAGACCTCCTCAGAATCTATTTGAGATGTAAATCCTGAACTTCCCAGCAGCCTCTAAGAGAAATCCGCAGCTTCTTTTCTCAACCTGTTCTTTTTTTGGGAGTTTTTTTTTTTTTTTGTTGAACCCGGAGGGGAAATTGGTTTGTTAACAGCAGCAGCAGAAGTATGGATTGCAAACCAAATGGTGTGAAAACAAGAAAAAGTTATGAGCAAGAATACAAATAAGACCCTGGTGCAGACTGTTTTATGATGGTCATAAAATCTTCATGATGAATTTTAAATGATCAGATAAAAACACTCAGCGTGACTTACACAACTGAAAGTCTGCAGGTGGAAACTCAGACAAACCTTCAGGGTAACACAAGCAGCAACGAGCCTGATCAAAAGCGCTCAACTAGTTTTCTCATTTCTAGAAAAATATCACCATCAGGTGTTACCAAACAAAACATGCTTGTCAACAATGGTTTTCCTCTTAGGTCAAGGAAAAACAGCAAAGAAAAAACAACAAAGACGTTTATTTTACAAATGACGTCATTTTATCCTGCTAATTTATGATGCACTGATATAAAAACAGTTATTTTAAGATTAAAAAACATGCAAGAAAACAGAAATAAAAAAACACAGTTCTTAAATTTAATCTTATGCCTAATTTAAAATGGTTCATAAAGAGGATGGAAAAGAGACAAAGTCACAAAACACAGGAACATCTGGAACCACAAGAGATGAATCAGTGACAGGAACATCTACATTCATGAGGAGGAAAAGAGGCAGCAGTAGAGTTATGTACTGTGAGGTAGATGAGGGAAATCAAACCCTACCAGTCTTTCAGGGTCACCCTGAGTGACCTTCTGCTCAGTCAGACAGGAGAAAGTCTGAAACACCGAATGATGAGTCTGAAGGTGTCTGCAGACCTTCACTCCACATCCAGCCAGGGTTTCTGAGAGAAAAATCATCTAACAACAACCAAAAAACATCTCAGTAAAATGCTTCAGTTTTTCATGCTACCAGTGTCAGTGTGACACACCTGAAGAGATTTAAGGGTTCAGAGAAGCTGCTCACCTGGTGACGGACGGATGCAGCCCGCTCCGCTGGATCTCTGTTTCTGCTGAAGCTGCAGAAGCTCGGATCGATAACGTGAAGCAAAATGGCACAAAGTTCCAGCATTCCTGCTGACCACGTAGATCCCTTTATGACCACAGTTTACCGCCTTCTTCCAGCAGATTAATGTAGTATGTCCCTCAACAAGCTGACTCATAAATGTGGAAGTTAAAATGCAGACAACGTCCCTCCTCTGTTTAACAAACATAAACCTGGAGTTTAGCTCATTATCAGGATAATATGTTTTTAAGAAGCTCAGAATTCCCTCTAAACCCACATTTGATCAAAAAACATGAAGCTTTTTAAAGGAATTCCATCAGTGACATCCTTTAATGAAAAACTAAGAATGAAAGCTCTGTGGTCCCTCTGTGAGGGACGCTGCAGCAGATGGTCCTCTGGTCCACTCAGATCATACTGACATGATTCATGAAAAAACTTCAACCTCTGCTGAAAAATAACTACAATAGTCTGTCAACGGTAATTCACTACAACTGTTACATCTTTGTGAGTCAAGGTATCAGTGAGCAACCTTTTCCCCAGAATGTGCGACTCTCAGAACCCTTTGAAAGACATTTCTATAGCGAACAAGACCTGACGCACGGCAGCGGCGCTTAACGTGGAAAAGGTTTAACATGTACGTTCTGCGCGCTACGGTGAAAGAACCTCCACTACCTGATATCTGCGCTTTCTTTGTCAGCTTTATTGACTTTCATTAATTTCAGAGGCGATGCTCTTTAGAGTTCATTGAAGTTATTGCTTTATACCTTTATTGTCATTGCAAAAACACGACAATAACTTTAAGGCAAGGATGGACAAGCAGGGAAAAGGTGGGATTACATGTGGAAAGGAAGGCCATTTGCCTTACAAGTTCAAAGACAGCAAGCGCTCTGGCTTGTTGGGCAAGCGAGACATCAAGCTTTTGTTTGAGCTGCGACTCTCTCTCAGTCTGAGTCTAAACCATCACAAAGCTCCAGCAGTTCGCCTTATGCTGCTAGCAGGTCTGAACCTGCCAGAGATATCAGAAATCTGATCCCAAATGTCAGAAATCTGCTTATCAAACATCAACATACTTCTACAGGACGTCGTCTATGCCTTCCACAGACAGTTGGGATACCAACCTGTCTGTACCCCGTGGATTGTTTATGAATTCAGCTGCAAAAGCTCTGTCCGAGCAGGAAGGGTCCACTTACCATTCCTTAACGTGAAAAACACGTCAGTGAAATTAAAAAGCCAGCTGATTGGACCCATTTCAGTGCCAGAAATGCTGAACAGAGATCAAAACCAGGAAAGCTCTGGGACGAAGTTCAGAGGGGACGATAGGACCGGAAAAGCTTTTGGAGAAACACAAGAGGAACGGAAAAAACATCTGATCAGAAAATAGCGCCCCCAAATGAGCAGCTGTGGGAACTGTATGCTTATCTTCAGGAGGTTTGTTGAGCGTCAGTCTTTGGTTCTTTCCTGAGCGTTGTTTGTGATTAACGGGGGGCATTTATCCACATCTCTGCTCATTCGAGCCGAGCCAAAAAACCCTAGAGTACATAACATGGTGATTTATGTTCCTGAATCTTTAGACATTTTTCTACCAAACTGATCTCTCAGAAGGAAGCGTCCTTCCTCCTCCTGACAGAGCTGCACAAACATCTTCTTATCAAACACTAACCTTCATTGACAGGGATATTGTAGAAGGAAAATTGAGCTGGGAACCTCCAGCAGGGAATCCTGCATTGATGCATCACAAACATCTGCATAAGAATGAAGTACGTGTTCTGGAGGTCTGAGGTGGGAACACTGGAGCAGGTGATGCCATTAAGCAGCAATCTGGAAGTGATTATTAGAGAGACAATCAGACTGTCAGACGAGCAGCAGCTCCTGCCCTGAAGTTTGAATATCAAAAAGCAGCCTGACCTGCTCTGCTAAGCCAGCTGTCAGCAGCACTTTCTCCGACCGTCAGCGTCCCGTCACCGACAGGCTCTGATCTGAGAGCCGGCTGCGACTCCGTCTGTCATGTTAAAGAATAAAGGGAAGGGTAAAAAGCATAGCTCTGGCTTCTTTAATGGGTCGAGAAGACTGTCCACCTTCTGAGCTTAACAAAACCAGAGAGCAGTGAACACTTCTCCCTTCACTCTCCTTCTACGCTGCCGTCTCACTAACCTTTGAGCTGATAAAGGCTCCTCGTTGGATGATTCTCTCCTCATTCCATAACTTCCTCTTGAATGCAAATACACTTTGTCACGTCTTACTGACCCGCTCCCTCCCCTAAACACTTGCCTCTCTTCTTTTTTTCTTGAGGAGCAAAGCAGAGGATTAGCAGCCATGCGTGACTGATAGGAAGAAGATACACCATCAGAATAAGTTAGAGGAAGAAGCTCTATCCTGTTGATTTCTTTGGGAACAGAGGAGGGAAGAATCCTGGCTCTCTCTGAGGTGTCATCCTCTTTGCTCATCTTAAAAAGCATGAATAAGATGCGGATAGAAGTGGAAAGCGACTCTGTTGGGGTGAATTTAATCCAGTGCATGTTTCTGCAGATGGATGTGACGCCACATCACCTGCACTGCAGCCTGAGGCCCTCATTACTGTCACCATCCGACGCGCTCTGTGTGCCTGTGTGTGCGGCTTTATGCCAACATGTGGAAATGAAATGCTTATAAAATTCTCTCAACACCTGTGCTGTGCAGAGAATGTTTCCAACTTAATGTCGCACATTCCAGCAAATGCCAGAAAGAGATGACAAAAAATATGTTACGACAATTTAATGTGGCAGACAATCGTGCCGGAACAGTTGGAGCTGAACGTCTGCACCACCCTGCCTGTAAAAGCCCACTGAACCACATGTCCAGGTGATCCAGAACACGGCTGTTAGACAAAACGGTTTCCTCCAGCAGTGATGTTCCTCAAGCGTGAAACATCACCAGCCTCTGTAAATGTTTGGAGTTGTGAGGACCACTCCTCAACTTGTGTTTTTCCACTTGCAGTACTTCTGTCAAAACATGTGACACCTGAGTTTTGTGTTCTAGTCTCGCGGACTCTGCAGAGTCTCACCACACAACCAAACCAACACATTCTCATTCCCAAGTCAACACATATTGATGCATGCTCAAGGACCCCCCAGTGTCACTTTTTCATGTTTTGGGTGTCCACAGCTCGTCATTTTTTTACATGCAGGCTGTTCCAACTGAATCAGCGGTCCGGTCATTTTTTGGGGCGCGGTTCAACATGCAGACCGAACCTCGGGACGCGGCTGGTACAGGTACCCTAACCCCAGCCCAGTCTGCGTCTGGAACCAGAACCGCATATCATAAATGATATTCTTCTCCAGCATCAGCCAACCCGCCAAGTCGAGTATCAAATGCTGAAGTAATAAACCAAAATAAACCAAACTTTGTGCTTCATTCCATTCAACTGTATAATCCAAAATTACAACACAGTGATCTCAATGGGCTTCAAACTAGTAATTGTACAAACATACAAAGTTGTTCATAAAATATCAACAATAGCTGGTTGCTAAACTAAGATAAAGAGACTAAGGTAAGCTGGCATGCCTGCTCTTAGACTCTCCTTGTGCTTGGGTATGAGAGGATGAAGCGTGTGCTTGGGTACATGTAACTCAGGCTTAAACTAAATCTGCAACCTGACGCCTAATCAAAAGATGGAAATTAGACATTCAAGTCGCTCCAATTATCATCCCTCCACCCACACAACTGGCCCCTTTAGTGAGCTGGTTGCTCCTGCTAATTAAATCCACGGCACTGATGACACTGAATCCCTTTCACCAGGGACGTTCACCATCCCTCGACTGTTTTTGTTTTGGTTTACTTGTTTTTGCAGTTTAAGATTAATTGCCTCTGTCTGGTGCTCCTCACGGCCCAAACGGGGCAGGAAAAAAAGCATCTGATTGGTTGGTAGCTTTGGGATTGGAGATCACAGTCACATGATCTGCTGAGTCAGCCAAGTTTCACTCATGTACGCACAAAAACAGCACTGATGACCTCTCCAGAGAGCAGCGTGACCCCATTACAACACTATTCCACCCCCTCCCTCTCTGTCTTCCTCTTCTTTAACTATTAACCAGTTAGGGAAGAAACTGCAGCAAAAGAAGAAACTTAAATGGAGACAGACGGATTTATGGAGAAGAAACGCTGCCAGAAAATCAGACATTTTTCTTATCACAGACAAACAAAGACTAATAATTAACAAAAAGTCATTGATCTGTATTGAATGTCACATGGAAAGAGCTTGGAGCATCCCGGGGTTCACAGATGTAAGTTTAGAGTTTGCTTTGATGAAATAAATAATACTTTTTAATTACTGAACTGAAAAAGTTTCTGCTGACATCTCAGTTATGAGTGTACACAGATCCACCCCTCAGCTGGTGGAGCGTGTTGGCATGGCGTTCACTGTCCCCTGTAAGAGTGTGTTAGATCTACTACAAGATAAACTCTGAACCACTGCTACTTTGCGAAAAAATGGATCCACAGAACACTAACTCTGACATGACACATTTTACTTCAGTTTGCAGCAAACACAAACATGTATGTCCTCTGGGTCAGTATATGACTGTGATTGCAGACAGTTCTGCAACATTCACTCATAAGATGAGTCCATCACCTTCTCTTACCTGTCAGGTATCAAACACTTTGTATGTGAAGATGTCCAAAGATTTTTTTCTTTTCAAAAGTTGTTGACTGTTTTGCATCACTTACGTTGTTATTGATTCTTTAAAAGCTGAATTAAATTGACTTTGCAAATGTGCATAAAAAGCCTGCCGGTTCATGGCAGCTGCCGGCCTGGATGCCTCTGCTGCTCTGCCAGTGCTAAGTGGATCAAACGTTCCCGTGCCGGTTCTGGCAGCGGAAGCTCTGATGATGTCTCTTACCCTGCAGAAATCAGTGGCTGGAAGCTCCCCCTGTAATTACTGGCCGCTCCGCTGGGTGCTGATTGATGTTTCTTGATGAAGTAGTTCAGTGATTGAAGAGTTATGATGCTCTTCGAAAATCTATAAGAGGCATTTAACCACAGATAAGAGCGTGGCGACTGGCCATCCTCCATTCTGATGGTCAATCAGACAGCAGCTTGGCCCCGAAATGATCATTTGGGGTCATCAATCAGACGGATCAATCACCTGTGAGGATCAAACATGCTGGATGGGACCTCCTCACCTGCTGGGATTTCTCTCATCTTTCCTTCAGCCTCCTGATGACCTGACTTTCTTCTCTCCCCTTCACAGCAGAGGCTTTTTCCTGATGTATTTCTCACATTTGGAGCACGTGCAGAACATTTCCGACCTTCTGCTGACAAAAAAACAGAAATGTTCTTATTATCCTGCACCAACTGTAGGTTAGCTGCTCTTTATTTGAAAACCAATATATAAAACGTTGTATTTTGTACATTTCTGTTCAAAAATAAGGACATTCCTCTGAAATGGAGTTCTCTCAGTGAGGATGCTTGCTGGCCCAACGGTCTGTGCTGGTTCACCTCCAAAGCTCCTCTGGGCTTCATGTGACAGCTGTCATTTCCTGTCATTAACATGTAAATCTGCAGGAGTACAAAAAACCAGAGACGAGTGCAGCTTTCCAGCTCTGAACAACATCAAACTGAAGTCTTGGAGCCATGGAGAGCTTTACAGGACCACATGGGGAGCTTCTGCAGACACTCGGCTCTCCAGGTTCCCTGCTGTGTTGTAATTTGGTACAGTGGTGTTACATAAATGTGGTCAATGCCTCAAAGCCAATATGATGACACACCCCTTGTCAAATTCACACTTTCCCAACCCTCAAAGGTCAGAGCTGTGAAGATGATTTGCTTTTGGTCAAAAGTGTGAATTTATGAGTCACAGCTGACGAGAGCCCCCAGCACCGAAGTCCAGCTCACTTTCCTGAGTGAGGAGCAGAAAAACTTCCTTCTAGACATGTTGGTACTCTGACTGTAGACATTTCAGCAACCAAGGGTCACATTTCACCAAAACTGGGATTTTTGCCTGCATGAACGCTGGTGTTCATAAGAATACAACACAAAAACATAGTATAAGTATGTACTTATACATCTAAAACATCTGTTTATCTCATATAGTTTGTAGATGTCAGGACATCTTTGGAACCAGGGGGTTGCTAATTTTTTATTTTTTATTTGTTTTAAAGGTCTGGTGTCATACACACAACTACAAATGAGATGAGCAAATTATATTGAAATATGGTAACATGCAGCCAACCTGTGACCATAACCTTTGTTTACAGCAAGACCTTGATTCTGCTATTGATGAATATGTAGAAGAAAATCAGAGAAATGATGGTTTACCTTTCATGAAGACCAGAAAAATGCCCCAAGCTGAATGCTATGAAAGTCCCGGTGAATGCTTCACCAGGACATTCTTATGCATTCACACAGCAGTGGGAGCAGAGATCCACCCCTCCCCTACCTGTTCAACCACCTGAGCCACCACCGCGCTTGTTCTGTACACAGATTTACTCAAACCAAACCTTTTTCCTTTTCATGTTAACATAATATTTAACAAACTGTTCAAAACATTTTTGACACCTTGTTTCAGTGACAAATAAAAGACATACTTTTCATGGCCTTGGATTATTATCAGTTATTCTGATGTAAAGCGAGAAGCAGCTCAGAAAGAGATGGTGGACGCAGGTCTTCCCTCTATAAGATCAACGTTCATCAACGCTCTGTGCTGAGCATTACTGCGGCCCCCCGCTGCCTCTCCGCCTCAGTATCTGTAATCAACATGGCAGCTGTGTTTCTGCCTCCGCCCCGCCCATGCTCACACCTCCCCTTCCCCCCCTCCCGTTTCCGCCATCACACACAATCATGTCTTGACAGGTAGGTATTTGCTGAAGATTAAGGCGGTAATATTTTGGAATTAAGGTAAATTAAAACAGAAATGGATTCAGAAAATAGGAGTAATCACCGATGCTGAGGTGCTTGGAGACAGTTTAGGGACGTGTCAAAGGATTTTCTCTTCTTACTGTCTTCCTCACTCTCCTCCCAAGCATCACTTTCATCCTGCTGTTTTTCCTTTGCTGCTGATGGTGGAGCTGCCCCTGGGCTCACACAGAGCCAGCACATGACTGATTGAAACCAGTGATTATCCTACTGCAGTCCTTGATGGAGCCGTTTGGCTTAATGCATGTAATTGTGGTAAAATTAAACATTGACACTGGGGCTTTTACCAAAGCCTGTCAAACCCTGACCTTCACACACGCTCGGAAGAGGAAAACTCTATTTAGTTCTGCTGGATGGAGACAAATGTCTGGATTTTAACCCAAAATCTTTGATCCAGCATCAATTCTTTAATGCATCCCTTCAGAAAAGGTAAGGGGTTCTGCAACAAGGCCATGTGAGGACGTGAAAACTCACTCAAGGGGTTTTTCACTGGAAAATAGCATGTCTTCTGTGACTGGTCTGATGTGATGAACATCTGGTACTGCCACATTTTTACCAGAACTTTTCAGAATCGGAATGTTTTGGGTTACATATAAAATGCTTTCCTTAAATCTGGACCTGATAACCAAACCCCAGTCTACAGCCTTTGCTTGGGTCACAAACAACTGTGTCAACCACAACAATATCAAACTTAGATCTTAGTTACAAATGTGATTGATTTAAATGAGATGATGGGAACCAGCTCTGAACAGTGTTTGTAGTGTTTGTTACTGTCATGGATCAGTCAGCAGCTCCTGCCTCTGACCACCAGAGGAAGCCCTTGCCAGAGTACTGACTCTTTTGGCTCCTTCTTGCACAGCTGATCATCATCATGTTACCCAGCATATATACCCACTCCAGCCTCATCACCAGTGTGAGGTCTTGCTTTTGCACATTTCTGAGTGTTCTCTTTCTCTCCATGTTTTTGACTCTTGCCTGTTCCTCGACTCCCTGCCTTACCCATGTCTGTTTATTCTCACCCATTAAAACCTGTTGTATTTGGATCCAAACGCCTTAGCATCTTTGTTATAGTTTAAGTCTTGATTTTAACAATGGAAAGAAAAAATAACAAGTGGAACAACAAACAACGATTTGTGAAACCATTTCTAAAACATTTGAAAGAAACAGAAAACAGCAGAGGTTTGAGCTAATCTTTGATAATTTTATGACTTTTCCTTTGCTGTTGCAATATATTACCCAGGCAGCAAGGCCAAGTGGACCCCATGTAGTTTAAAAGTGGGCAGAATATATGGGCCATGGGTCGAGAACCATGGCCTCAGACTTAGTGGTGTTGACCCTCACTCGGCTGCAAAACGTTCCAATGCATGCTCCATGAAGCCAACATGAAATCTTTGAAATCATGCAACAAACTTTATTAAAACGTTTAGAATATTCATAAAAAGACAGAATAGTGTCTGAACTGAAAGTTACAACAGTGACATAAAGGTGTTTGCAGATTGGGGTTTGTCCAACTGCATGAAGACCCCAAATCTTGTAGAAAATGAAAGGTTTCCAGCATTGACTGCTGGAACCTTTTTTGCTTTTAAGGTTTTTTTTTGACAGCTTCAGACAGAACACAGAAGTGTGACCAGTACCAAAACACCTCAGATAGAGATGACCTGGACTTTACCTTCCAGGTAAAACTCCATTATCTCACCTTTAAACAGCATCTGCCCCAACCAAAGTGTGATGTGTGCTCAGCACATACAGGAACTGAAGCCCGTGTTTGATGACTCCATCATGGTTACCATGTAAGGCTGAAATATTAGATCAAGAACATGCAACACAAAATAAATCAATCTGTGTTCTAGTCAGAGGCGGGAGAACACAACCGGTGCAGACTTTTCCCACAAAACCTCCAGGTCCAACACTGATCATTTTACACCGAGACTCCTAATCTGTGCAGCTCATAAAACCACACTGATGAGTGCATAACAGTCACTAATAGGGAAGAGTGAGGAGCGCATCAGTTTAAATGGTATCATTTTCTTATTTCTAAAGATGCCCAGGAAAAGCAGACAATAAAATGAATGCAGTGTGTTTAAGCTAATGGACCAGCGAGAAAGTCTCAGTGAGGCAATTACTCTCCTTTAGGTTTCCTGCAGATTCTGTGCTAAGCATCTCTGCCCACCGATGGCTGTGACTGAAGCTTTGTGAGAAAGGCCACAGAAGGAGCAGGAGTTTGGGTGGTACAAGTGGATGAGGCTAAAGGAAACTGATGGGGAGTGGGATGGACTGGAGGAAGAGTCACTGGCCTCTCCTCCACAGAGAACACCTTTAGAAGAAGCCCAAACCCTGACAACAGTAATAAGACATTGAGCTAATAACCAGCGAGCAACAACTGCTAACTAAGTCTAAAGGCATCACATATTCATTATTGTTCATTATTGTTCAGCAGATTAAAGCCTCATTTTCAGTCTTTTAAATCCAAAAGAGCATAAGAGACTGGATCTGCATTCAGTCAAAGGGTTGAGTCAGTCAGAGGCTCTAAGGAACTCACTGCCAGTCCGGACCTGTTGGCCCCTCACTTATTCCATTCGTAAAAAGCTGCTCAAAGAATAGTTAGTCCTCCACAAACAGGTCGATTATTTACTGATTTTCTGGATTAGTTCACTCACTGGTGATATGACTCCTGTGTTACCGTCACTGTCCTGTGCTTTTCTTCTTTGTGAGTCTTTCCTTCTTTCTCACTGTCATGGCAGCAGGATGTGGCAGACCCAGACGCTGTAACCCGGATGGATCACAGAAGACAGGCTTCATGTTTGGAAATGTCTCTTATTGTCCGGTGGATTTCTGGCGACTGGATGCAGGAAAAAGTGGAGCAGGTTAAGAGTAGAATGCAGTAGATGAAGAGGTCTGTCAAGAGAAGGTGACAAACTGGATGAATACTGAATACTGGAGTTGGTCCATCTTAAATAGTTGTCCGATGTTGATGGGAGGATAGCAGTCAGCTGAGACCAATCAGGCAACCGGAACCAGGGGGCACCATGACACTCACTGTGCTTAGCTTCCAGCAATGCAAATGTGTTCTCTGCAGAGGACATTTCTAAACCGGGATGCCTCCCAACCCTTGCATCCTACTGAATGGACTTCTCTTCCTATACACAGAGGACATTTGGGGATTTTCCGTGATATCAAATTCACAACGGCGGGGCTCTGGAAATTGTAGTTTTGGTGGATTTGAAACAACATTTTGATTGGACATTTTTCTACCTCTGTACAACAGCCACCAAATAGCCTTATTTCAAATGTACACATCCATTGGGGATTCTAAACAGTTCGAATCTACTTACTTTTGGAGGCACTTGCTTCCCAAAGAGTTTAATTAAAAAATACATTTGAAGATTGAGTCAATAAACTGAATTGCAATTTTAAAATAACAAATAAAGACCTAACTTCCAGCAATGGCAAAAATCCCAAAGTGGACAGCTGACCTAACAGAGGCGGGCTGAAACCACCAGTTTGGATCCATGGAGAGACCTAAGGAACTGAAACAGAACCGGCTGTAATGGTTAGAGACTGGTGTGACTGTGAGGGACGCAAAAACCTGAATCCTCTTTTATGAACAAAATATGACAAACAGGATGAATGAAAATCCAAACCAAGAAGCACAAATGGAAGCATAGAAAAAGTCCTACAGAAAAACAGATTTGTAGATTGTGCAACCTGCTGCTAAAACAATTATTGCAAAAAAAAAATAAATAAATATGCAAATATTAAATCTATACAATGCTGAGCTCCTGCTTTAAAAAATGACCATAGTTACTCTAAAAATGACCCTCTGAGGCTGTATGTCATGCTAACACACACATACATTCTTGAATCTGTTCTGGGAAAAAAGAAAAAGCAGGCGAGCAAAAGGTCACATTCATTTATCCAATCCAGGCTGTAATTAAATAACCAGCAGCACAGAAACACCCTTCCTGTTTGTTTTTCCTCATCTCAATTAGTCCGCCTTAAGATGATGTAGGACTGAGTTTGGAGGGTAACCTTTCCCAAATGAACAGATCCCAGCTTTGATTTAAACTCCTGACTTCATCCAGACCCAGACAGCTGCAAAATTAAAAGGAAAAAGACATTTTCTTCAAGAAAAAATGCCTTATTTTCTGTCTTTTAAGAAAATGTATATGATCAACAAAGTTTTTCATGAACATGGACAGAGTATGAGAAAAGACAGAGAGAGCGTCAGGTGCAACAAGAAACTAAATCAACACAAAAACATAAAGAGACTGAGTGAGACTGGAAACAATCATTTTCACCATTTCACTTTTATTGATAACACAAAGGAAGAGTGTAGAGTCATTCCACGTAGAACCGCCTCTAACTAACCTGTACAGACACCTGAGAGAACCTCCTCCAGAACAGATCATCACTAACAGAACAAACCAGATCTGTTCCTCAAAGCCTTGGTCTTCCTCTACACAACCAGAGACTCACCAGTGGTGCTTTTGAAATGGATAAAGAGGAAGATTCTGTGGAGAACATGGAGATCTGAGGCTTTATGTGTTAATACTGTTCTTTTTTAAGATTAGAATTTTCCCTGCAGAATGTCATTTATCTCTAAAGTATGTTGAAATCAATACACATCTCTGGGTTCATGTAAGCAGGGAGAACCAAAAGTTCCCTCTCGGTTTAACACTTCTATTTATGTTAATAAAAGCACAACAATGGTGTAGATGGTGATAGTGTGATGTTTTCCTAATGCCCATGACACAAAGAAAAGAGCTGGAATGAGAATGTGAAGTTTATTTGATCATTTACATGTTTGAGGCGCTTTAAAAAATAACAAAACATTTCAACTTTTGTTGCAACTTTTCACAAACGCTGCCGTGAAATCAGGCATTTTAGGCCGCAACAATCCTAAATATCTGCTGTTAAATCCTGGAGAGTCTGATTAGTGTTGATCACACTCTGCGAGGTTCCCTTCAGGCTTTAAAAGAGGTTCCTCGTGCCGCTGGAGAAAAAGCAAAACAAAGCGTGCATCTTTGTTCGTGGGATGACGGATGACGCACACTCTTTGAGTAAGACTGGGAGGCAGCGCTGGGCGAGTTACGCCTACATATCAGAATGGATTGTGGACACCTGGACTAGGGTCTCTGCTTTGATTGGTGTCTGAGTTTTTGCTAAAGCCAGCAGCATCATTGCTGAACAATGAGACCGACTCCGACAACGATGAGAGGGAAGCCGGCGTGTTTGATTACGCAGCTGTTTAATTCAAACACTGAAGGTGTTCTGAAAGAGAAGATTGAATAAAAATAATGTGAGTGGATTGTTAAATAGTCAAATAAAGCTCTTGTAAACTCACCGTTTTGCTTCTGTTACCTTTTTTTTGCGCCTCGTATTACGGTGGGCCTTGTGTATGGGTTCAAAACAGAACTAGAACCTCTAACTAAGACGGCGCCTAATAACACGGTGCGCCTTATGGTGTAGGCAGATTCTCTAATTTTGAAGAAGCTTACAGTAAAACAGCTTTTTTTGCAGATTTTAGAACTTTTATATCAAAGTTTGACTGGATGTTAAATCTCTTTTTTAACCTGCCACCATCTTTGTGTTTGCCCTCCCTGCAGCGGCACAGTTAACCTGCAGAGGCTCCACTTTGACCTGTTGAGACTCATTTCCTCTAATCTTCCAAAGCCTCCCTGTGGGACCAGCATCCTCAGCGATCCTTCAAACCAGACAGCAGAGGAGGACAAGGTGAGGAGTGTGAGCAAAAAAGATGCTGGTCGGGTGTGAAAACTTCAGCTGGAGATGCTCGGAGGGAAAGACGTTGGAGAGAAGGCAGGAGAAGAGACGGGAAGAATTTGGAGAGCAAACAAAGCTGATGAAGATAACGAGCTGCAGACACTGTCAGGATGTCATGAGGTGATGCAGTACAGAAATATGTGAGAAGGTGTGAGGGCTTGAGGTGTAGGTGGTGCAAATGGCGCACCAGGAAAGCACACAGGGAAGTGAGGGAGATGTAGGAGGAGAGAGTTTAAAAACTGCTTTTACTTTCCTATCAGCAGAGCTGACACTCTGTGTGAAGCTCTTTGTTTTTCAAATTAAGAGAAGAATAGATGTAGGATGTCAGGCAGAGTGGGAACAGAGACGCTAATCCAGTTTCAGGTGTACCTGTGGTGATGTCGGCCATCTCTGTGATCTAATCGGAGCAAACTTGGTTAGGGAGATCCAATAAAAAGTGATCTGGGAAAACTTCAGCCTGACAGTCTGCGGCCTGCTTTGTTTCCTGTTGGTATTGGCTTCTCATCTGCGTCTCAAGCTTGTGCTGAACACAGGAGGTCACCTGTATTTCTTAGTTTTAAACATTTACATTTCTGTTTCACATCATGCTCAGAGAGAAAAAACTGCTGCTGAGTCCCACAAACAGGACCTTCTTCATTCCGTTGTTTTTATTTGGTTTTATTTACTTTTATTTTCTTCTGTCCTGTTTGTTTGTTCTCTTGCCCTGCATCTTCCACTCTGCTTTAAACTTTACATCTCAGTTTAAAGTGGTACAGTCCAAGAAAAAGAAGTGCGGCAAAAGTAACTTTAGGTTGAAAAGAGATAAAACTGAGAAAATAGTCTGAATAAAAACCTGGAAACTCTGGAGAGTTTTGCAGAATGTGTACAGCCTGGTTTTTCTTTTTGACCTCCGTGTTCTCAGTATCTCTCATGAAGGGGTCACAAAAGTAAAATCTGTTGAAGTCTGAGTGTTCTCCGTTATTCATCCAGCTAAACTCAAACTGTGCAGTCATTCATTTTCTTTGGCCCGATCTCCTCTTTCTCTTCTTCCTTTATTTCTTCATCATCTTCATGTCTCCAATGATGCTATTTTCTTCTTCATCTGGACTGTCACTCTCTTCCTCTGTTTACCCTCCTCATCCATAAACACCCACCTCTCCTGCTGGCAGAGGAGGAGGAGGAGCAGATGATGATGGCAGAAGAGGCAGACGAGGAAGGACAGGTGGACTCGCTGACGGTCATCCCCCATTAGGGAGCTGCTCCTTCTTTGTCCTGCAGATCAATGGGCAGCATAATGAAAGCTAAACGCTAGGGAGAGGAGGGCGGAGCTACAAGGGCAGAGCTGCTGCTCAGGAAGGAAAAGATGTGACTAAATGAACATTAAGTCTGGCCTCTGATCACAAACTGATGAAGCCCATCAGGTCCGAGCTAAACATGAAGTCGACAGTTTGTTTTAGATATGATTTCTGTTGTGGGGTCACTCTGTGACCCCTCCCAGCATTAAGGCTCATTTCTCAGAACAGTTCCTGGGGCTAAACCCGGGGGTCTGATTGTTGTTGCTGTTTCTGCACATCACAAATATTTACAATAATAGAATATTTCCAAATGTTAGAAAAATTGGCTTTGATGTGAAATCCGGTCAACATCTCATGGCTGCAAAGAAGATGAAAACTGGCTTAAAGGGTCTATACCATGCTTTTCTTAAGCCTTTCAGACTAAACTATATCCATTTATGTCATCATATGTTACCTTTGGCTCACTAAATAATACATTATTCATGAAATATGAGTTCTTTTTGTGAACATTATTCCTACCTGGAAGTAAGATGCCTTAATCTCTGAGGCTCCGCCTTTCGCTCCTCGTAGGTGCATTTCTTCACGTCATCCTGGCCTCAGCAGCATGTCTGCATTTCGCCCACAAAAACAAACATCCACATTTTTGCAAAGATGGATGCACATATTGTGGATCTGCCTGTAGTAGCCCAGACGTTTATGACCAAAGTCTGGCGGCTGGCCCGGTGCAGGGAAAATAACCTTAAAGGAGCCCAGCCACCATTAGACACCGGTGTTTGAAGTAACAGAGACCCGTTAGATCCGATGGATATTGGAGACGAGACACAACACAATATATGATATGGTGCATTTAAAATGAAAGCATTTTACTGATCACCGCTGGCTCCGTGGAGAAAGCGGGTCTGTTATCCTGGGGGTGATCATGGCAGCGCAGAATCTTCCTGGAAAGGGCTGATGTCAGCTCGGGTTGGGGTTAGGGTTAGGGTTGTTTTTGTGGATTGGGAGGGGCTGGTACTCGGAGCGCAGGTTTTTAGAGGAATACTCAGAAATGTGTGAACGGATCAAAATACAGCTTTGAGGATGTTTATAGTGAGGACTGAAAATTATAAAACACTTGAAAGCTCAAAATAGTTGATGGTCAAAAATACCAGGCCATGTGACCAAATGGTTTGTCCACCTTTACTTCAATCAGGAGAGATATTAGGAATGTGAACAAAGATTCATTGTGCGACAGAAGAATGAAATAAGTCCATACATCTTTTGCGGTTGGACTCTGGGCCATCTTACATGTTTGGGATGAAGTCAGACCATAGATGTATAAACACTAGAACCTAGAAGCCGATGGTGGTTAGAGCCAGACCATGAATGAGGAGGACTGGAGAAAAGGCAGAGAGTTGACTGTTCATGAATGTAAAGGTGAAAATAGGATTGTGATTGGCTGATAAGAAAGGCGAGCTTCTTTAGCTGTTGCTTGAGTCCGAAAGCCTGACGTTTAGAGTGACGTAACAAACCAGCGTACCTCTGAAGTACATCTTCTCTGTGGAAATTGCTCCAAAGCTTCACATGTCTGAGGACTCAAGTTCTGTCTTTTTTACTTATTGACATAAAGTGTGAACTTAAGCAAACATTTCCAGAACGAAAACGAAAAATGTAGCAGCTAAGATGAAGCTCTGTCAGACCGAGGCTCTGCTGCCTCAGGGAGGAGCCATCTGCTGAGCGGGCTGGAGCTCGCCCATGTTCTGTAAAGCTCATCTTCTTCCACACATATGCACTCAAAGTGTAAAATCAGAGGAAAACAACCTGCTTTGGTCTGGAGGTGAAGTCCATCCAGGAAATAAAGCTAAAGACAGGCGCTTTGGTTAAAATTACAATCAAACATTAAAAAGAATGTTAGTTCACACCGATGTAAAGATTCAGCAGAAAACTCGAAGTTTGATGTCAAAATCCTCAAAAACAGCTACAGAAATGAGGCGGAGATGTTTTTGGAGCGGCGCCATGAAAAAAACCTGTTTGCATGAAGGCCAGTTAATAAAGTCAGTGAATGGTGTTGGAGTGACTCCAGTTGTGACCCATCTGTTGAACAGACGCAGAGGAGAGGAGGCTGACACTTCCTCCAGATGGAGTTCACCTTTGGTATTTAAAAGTGCTTCCTTTAGTGGGAGCGCACAAACACAAAGACAGCCAGAGTGTATTTATCAAAGGTTACAGATGACGAGCAACTTTGTTTTGCTCATAGGATGCAGATTTTCAGTGGAATTGGAGGGATGATTAGAGTGCAGGGATGGGGAACGTGCCGTCTCCTGCCTTTGCCGTCTAACTTTTAAATGAGTTTGGTTTGAACGCGTGTTAAAGTCCCTCATTGTGCAAAAGAAGAACCCCCGATGGGTTCCTATGCATCGCGCCTGCTCGTCTCTCTTCTCCCCGAGCTGTTCAGCCCACGCCATAAATCTTCAGGTAAGACGGAGCTCAATTAACAGCGACGCTGCGCTCCAAAATGTCATCCGCCTTTGTTGCAGACAATTACTGTGGAATATCTTTTATTTTGTTTGTGTGCATGAGAGCCAGTTCTCATTTAGCATTCAAAGGCTAAAGTTCAGACAGTGTCATTAAAGAGGGACAGTGGTAATTAGCCGTCTACCTGCTGCTCACTAATCACGGCAGAGGAAAGCCCGGCTGTTCCAGAGGAGCCCCGCTCGTCACGTGATTGTGGCGGTCTGATTCGGTCTCTTGGAAATGATCCTGAATGTTACTGAACTTATCTAAATATGACACCGTCGCCGCCTGGTCCTCAGACTGGAGCTGGCAGAAATCATACCTGCTCTGGGTGGGGGGGCATCCCATGTGGCTTCCACTGAGGAAGTCTGCATTGTAATGAGATGATCAGTTTTATTTACTTAACATGACGGTGATTTAATCAGTCTTAATCAGGCTAATTGGTGTACATTAGTGTTCCTTTATTCACCCTTGATTTAATGTAGATTACATTATCCAGTTCACACACACACGCGCACACACACCAGCAAACCTCATGTACAATCACATGCAGGCGCAGCAGTGTGGAGAAGTTGGAGAAAGTTTCTGATGGAGGTCCAAACTTCTGCTGAGCTTCACAGCAAGAAGGTGTTTGTGTGAGAGCAGAACAACGGATCCCATACAGGTCACGGGGTTCTGACTTCATTCCTGCGAAGGCAGAGGACACCCCCAGACAGGTCACCAGTCTGTCGCAGGGGCCACAATCACACACCCATGCACACTCACATCCACACCTAGGGACAATTTAGAATAACCAATAACTCTATGAAGCATGTTTTTGGACGGGAGGAAGCCGGAGTCCCCGGAGAAAACCCACACATGCACGGGGAGAACATGCAAACTCCACACAGAAAGGTCCCCCATTGGTGACACTGTTTCAGGTCCCCCGGCCAGGACTTGAACTGGGGGCCTACTTGCTGTGAGGCAAGAGCGCTAACCACTGCACCACCGTGCAGCCATGTTTATTATTTTTGTATAAATCAAGATTTGTACTTTTTTTTTAATGGACTCAAAAATATGTATTTCATTTAGATATACTTGTAGAAAAAAAAGCAACTTTTCATCTATTATTTCTCTAAATGTCCTTTTTTATCTATTTTTATTCTATTGAAGTTTGCTTTTTCCTATAGAGGAGCTTCCTCTTCAAAAAGAGAGGCGAAATATATGAAAACAGTGTTAGCAGGACTGACAATGTCAAACACATGCTATCAGTCAAATTGTCAGGAAGCGGTGGTGCAGGAGACTGGGCTCCATGGCAGAAACTTATAGATCTAAATCTCCCTAAACCCACAAAGGGAAAAATGTTGACAAAGCAGATGACCTGAGTATGAAGAACTGAAAACCAGAGACTGTAATCCACTGAGGAACATGAACTGAAAACAGCTGTGGATGATGGAGAACAACGTGACTGCAGGGCACAATCTTCACACACACCAGTGAATGTGTTTCCAAAGAGAAAATGGTCTGAACCAGTATTCTTTTTAATGTTTCTTTCATTTGGATTTTGCAAAACAAAGTTCCAGCTGTTCTATTATAATAGTCCCTTGATGACACATTTTCCTCACCAGGCAGCGACCAAAGCATGCCATTATGGTCCAGGTTCTCAGGGCTTACCCTTACCATTCTCTGTGTGGAGGGAGGGCTCATGCAAGGTTAAGACGTTCCTTTAATGAGGCTTTAAGCAGCAAACATGCTGTTTATCCTGACAAATTTGAACTAAAGTGGTTCAAAGTGATTAATAATTCCTGAAGGTTTTTTTCTTTACCTTCTTTTTAACGTGGCTTCGTGAAGCAGATTGTGTTCATGTACCCAAAATGTGATAACTGATGCTGTAGAGATGTAAGAGGTCACGTCGGGACTCTACCTTGATTGGGAAAGTTTGTCAAAATGCATGTGTGCATTCATAAATATCTCCTCTAACTTTGCAAACAGATCCCTTTGTATTTGAAAGCAAACCTTTATTGATGAGTCTAATTTCCGTCGCATATTTGTGTGTGGCGTAACCTTCAGAGAGCGGCTGCAGGTATCTGCCACAGCTCAACATGAATAAACAAACAGGATAAAAGCACGCTTTGGAGGAAATGTGGATGAATATAGATGTGCGACACCTTCTGTTGCTTCCCGGCTTGTCCATTTGTCTCCATTAAGGTCTGCACGGGGAATTAAGCCGTGCATCTGTTGCTGGTCATGTCTGGATCTATCACGGGCGCGCAGCATCACAGGGAGAGGTGTGGAGCTTCACAGGGAGAAACTCCGCTCACTTCATAACCACAGCCGACAGAAAGCTCATAGTGTTAAGCAGAGTCTGGTGAAATGCTGCTAAAAGGAAGGATTTAGGAGAAATGAGCATCTGGAGGAAGTGATCTGCTGATGGACAGAGTCTGCATCCCCGACGAAGGCACATATGCTGCAGCTCACATGAACCTGCAGCTTGGTTGGTTCTGAAGTCTGAGCTCCAGCACTTGTTTTATCTCTGCTGAGCTGTGCTCCCTTCTGTTTGAATTCAGTTCCAGTCATTCACAGGAATATCATGGCAACACAAAAACCTGCTTAAACTGCCAAAACAATCAGAGCGTCATGAGCAGAAGAGACCTGGACCTCAGTATTGGGATATGAAGAATTTTAATCCACTTTTCTTCCTATTTGCTCCTTGTTATGTTCTGCACATTTTCATTTTGTGAAAGAGTCATTTTCCCCTGAAACTTCAACTAGTCTGACACAGAAAAGCCAAACCACTAAGATAAATAACTATAAGACAAAACTAACTTCATCTAACTGATTCTTCCCTTTTACCTTCCCCTACATTTAGCCCTCCAAATGGAGAGTTATGGAAAAATAGTGTCTCACCAGTAGTTGATGGTCAGCTGCGTTAGCGCGGAGTTCCCAGCGCTTAAATACACAACAACAGCAGTTTTGTAACTTTAAAAAGGTCACGCTAAAACAAAAAGTCATAACTTACATTTAAATGTAAACTTCTGTGCTTCATAGTGCATCCACGGGAAGAGAAGCGCTTCTCCTCCACGGTACAGCGTGATGCAGAAGCCCATCACGACGGAGGGCCGGCCCTTAAAAAAAACAATTGCAGATACCTCTTCCACTACTAATGCCCCAACAAATGGAGGGGTAGGGTGAAGGGAAGAATTTGGATTCAGCCTAAGAGTCAGGCTGCAAGCAGCGTGCACATATCACGTGAGCAGCACTAACGGGTTCCTTGTGTAGTCTGCAGGATGGGGGGGTAGAAAAACTGTCAAATCTGTACGACACGCCTGGCCAGATTAATCCGTAAGGGCGGCTGGGACTCAGACTTTATCTCGTAAGTAAGGACTGAAAGCAGCAACGATCCATTATGTCATTTTAACAGGAAACCTTACTGTTGTCCTCAAGCTCAAAACTCTTTCACGGGTTCATGTTTTTTTCAGCTAAAAAGTTTCAGTAGAAAACAGTAAAATGCAAACATGTCGTCCTCAATGCCATCGTCTTTCTAACATTCTGATTAAAACACTGCAGCGTTTGTCTGCCTCTGCTTCAAATTGACTTGCAGATCGATTACAGTTGGTGGCTGAGCTTCCATATGGACTTGTCAGATAGCTGTGGATGGGTAAAGACAGGAGAAAATACCGTGAACTCTGGGAAACAAGTCTCTTTGCTCAGCAGAGGCTGTCAGAGCGGAGAGCCAGAGTTGACAGAGTCGTTCTGCTCCAGCGACAGGAAAATGCCACCGAGCTGCTCCGCTTCCCCGCTCATAAATACTCTCAAGGACCGGAGCTTTACAACAAGTCAATAGCTCCTGTTTGTCACACACACACACACACACACACACACACACACACACACACAAACACACACACACACACACACACACACACACAAACATACATCAGCAAAATACGCAGATGCATACTGTCAAAATATAAATCAACAATCACGTCTCTACATAAACACAAGTGCCAGGCCAGCAGAAAGGGCTGGCGGATAAATACGGGGCCCGGCTGATGGAGCTGGAGGTAAATCTGTCCAGAAGGAGGGGGGGGCAGGCGAGGAAGGATGAAGGGGAGATTAGAACACGAATCTTCATTTAAAAGAACTGTTTCCTCGCTGTGAGACTTTCAAAAGAAAATGCTCTGCAAACTTTTCCCCGTCACAACTTCCTAAACCCCGTCCACAGAGCTGCAGCTGCCGGCGGTTCAAATACAAACAGCTCTCCAAACGGACGGAGAGAATGGAAATGTCTGCATCAGCATGAGCGCAGGTTTAAACCCACAGATTCTGCAGCCATGACAGTTCTTTCAGACTCTGCTGCATCAGGATCTTCACTTTTTCTTTTGTTCAGCTGTAAAGTTGATGTTACTCATCAAACTGCTGCTTCTCCACCCTCACTGACATCAAACTTCTCCTGAAAGGAAGCAGCTGCAGCCACATGTTCCCAGAAAGACGCAGTCACAAAGAATTCTGGGATTAATTTGGTTTCAGGACATTCTAGTACTCTGCTTGATTTGGTCATTCCTATACTTTACATTAAACCCATGTGAGACTTAAACTCTGGTGTCTTTTAAGGAAACTCCAAAGAAATGTGCAGCAGAAATGCTCTGGCTCATCTCTCAACAACAGGAAACCGATTTACACTTAAACAACGGAAGTGACCAAAGAAACATAAAGAAGGAAAAGATGTATAAAAAAGACAAGATTTTAATAAATGTTTATCAGAAGAAATTGACTCATTACTAAAAAAAATACAGTAAAAAATCCTTCTGACAAAAAAAGAAGAAAATAATTTTTGACCAGATTGAAACCTTTATTAAAATGCTTTATTCTGAACAACAGATTGTCATTATCTTGATCGTTTCCACGACGATGATTGCAACAAAGAGCAATGACTGTGTCTCGATAAGGAGAGCTTTTCAAAGTGAAACAGGAATTAGTGAATGCAATAGTCCGTAGTCTTTGGCAGTTGGGCTCTGGCTGGAGACGTTGGCATGCATGGGATGACCTCAGACCAACTGAATAGATCCCAGAGCCCAGACGGACATGGTGGTTAAGGCCAGACTGCACCGAAGCGAAGAGCCGGGAGGAGAATAGGGCGGAGGAGGACCGGTTATGAGTCTGGAATGCAGAGAAACAAACTTCTACAAATTTAAAGGCAGGAATTTGATGTGAATGTCTGTGAAGAAAGTGAGAACTTTAGCTATTGGCCCAGAGTGAGGAGGAACTGAAGAACCAGCAAACCAGCGTACCTGAAGATGAGCTAGATCTTTCTTATTGAAACTGTGCCAGCACTTCTGTGTTTCTACAGAATCAGAATGTTCTCACTGGACGGGCGGTAAAAAACCCAGAATGACCTTTTTTCCTCTACTGACACCAAAAAAAGTCACTTTCATTCTGTAGAAATGAAGTTATAGAAGAGGTCTGCAGCTGGAAGGCTTTAGGAGAATACTGCTTTAGACTTTACAGATTTCAGATGTTTTTCTAATTTATCTTTAACATGTATTTTTATATGTACTCTTGACTCTGATCCAATCTTTGAAACACATCATAATGACAGTGAAGGAAATCCTTCCTGAATGTCTGCAGCTACTCAGTCATGATGTCATCGTCTTTCAGGCTGAACTATCGCCTCATAAAAGATGTCATCTCTTAAGTGTGGCGGCTCCTCAAAAGGAGTCATTTATCATCCCCACTTCCCTTCAGCTTCCTGTTGGTGCTGCCCCAGCAGGAATTGAAACCCTACAGCTCATCACCAGAAACAGCGATGTGTCAGTGGAGGAGTGGATGGTTTGATTCCCCCACACAGCCCACCACCTCGTGTTCATGTTGCTCCCAGCGGGCTGGAGCTGCTGGCTGGTGGGTGCAGGAGGGAGACGCATGAATCTGAAGACAAAGAGAACGCGGACGCCTGACTGGATTCCAGTCAGCTGTTATTTTTAGCAAAAGCAGGCGTAATTACCCGGGCCACGGCTAACAAAATTGTTCAGGCTCTGCTGGGCAATTAGGCCAGGCAGAGCAGCTAATGGAGAGAGAATTACACAGACCTTTCCCCCATTAGCCCCCATTTACAACAGGAAATTTACAGGGGGGGGAACGGAGCCGGCGTGACTCCTAAAGCAGCAGCTCTGAAGCCACCGGCCTCATCTCCTCATCCCTCCTTCCTCTCCTCACACGTCGAAGAGGATTCACCTCTAGAGAAAAACCTGAACTGGTGGAGTTGCTCAGCGGCTTCAGGTCAGTCTGTGCTTGAACTCCGGCAGTCATATGCAGGAACATGTGAAAGAGGAAGCTTTATGCGACCATTCCATTACTGAACACAAGTTAGAGAGAACAAATCCAGAGAAGAGGCGACACTTCAACAATAAACCTGCAACCATGTTTGGATTTTAAGAGTTTGATGAGTTCAAAAACTCAATGAAGTGAATCAGCATGAGCTTTAAAAAGACGCTGGAAAAGTCTTTGGTTCAGTATAATTGGTTTACAGCAGCAGCAGTGGGGGTGGGGAGTGGCGGTCAAAGCTTCATGCATTTGATTAAAATATTGTAAAAGTTGAAGCTAAGAACCGGAAACAAAATGCAGCTAACAAGAAAAAGAGACAAAAGTTCTTACAATATTCATAGGAACAGAAAGACGAGCTGACAGTTAGGAGACATACAGTCAATCTGCACAATTTATGGAAGCTCAGAGTGGACAAAATTCCCAATGACAGCTTTGGGAAATCAGCAAGAACGGCTGTCATGCAAATTTAAATCCTTGTTGCGTTTAGATAAATTTGTTTCATCTCCTATTTGAGTCCAAGTCTTCTGCATACAATTACAAACCTGAACTGACTGTAAAAATTACTGCTAGGACTTTTTTGACTGAAATATTCATGAAAGTTTCCTCATGCAACACATGATGCAGGAAAAATCAATAAAGATTTGTTATTTTTTTGTTTGTTTTTGACAATGTAAAAACTTAATCAAGTATGCGTGTCTTTTTGTTCAGTCCTGTCATGTTTCATGGGATTCACAAGAACTTTACAGGTTATGACCTCCTGATATAGAATGACTTTAATTCATCTGTAAAGACATATGTTTATTGAACCATATAAATCCAGCAGCTTCTGCTTTGTTTCTTGTCAAGTATTTGTTTTGTTTTGCTGATGCTTTTACAAGCAAATACGCACTCCAAGGAAGATTTGAATTCTGAAACAAATCCACATAAATGGCTTTCCAATTGAGGATATACAAGAGAACAAGTTTAATATTAATAATTAGCAGTAAACTATCATGGACAACACACAACACACACAGAGAAACAAAAATCTCAACAAATCTTTCAATAATGAACAAAGTTCAATACTTCCTTAACCTTAATTCACTGCGTACATCATCCTGTTTACCTGCTAAATGAAGTGTGGATTTATGAAAGCATCATTTTAAATCAAGCAGTCTGGATCATACAGGAGTACTCCAAGCATACTAATAAACTTTGTACTTTAAAAGCTATTATAACTACTGGAAATAGTAAAAAAAAAAAAAAAAAAAAAACTGTACAGATAATATTTAGAAGATATAGCTACTTATTCCCCAAAACATCCAGAAACCTTTCCTAGTAGTAGAAAGTTCCCATAATCTAAGAGGAGCAGGAATATTTTAACTATCAGCTGTAGAAGGGGAGTTTGTGTGTCTGTGTGCAACAAAACCATTGCACAAAAACAATGTAAAATGTGCGATTGTTTGGAAAATAGCTACAAGAATTTGGTTTGATCCAAGAATATTTGATAAATATTAGCATGAATGACATTTCGGGCTTTAATGATTCATTTTAATAACAATTCAATTCACACTCTTCTTCAAGATAATCAAGTGTAAATAAATATGTGTACAAACAAACAAGTAAACAAGAATGAATGTCAAATCCATTCCCATTTGAGTTTGATAAAGTTCATTCCACTGTTGTTTTTCCACATCAGAATAATCCAAAGGAACATTATTAGAACATTCTAGCACACTGTATGGTCACATGACTTTGTAAACTCAAAGTGTTTCCACACATTGGACTGGAATGATGGTTGATCACTTTTACTGCATCACGTGCGTTTGTCTGCTGTGATGGATCTTATAATAAAATAAACCTAACATGTCTCAATCCAAACAGGATTTTCCAAAACCAGTTATGGATTGATCTAATTTTGAAATGATTTTTTTTGGTATATTTCAATTGGATTCTGCCTCAGACAGATGGATCTGTAGGAATAGAAATCGTTACGTCCTAATATGGATCATTATGAGATCAATAATGATATAAATCAAAGATTGTATTGGTTAACAGTCGTATGTATTTACAAATGTTGTTGTTACTATTAAAACTATATTCATATTTGATGATGAACACAATTATGATTGTTAAATGATAATTATAATTATTATTAGGTCAGAGGCTCAGTGAGCTTCTGCCTGCTCCCTCTTAGCATGTTTTTCTTTATAATTAATATTGTTTTTTTCATGGCTGTTATTTGCAGTTGGGGGTAATTCATTACAAAGTAACACATTATTGTAATGTATTTACTTTTGTAAGTAACTGAGTAATGTATTGAATTACAGTTCAAATTTCAGTAATTACATTACACATACTGGACTACAAAACCCTCATTACTTCATTTCACATTGTGGTGCAGTGAAACCATCAGTAACACAAATGAACTTGTGTAAACAGTGGACTCTTGGTTAAATGAAATAAAACAGGTACGAACAATAAAAGAAAGTTACTCACGCTTGCGCGCTAATGCAGAGATGGAGATTGGTCACAGTGAGAGGAAGAGAGCATAAATACGGACGTGAACAAATTCTTAAGGGCATTCTGCAACTGAAGACATTAGAATTATTTCCAATTTATTAAAAACAAAGACAAAACATTTCAGTTAGGTGCAAGTTATGTCCTACAGATCAACTGCTTTCCACTGCCCTAGTGCCAATGAGCAACCTGTCTATGCACATTGTAGGCTACTACACAATTTTTCTCATGTTTATGTGGTGAAATGAATGAAGTGGTGCTAAAAACAGATTGTGTGTGTGTGAGATTTACTCATTTGAGAGTTCCTATGCCGGTAGAAAAAAAGTAAAGTAAGTAAAGTAGATCAGGAATGAGTAAAGAGATTTAATCACAATGTCATCCAGTAATTAAAGTAAATTAATTGATTACTCTTTAAAGTAATTTACCCAAATTAGTTTATTTGTAAGTTTCTATCATATTAATTGTATTAAAATTATAAACATGTTTAAAAATAATATTCTAAAAACTCATTCTATTCCCCTTCACTAAAAGCATCTTTATTGATAGGGTTTACTGTTTACATTTTTAAATATATTTATAGTTTAGTTTAATTGCACTTCTTTTAGAACAATATGAATTTTATAGCAGCATTTTGAAGTTTCAAACATGTGTTAAGTTTTGGTTTTGTTTGTGATTCATAAAAAATCTGATGGTTTGTTTTTTGTTGTTGTTTTGCTTTATTTTGAAGGTATTTATTGCTTCCTGTCTGTCTTCTAGCCTGGATCTGGTTCTTCCTGACCTCCTTCAGCGTCTCCTTGTTTTCGTTTTCTCAGCCTTCTCCTCTGTGGCTCCTGTTTCGGGGCCACAGCTGCAGCTTTCTCATCCTGTGAGGGAGTACATTGTGGACCCTTACCCAGAATCCTCAGAGGCTGCTGCTGATGCGGGGCACTTTTCAGATATTTTTCCTTCACAGTTTGTGGATCTGCATGAATGCTTTATAATAGGAGAAAGTGTGGGAGGTAGAGATGAGGAGAGGAGGAGGCTGCTTCCTCTGAGGCAGACAGACAGGAGGAGCTGGAGTTTGGACCACTCACCCAAACTTCTACTGCGGCTTAAGAACATTTCCAAAAAGTATTAACAAGGCAAAAAGTTCTTGATCCTTCTGTATAAGAAGAATAAAAAAGTGGAGCGCAGAGCAGCAGAACTGATTTCTATTCCAACATTAATTCCAGCTCTGGTGAATTTCCGATGTCGACAGCCATTAAGGTCTGTCAAATCAAAAGTGACACCAGGGGAAGCAGAGAGAACTATTCAAATCATCTTTCAAATCTTCCTCCAGAGCTGCCTCTTTGAGTGCCGCGGCTGCAGCCGCTGACAGCTCTGTCAATTCATTTGTGTCTTACAGATTAGTCCATAAAAGCGCTGACCCTGGAGCGTGTGCACGCCGCATACTGATGCAGGATGTGCTGCAGCCGCAGGTTTACCTTCACAGGAAGGAGCTGCAAGTAAACAAAGACAGAGCAAAAGCGAAGGCAGGGCACACCCCCGGACCGGTCGCCAGTCTGCCGCAGGGGCCACAACCACACACCCACACACACACACACTCACATCCACATCTAGGGACAATTTCGAGTAACCAATTAACCTGTGAAGCATGTTTTTGGACGGTGGGAGGAAGCCGGAGTACCCGGAGAAAACCCACGCATGCACGGGGAGAACATGCAAACTCCACACAGAAAGGTCCCCCAGCCAGGACTTGAACCAGGAACCTTCTTGCTGTGAGGCAGGAGCGCTAACCACTAACCACTTATATATATATATATATATATATATATATATATTAAAAAGTCCGCTGCAGGAACCGTCTCCACGTTCCTGCGTCTCAGCAACAAACGCCGTTGACTTCTCAAGTCAAATATTCCACGTTCACATCATCCGCTTGGATGGATGGCAACCATCAGCTGCATGATGAATGCAGCATCTTTGAAGCGCGGCGAGGCGCCGTCTTTCATGTCTTATCCACGTTTGGAGGTGGGATTGGATCTGATATGAATCAGACGGATCGGGATGCGCAGTCTAGGCTTATTCTTAAACCAACAACACTCATCTGCATCATTTCTGCCTGATGCTTGACTGATCAGTTTTAAAAATGACTCTGGAGCCAGGGCTCAACAGGAAGTGAGCCTGGCGCCCACAGGTGTGCTTGGCTCCTCCGTGTCATAAATTCTCTGTTATTGTGCCGTTCAATATGCAGCACAGAAGGAGACAAAGACAATAAATGAAGACGGAGCTTTATTTTCATATTTTCCTGTGGGACAAAATTTGAAGGATCAGTGGATCAGATCATTAAAATAAGAGCGCTTCTCTGCCAAGCGTGAAAGAAGGAGTTAATTACTCAGATTTACTGGTTTTGGGGCAATTTTAGTTTCCTGTTGATAGAAGAACCAGAGTTCTTCTTCCGCACTGATGGAGCCATGGCTTGTTTGTGCATGGATTAACGGGAAAGGAAAAGCAAATCTGATCAAATTAAGTATTAATATGCAAAATGCATAATTGACAATCCATCGCTTTGAGAGCTGTTCACAAACTTGCAAAAAGGTTTTAGAGTAAACAAGCAAAAGGAAACAAAGCAGCTCCACACAAGGACGAATCAAGAGTTTATTATCTCAGCTCTTTTTCAGCAGAGACCTCTCTGACAAGTAGGTGCACACCTGTTCTCAATATATGGATGAAAGTTGGGTTTAAATCCTGCAAGCATCAGCGTGAACAAACTGGTGCCACATTTTAGACTCAGGTGCTTCATTTTAAACATCAGTCACTTGTATTCTAGTCAGTTTTGCTGAACAACTCTGGCCAATCAATTCCAGCGATTGTGGGCGGGCTTATATTAAGGGAGCTTGTGGCCCTCCCAGCATATGTTCTACTTCACAAATTTGATCTTTTTTAACTGAATTCTTTGTCTGCTGATTCACAACGATTTGAAGAAAGAAAAGCTCAGAAATGTCATTTTTATCTCACATTTCTTTTTCTCCATCATCAGAAAAAGTCCAGAACATGTTAAAAACACAATTTTCATTGTGTGGGTCTTTAAGTCATCATGACACATTAAGTGTAGTGACTCAGAAATGTGACAAATATATTTAAAAAGGGCCCTGCGACAGACGGGCGACCTGTCCAGGGTGTAACCTGCCTTCACCTACGAGTGGCCCGGTTAGGTTCTGGCCCCCCCTGGGCCCCGAAATGGACAAAGCGGGTTTAGAAAATGGATGGATATTTAAAAAGGTTTGGGTTTTCCGGTTTCTTGAAGCGTCTGTATAAAACCAGCTGAAATCTGCCTCTGTCCAAGGTGAACTTCCCTGTATTTAAATGTGTGAGCAGCCTCTCCTGTGGATATCATGAACCTGATCTCCATACCTGGGTGGTAATAGTCTGTCAGAGCTGGTTTATGAGATGCATTGTTTTGAAATCAATTTAGAAATCAAAAGAGTTTAGATCTGCTGCAAATGAAAAGCCGTCTGTCATTGAGACGTGATGTTTAAGACCTTCCAGGCGGTCTCTGGAGGAAAAGGCAGGCATTCGCTCAAGTGTTTGCATGAGAAGAGCCACAAATGGAGAGACGAATACAATCACTCCATCCTCATCCAGCTGTCCTACAGCCCGCTGCAGTCTGCTCTGATGGCTTTCTGAATTCATCTGACACGTCCTTTAACTACCAGGAAGGAGGAAGCTGAACACCTGCTTGCACTGACTCCTGTTACACTCTTCTCTTCGGACAAAAACAGACGTTCTTATTGAATCATTCGGTTTTACTGTTTTATGACATTAAATAAATGTTCACAAAAACTCATTATAACCAAATGAGAGGAGGTTCAGCTGAAATGAACAAAAAGAAATGAGTGAAACATCAGCTCCTGAATGATGCCACTTCCTCTGACAGAAGTGATGGTCTCAGCTCCTCCTCCCCCTCCTGCTCCTCTTCCTCCCACAGCTTCACTGAAACTCTATTACCTCAGCTGTCCTTCAGCAGGATGTGATGTGAGATTAGACTCTGTTCTCATCTCCGGCGTCCTCTGAACACCGTCTCCTGATCTGCTGTGACCGAGACGAAAGCTGCTCCAACAAAGAGACTGGAGATAGACATCATTTACCGTTCCAACTCCTGACTGACTTCACTTATACTCCTTCACTGTGTACTCGCAGAGGATGAAGGCCCTCTGTGCAGCTGGCGGCGCTGCTGCCAGAAACCATCGTCCTCCTGGATGAGAAAACAGCTGTTACTACAACTCACTACAGGTTACTACGGGTTACTGCATGTTACTAAAGGTTACTACAGGTTACTACAGGTTACTACATGTTACTACAACTCACTACAGGTTACTACATGTTACTACAGGTTACTACAACTCACTACAGGTTACTACATGTTACTACAGGTTACTACATGTTACTACAGGTTACTACATGTTACTGCAGGTTACTACATGTTAATACATGTTAATACATGTTAATGCATGTTACTGCAGGTTACTACATAATACTACAGGTAACTACATGTTACTGCAGGTTATGACAGGTTACTACTTGTTACTGCAGGTTACTACATGTTACTACAGGTTACTACAACTCACTACAGGTTACTACATGTTACTACAGGTTACTACAACTCACTACAG
>BSAI01000162.1:22074435-22116763 GCA_036245035.1 Adrianichthys oophorus | reverse complement strand
ACTACAGGTTACTACATGTTACTACAGGTTACTACAACTCACTACAGGTTACTACATGTTACTACAGGTTACTACATGTTACTGCAGGTTACTACATGTTACTACATGTTACTGCAGGTTAATACATGTTAATACATGTTAATACATGTCAATGCATGTTACTGCAGGTTACTACATAATACTACAGGTAACTACATGTTACTGCAGGTTATGACAGGTTACTACTTGTTACTGCAGGTTACTACATGTTACTGCATGTTACTACAGGTTACTACATGTTACTACATGTTACTACAGGTTACTACATGTTACTACATGTTACTACATGTTACTTACTACATGTTACTACATGTTACTACAGGTTAATACATTTTACTACAGGTTACTAGATGTTACTACAGGCTACTACAGGTTACTTCCCGTTTCTGCAGGTCACTGCAGCTGACCACAGATTATTGCAGATCGGTCAGTTTCCTGCAGGATAATTGATGTTATTGTAAGATACCTCAAGTTACTTCAGGTTAATGCAAGTTGCTGCATGTTACTGCAGGTTACACCTAATAGTAATCAATTCCGGTAGCCAATGGGCTTAAAGCCCCACCCCCACTTCAAATTAGGCTCATCCACGAAAACTTGAAAAGTCTGAATAAAAACTACATTCCAGACTGAAGGCAAAGAAGGAGAGAAATGAATAATCAGAAGTTGAAAATACAAAACAGCATCTGTTAAAAATAAATATTGGTTTTGAGTTTCTTTTTAGTTCAAGTTTCAAATTCATTTTTTCTTCAAGTTTTCAATAATTCCTTTAATTTGACAAAAGCAACTTTGGAGTTTACAACTGTTTCCAACTTTTTTCTTTCCAAATGTACAATCTGTTTTTTGTTTGCTTTGAGCTGATCCTGATTTGACCCCATAAGTTTGCCTTTCTGTGGAAATCTGCTTTGCTTGTAAAACAACACATGGAATGGTTCTGCATTGAATCAGCAGCACAGCTAGCATTTCAACTGCAGGTTGATCCCATGTTAAAGGTGCAGACCTGAGGAGTCTCATGTGGATTCAACGATTTTGATCTGAACTGTCAACAGACTCAGAACCAACTTTCAAACATGGTGGTGGGAGGGTGGTGATTTGGGCCCATTTTGAAGCCATGCTGTAAAGTCTGTGATTATCTCTGGACTCCTCTGATCCTCGAGCATTTAGCTTTAACTAAGAGGGCTAATGGAGAGGTTCAGCAGAATGAAGAGGATGTCTGCAAACAGACAACAGAGCAGAGTCTGATCCTCTGAGTCAGCTCGCACTCTGAATGAGCAATGGCTGGGAAATGGGAAATTCTGAATTCCTTGTCAAAGCTATGACAAAAATGTGACCATATTTTCATGATTATTCATTAGTGAAACATTTGTTTGCTCCTAAACATCCAAAAACATACAATAGGAAAAAGTATTTACAATAGAGTGTAAAGAGAAAGCCGTTTCTCTGCACTCCAGTGTCTCATCCATTCATTCATTCATTTTCCAATCCGCTTTATCCCTTTCAGGGTCACGGGGTTGCCGGAGCCTAACCCGGCTACTCATGGGCGAAGGCAGGGGACACCCCTGGACTGGTCGCCAGTCTGTCGCAGGGGCCACAATCACACACCCATACACATTCACACCTAGGAACAATTTAGAGTAACCAATTAACCTGTGAAGCATGTTTTTGGACGGTGGGAGGAAGCCGGAGTCCCCGGAGAAAACCCACGCATGCACGGGGAGAACATGCAAACTCCACACAGAAAGGTCCCCCAGCCAGGACTTGAACCGGGAACCTTCTTGCTGTGAGGCAGGAGCGCTAACCACTGCGCCACCGTGCAGCCGTGTCTCATCCAGTACTTCAGTAATAATTCATCATACATTTATTTTGAGTCAAAGTCTTTCTTGGAGTAAAGGAAGAGGAAAATGTGGAATTGGTGGCCTCCTATTGTTCTGAATTCTTAGCTGATGATGGTTTTCTCTGCTGCTCAAAGATAAAAAACGGCTCACCTTGAAGAGGTTTTGAGATAAATCACATCTGCTCATGAAAAGCTTGGAGTTTATTTTTCTCCGTGTTTGAACCGCTGCGTCTGTGTTTCTGAAACTTTGGCTGCAAATAACTCTGGCACAAGTGAATCTTTTCTTATCTGATGCACAAAGGAAGGTTCTGAGGTTTCACAGCAGACCAGCTGTCACGCCGCCTCGCCACATTCTCCTCACAGAGAAACCTCTGATGAAGAGGAGGAATCTCAGTGCTGCACTGGCGGTAAAACAGCCACATTAAATTTGGTATGGATTCCCTTTGAAGTGACAGGAGATGGTACTGCGAGGAAGAGAAGATGCCAGATACCTGGGCTGTGATTTCAGTTGAGTTTAAAGCAAATTGGGCTTTGCACTGAAGAAGCTTTCTGGAAAGTTTCTTTGCAGCTTGGCAGCTTTGCTCCTCGTCTTTGTCTTTTTGTGTGTTTATCAAAAATACAAAGAGAGTTGATGAACATTTTCTTCTTTGGTTTTATCTCTTTAATTGACCTTCAGAGGCAGATATAAAACCGCTCCTGCTGTGGTTTCTTTATGCCAGTCTCCATTTTAATCTAAATCTTTTTAATACTAGTAGATGTGAAGATCGTTCTGAGAAGTGAGTTTAGCATGAATGCAGAGTGTTCATTCCCCACTAAGTGGGAGGAGCCAGTCTCTTCCCTTTCCTGTCACCTTTCACTGAATGACACACCAAAAACACACAGAACTGATAGAAAACCAGTGTATAATGGAAAAAGCAAATCAGTGTTGCATAAAAAACTAAGTTGTCATGAGTGGGTGGGTTGGGCCTCAAAAAGCAGCACAGCTGGTTTGAGGACGGCAGAAATGGAACATTTGATCATATGATTAAAAAGAGCAAAAATGAACTCAAAGGTGACAAAGACCAAAAGCCTGAACATAACAGGGAGAAGATGATGAAGATCTGACCAGGAATCATCATGAGCAGCTGAGCGACGGCAGACCAGTCAGTATGGAGATGGGGGGGCAGAACATGACAGAATCAAACCAGCAAAAGCACCAATCCTCACAAAGTAAATATTCTTTTTAATCAAAAAAGAAAACATGACATGACAAAGGAAAAAAAGCAGAAGAGTGTTTAAAAAAAAGGAAAAGCTTTTATAGTTGTTGTCACATCCATTTCTGTGTTAGATTTATAAATATGTATTTATTTTTATTTATTGACTTCAAAGAGAGAGGGAGTAAGCAATAAAGTCATTTTTATTCTCAGCCCTTAAACATTTATAAATTAATAGGATTTATTGTAGCTGCTGGCTTATACTTAAGTATACATCATTCAATCTGTTTGATTTCACCAATGTCTTCTGTTCTTCAACAGAACAAAACATCAGAATAATTCATATCAAATCTATCATTTCACATTTGGAATGCTGATACTCTTCATCCCAGAGTGAACTATTCTTTTCTGTATCTCTCAATGACCATTTTCTTTAGCTCAAGTCCAAAGGCCTTTACAGAGTCTGACCCCCAAACCCTGATAGAAACACCATTTGCTGTTTAAAGTTACCGGATCCCCTTAGATAATGGTGACCCCCTCCCTGAAAGGAGTTTTGGATGTTACGTGCTAATGCGCTTTACTGGCTTCATGTACGAGTTGCATTGTGTAAATATCTACTAAAACACAAAATGTTAATACTTTAGATTTACAAATCGCATTTAAAGTATTTGGAAGATTTGCTGTAAATGTGTCTTTTTTTAATTTTTTAACATTTAAATACAGAAAGAGACATTGTCTATTAATGAATATTGGAATCAAATGTAAATGATCCAGATTGGAACTGTATGCTCATTTCCATCTGCAGCCCCCTGTCAGGTTAATGTGATTGAAGAAATAAAACAATTGTAAATAAAATGATTTTGAGAAAAATAAACTACACGGAAAAATGAAACATGGCTAAAGGATAGTGTACAGAATACAGGCAGAAATACCCAATCGGATATTTTAATATCAGTGTCTGTTTAGAAATAAAATGCTCTGGTTCCTGGGCATTTGTCATTACACGTTTGAGACTCCTGAAGCTACAATTAGATGGAAAAGTTTGACTCGTCCGGGTTTTCAAATATTCAAACATTTCTGTTGTTTGTCTCGGTTTTGGTTTTCTCACTGCTAGTTTTATTCCATCTTCTTCTTTATGTTTTAATGTTGCCTTTTTGCGTGTTTTTACCAGATCAGGAAACAAGAAAACGGCTTATGACTTTAAGCTGAGTTTGTTTTTTCATCCACCAAAGGGAGCTTGATGGTAAAAGTTGCCCGCCTGCAGACAAAAGTGAAGAAGAATTCCTCAGATTTGACCATGGTTTGGTGTTGATGAAACATCTGAAACCTTTTCAGGTCTGCTGGCTCCCGCTGCCATTGAACTCTAATGGTTTTTGTCAGATCACTGACTTTGGTCTGAACCGCCAGTTCAGCTCTGAGTTCATGACATGCTTCAGCTGATATGGCATTGAAACTGATGATAAATAAATGTATATGAGTGAAAAAGGAGCAGAGAAGTTATTGAAAAGTTACTTGTAAGTTTTTAAATGAAGTCTGACAATCTGATTGATGATTCAAAGCTGCAGTAAATGTCTATTTCACTGGATTACAGGAAAAAACACAACGCTTTTTTCTTGCTTAAAGAAACAAGGTGAACGCGTCTTCTGCTGTGTGATTGACCTTTTTTGTCCAAAGAAGAGGCGTCTTGTTTGCATGTAAAATCCTGGATCACTGCTTCCAACCTTTGGTGCATCTCTTCAGGTAGTGGAAGTGACAACAGCGTCAAAGCCTTCCAAGCATCGTGACACCCAGACAACCCTCCTTGAAAGGAAAAGAAACCCTTTCCTCACCCAGCCGAACCTCCTCACCTGAGCTCAGAGGGTTTGCATTCCAGTTGCCGGATCATTAGTCGTGGGTATTAGGCATCTTGCCTCCGCCTTGCATCATCCCATCCATCTCAAACTCTTCTGTACCGTCTTTCTTTTCTTTTACCGTCTGGCTTTCTGTCTCTGGCATGCAGATTATTCTCATCAGCTTCCTCTCAGCATCCTTTGGAGAAACAAAAAGAAGGACTGCAAGGCAGAAAAAATGAACATCAGAAGATGTTTCTGTCTCAAGTGTAAGGTGACCTCGTGGAGATGCAGTAAATAACTGTGCCTCAAAACTGTTGACCAACAAGACGCAAGATTTTAGAGGAACTAGCTGCAGGAAGACGAGCACAAAGCTGTGCATATGAAGGAAAAAGAGCAAAGGACGACCTTTGGGATGAGCTGCTGCATCTCAGCAAAGGACTTAACTGAATGAGTGGAGTCACGTTGAGCTTGAATGACACAGATGCTGAAGTCCTCAATGAAAGTTTCAAGAGTTCATAAAATAAGAAAACTACATTTAAAAAACTGAGAGAATTGAATATTCAAATCTTTTTTTTTTTTGAAAGACACTTTCCTCTTGGAATCACATTCATATTTTTTTGTCATACTATAAAAACAGGAAGTAAACTTTCGTTGGAGTTTGGGTGAATGATGAGTTTCATTTCATCCCAGGTTCCCTAATAGACTCTGTTTTCTGTCCTTCAGTCTGTGTCGTTTTGGCTCCTCAGTGTCAAAAAGTTGCTTCTGATTTGTTGTGTTCTGACAGGACTCAAACTGGTTGGTCAGACGGAAACACTCCCAACAGCTGCTGTCATTTAGAGGAAGGTTGTTGTGCCATTTTTTGCAGTCTTAAGCTCCAGTAGGAGATAACAAAAGAGGGGGCGGTAGTCACTGAGCTCTTGTCCCCTATACCCCATCCCTTGTAGGGGGAGCCAGCCGCTGGTGGATGCCTCCCTCGGGCCATAAAGTCTCAAATACAACAGGAGTTTATACAAATAAACACCTCGTGTTTCTGTAACTAAAAAAGCTCCTCATTACAACAGTTATATCTGTCCACCACTAGAGGCCCTCAGCTCTGATCTGTTTGCTCAGCTGCTGTACAGGACAGGTTTGAAAAAATAAACTCCAGTGAGTAAGTGATGGGACACGAACAGGAAATGAAGAACTAACCAAACACTGCAGTGAATGTTAAAGGTCTGATCAGTGTTAGAAATGTATCCCCAATAAGTGAGAATAGATGAAGCATCTTTGCCACCATCCCACTGAAAGCTGCTCCTCTTCTGCTTACAGTAACATCACTAAAGGTAAACACAGGACTCTGAGAAAGTGAATGTAAACTTGAAGTTTTCATTATTTCATGTAAGTGTTGTGAAAAATCTTAAAACGAGTCTGATTCTTTTTGAAACAAAGCTTTCCCTTTTTTACTGGTTCTTAGGTTGTTTATATTTCTAACCTTCAAAATGACGGCAATAAGAAATAAAGACTTTTACTGTCCATACATTAAAGTTCCTTCAACACCAGACTAAAGTACTGTTGAACCAACAAAAAAAAAGAAAAAGAAAAACTATTAACAGGAAACAACAAATAAAATATTAGGATAAGCAGACAGGTCTTTTAAATGACATTTAAAATATGATAAATACTATATATGACTAAAATATTATAACCAGAAAAATCTATCATTTGAAACTCTTCCTTCATGTGTTGCTTCACATCATCCTGACATCACAACACAGGTAGAAAAACGTCTGCTCTAAGACATGCAGCTGAAAATAAATGAGCCTCGGAGCCCGTCTTGGCTGGGAAGAAGCTGAAAATGTAATTCTTGAGTATTTATTGTGGTGGGAGAATAAAACAACGTGCCAGAGCTCTCTGCAGCCGGTTGACATAAAGGATCCCTTTGATTCTACATCAGTCGTGGCTCTTAGGCTGCGGCTCGTCTTTGGCTCGGGAGTCTGCAGGGAAACGCTCTGACTTCTTTAAATACTTTCAGAGGAAATCTCTGCTCGCGGCCGACGGATTCGCACTTCTGAGGTTAAACACCTTTCATTTTTTAAATGAACGCCATCGTTCCTGGAAACAGTTTCCAGGTGACACTCAGGTGTTTGATTGACAGGTCAAAGAAAGAGACGACCAGGTTGGAGTCCTACCAGCAACCCCCTTCACCTCTTGTCAGTGAACTGAAGAGCCTCTTGTTACTGCATTTGCTGAAGTTTCTCAGCAGAGATAAAAAGCTCCAGGAGAGACAGTTTGATTTATGAACTGCTTTCTTCTCTGCAGAAACTGTGCCAACAGAGATCCCCACATTCAGCTGGAATCGTCTCATAAAAACTCTGCTGCTCTCCACAGGTCTGCGGAAGAAGCAGGACACTCTCCAACAACACATAAGATCCTGTTGAGATCTGCACAGATAAACTGCCGGAAACAGAGTTCATGATGCTCAAATTCACTGTAGCATTGTCTTGTTCTGATGGAATCTGATGGAAACACTGAATGTGACGTTCAGAGTTTGCACTGTTTCTTTTTTTAACTTGTCCTGTCCAACAGCTGAGCAAACAGATCAGAGAGCCTCTAGTGTTAGACAGATTTTACTGTAACAATCAGGGTTATAAATCTTCACACATACAAGGTGTAAATTTGTATAAACCCCTTTTGTAATTTAACCTAAACTTTAATTATATTGATTATGTTTGTATCCTTTTTGTTGGACCGGACGGAAAAGAAGAAGAAAGGGATGTTAGGGGGGATGGCACAAAAGACAGTGGAAAAAAAAAGGTGGGGGGTAAGTTACTGAAAGATTATTGGGGGGGGGGGGGGGGTGTAAGACTCATAAAATAAAACAACAGGAAACAAGATGCTGGAATGCTCCCTGCATTATTCGATGTTTAAAGTTTTGTTTTTTTTTTTCTCTTGGTCAAGTTTGGCTCTAAGTTTCTGCAATTTCTGCAAACATGAGGAAAAAAACATCAGTACTGATGCCAAATGACTAAAGTGAATTTATAAAAGAGTTATTTGTTGAAATGTCAGGTATGTTACTGTACAGGTCACATACCGTAGTCTGTCCATCGTGTCCTCTTCGCCCAGCGGGCATGCCTGAATCACCTCTCCATTCAGTAACACTAAATACATGAGGACACACACACACACACACACACACACACACACACACACACACACACACCACTCAAGACTGTTTTGTAGTCAACTAATGAATTGAGTAAGTTGCATCCCGGACAAACCTTTTGTTGCTTCCCTAAATTTCAAGACAGAGCGTATTGTAGGTCACTTCAAATTGTAAAGTCTGGAGGATCATGAAGCCTTTGAGTAACTTGTAACTGATGGTTAGTCAGAGGGGGACAGTGTAGGGACATTGTGAAATAAAAAAAAAACACATGATTAAAGGGGTGCACAAACATTGTTTAGTTAAACCATTTGCTCCAACAGAGCTGTGAGGTCACAGGGAAACAAGCAGCACACATGGTGAATCCCCCCCCTCAAGAACATTTATTTGGCATGTTGGAGCACCAACATTAGCCGCTGTTGCTCAGATTTGCAGAAAGCAGTGTCAGACTGTGAGTTATGAAAATATAGAAATGACACAGGGCAGCAAAGACCAGGACCTCAGCCTAAAACTGTGCACACACAAGAACATGTTCTGAACTATAGGAGTGTTCTGCAGATGATTTCATCAACTCCACAGTGGGCAGGGGTGCTTATATGTATGCGTGATGTTCCCACCCACCCCCACAGAGACTGACTCCACAAAGTAGGCAAAGTAAAATTGCAAAAACTAATCTCTTCTTTCATTCAACAACACATTTGTATTTGAGGAAATCGACACAGACTATCTCTTCTGCAGCATAACTTGTTTAAATGTTGGTTTGTATCCTGAAAGCCAAAAAAAGAAGTAAAATGAAGTAAATGAGTTCAAAAGTAGATACAAAAATAGACTTTTCCAGGTAAAGTATGTATTCGTTTGAAGGAAAAGGACCACAATTGTATGAATTGTTTTTATGCAATTAGCGAATGTGAAGGAACCTCAACAGGTCTAGTCTGTTTTAACACAATAAAAATACATGAGTGTTTGTGCAACAAAGTCCACAATGCTCCTTATCAGTTTTACCCAGAACTGACCTCTTCATTCTAAACTGCACATTAAATAATACTTTAATATTTAACCACAGAGTTTGCTGAGATGAAACCGTTCAAAAGCTGTTTGGGTTGTTGGGAAATCCAATTCTTCTCCCAGAGGGGAGCCGCTCCTCCAAAGCTCACAGAGGAGTCCACAAGGAGTCCAGAGGGCTGAAAGGAGAATGCAGAGGACAACCCCGGGCGCTCTGATGGATCTCAACCAAAACCAACGCCTCCTGCTCTCCCCTGCCCTCCTGGATCTCCTTCTTTAAACATGGCTGATAAAAAATGGATGCTAAAGAGTTCCTTCTGAGCCACTAAGATGGAGCTGCAGAGAGCTGTTTGATGTTCACACTGCTGCTATTACTCCATGAAAAGTAATTTGAGCCACACAGACACACAAAACTACTTTGAACCGTTAAACTGAGCCACATGGCCACAGGAAATGTTCAGTGTTTGAAAGCAGCAACAAGCCAGAGCTCAGATAAACAGCAGCAATGGAAATTCACATCTTGTTTTACACAGAAGTGGAACAGCATCAAAGGCATGAGGCAGAGCATCCCACAGCTACCAGAAAAGACAGAAGGAGATGTGTCCAAGTGTCAAAGGACTGTAGAGCTTACTGGAGTAAACTGATGGTTTTTCACCTGCATGTCTGTGTACTGAAACACAGACTGACTGACAACATTTATGATCTATTTTTCACGCATTTGGTTTGAGTTTGGGGCATGCATTTCCAGCTGGGACCACTATTAATGGGACAGGGGTCAAAGTTCCATCCGTTTTAAACCTTGATCATCCTTGTTCAAAATTATCTTTCTGCATAAAAAAAAGGTTTTGATGAGTACCATATACCATTTACAAAAGAAAGAAATATTAAATTAAATATTAATTGTATTCATTTTTAACATTTGAATTGTTTTTCTCAAGAAGTTGACTATTTGATACGTGATGTGACATGTTGTCATGGTAGCGGCTGCAGAACCTGCAGCTGCTGTATGAGGTCAAAAATGGGAACAATTAGTGACGTCTTCTGGAGTTTCTCTCTATAGATGAGAGTGAAACAGCTGTCTCCACAAAAAGCTGCAGATTTTTTCAAATTTCCTATTTAACCTGGTAAATCGATCAAGAATCAATTCTCTTTTGCAAAGACCAGCTGGACATGTGAAGCATGTCTTAAACTGCATAAGTTTGCATCTGCTCTGCAGAAACGCGTCATGATGTTCAGGTTTCTTATCCGATCCTCAAACAGACTAAAAATCTGTGTTGGTGAGCTTTCCACAGCCGTGATGATTCATGAGACAGTAAATAAGCTGGATCCATTTGAGGTAGATTAACTGATTAAACTCCAAAACTACAAAGGAGTGATGAACAGGAGACTAAGATGACAGCAGGAACAAGCAGCTGAGAGAACAGCAGGTATGGACAAAAACAGCACCAAAATCCCAGATCCTGGTTTAGTTGAAGCTTTTCTCACACATGAAGTGGTGAACTGAAAGTTCTGGTCCTGATCCCAACGCTGGCAGCAGTGTCCTGAATGACCTGCAGCTTCTTGAAGTCTTTTACAGTCATGAATCTCTTGATCTGGTCATGAGATTCCTGAGTTTCTCTGATGGTGAAGAAGAAGAAGCTTCAGAGTTTGGACATCAGGTTCAGATTCCTAACTGGACTTTTGTGGACTTTCTTCTGAAAAAGGCTGAGCTGGGTGGCCTTTAGCTTTATGGGCCTTTCCTGACTTAATTTCTTGTTTGTGTGTTGTACATCGATGTTGGGTTTTTGGTGTGCTTGTTTCTGCCCTGTTTTCTCTTCAGGTTCTGACTCTTCATGTTGGAGGCTTCATGCTGTCTGCTTCCATTTGCTCAGCCGATGCGGTTCGGTTCGTGGGTTTCAGTGTACTCCTCTGGTGCAAAAGGTTTTCAGATGGGGTGATCTTGGTTGTGGATTTTATGAACAAACGCAAAAAAAGGTCGTAAAAATGTAAACAAAAAGTGTTACATTGTTTGATACTCTGCATGGGATAAACCAAATTCCTTTTGTTTTTCTAAGTTCTTGCAAAGCTAGTTATTAATTCCATAGAGATTTAGTCTCATAAGTAGTAGTTGGACTGCAGCAGCAATAAATCAGCGTGTTTGTGTTTATGATGGTTTGTTTATTCCTGTTTGTTGAAATGATTGAAAATGTTGCTTCTCTGCAAACAACTTTTCTTTATTTGCTTTGTTTTCAGTTGACTTGTTTATTCTGTACATGCCACCCCCTACCAGCAGCAGGTCAGTGTCATTTCATGGTTGCTGTTTTCCATTCGTCTGCACGACCCCCCACCCACACAATGCATCAGTTTAGACATTCCTGCCGCAGCCCCCTCTAATATTAACGACAACGGGGAGCAGCATGTAAAAAACAAATGCTGCATTATTGCCGGGGAAATACATGACATAAAAAATTTAGCATTGTTTTTATTTGACTGAAACACGGAGAGAAAAGGAACGCTGCAGAAATGCACCAGCGCTATTTTGCTCCCATGATGCCGTTGGGGTCTCCAGCCTCCAGCGCTCGCCTTTCAGCCAGCAGCACATGGCCCGGCTGTGATAAAGGGATGTGGAGTGCAAAGAAAAAGAAAAGCTTTTAAAGCTGTATTTGGCGTCCCGGCGCTCCCCAGTCAGCAGGCAGCAGACTTCTTATGAGATTAGACATTTTCCGGCAGCCAATCAGTCGACTTCCTTTCTCCTCGGTCTGCGTCTGCACTCGGGGCTGAGAATGGCTGCTGTGACCCTGTGGGGGTTCAGAGGATGCCCCGCTATCTGCTGCTCTGAAGGCCGGCCAAAGTGGTCTCAGCGGCTGCAGGCTGGAACTCAACAAGATGACCAGCAGGAATTTCTGCGGCTTGTCGTGGAGAAAGAGGCCTAAAGATGCTCCTGCAGAGTAGCAGGCCTTTGAAAGCGGCTGCGCGGAGCATAAAAGCAGCCGGAAGGGTTTTACTTTTCTTCTTTTTTGATAAATAATGGATCATGTGACCAGAGCTGTTAGTGCAGAGTCACTCACTATGACAAAGCTGCGCTTTTCTCCATTCATCATTGTTTCTCCAGGAGCTGCATTCATTTTGTCCAGTTTTTCAGAGCAATGTGGGCCTTTCACAACCTTTTCAGTCTTTTCTTACATTATTAGTGTAAACGTGGAAGATAAAAGGAATTTAAAAAAACCTCTTCTGTTGGTGTAAAAGTAGAGATCTTAAACTCTTCGTCAGCCAGTGTTACAGCATATTCATACTGCAGGAGGTTTGGTTTCCTGAAGAGGCAAACAGAACCTTTTGTGCACACTGGGGCAATCCAGAAAACTCATAAAGAAGAAGAATCTTCACTCTCTGGTTTGTTTGGTTGGCCTTCACAATGAGCGGACCAAATGTCTGGAAACTTCACAGTGGATCATTTGGAACACAAAACAAACACTGAGCAGGAAAGAGCGACTCCAGAAAGAAGAACACCGGCTGGTCTTGTTCATCCTCTGACTGAAGTGAACAGAGACCATGGTTTTCAGACAGACCAGAGTCCAGGTGAGGGTTCACATCTGCCAAGTATGGACTTTATTCAACTTTTCTTGTTACCATGACAACACAATATGTCTGAGATTTACACTGCAGGGAGGCAGCAGGAGGGTTCAGTGGCTACTAGTTCTAGTGCGTCTTTATTGGCACTGGGCTACTATGTCAACATGTTTAATCAGGTAAATGGCATGTGGTGTCTTTGTGGCCCTGTGGTGGTTTGGTGAATAACACAGGGTGTGGGATAGGCTCCAGCAACCCCGTGGTTATAAAAGGAATTAAATGGGTTTAGAAAATTCATGGATGGATGGATGGATGGATGGGTAACTGCAAAACTTTAATCTAAAAAGCAATTTGTCAAGTAAAACAAATGATAATGTGGTTTGATTCAGTATCCAAACCACAATCAGAACCTAACAGTCACTGTCTGATACACAACATGTTAACATTTAGTACATATTTTGATTTATTTTAACTAGAACCAACAAATGTGTTCTTGCCTCAGGGATCAGCAGAACTAGTCCATGTTCTGTGATAAATGTTTCTGTTAGAAAAAAATAGATTCAACATAAATCAATCAATGCTCAGATTTCCTTCTGCTTTTTGTTTTTGTAGTTTTGTTTGCCTAATCAGTTTGTACTGTCTTACCAATCTGCCAACAACTTTAATACTCATGAATGATAAAGCTTCAACTGCCACAGAATAAAGACCACCTCCAGGAGCTTCATTCTCTAATGACAAGAGTCCGTTTTTTGTTTTTTTCACACTTCAGGTCTTTTGCTCAGAGCTGTCCTCTGTAACTCCTAAGAGCCTCTTGATTTATCATCATTATGCCTGCGCCTTATTTTATGTGTTTCTAAACATAAATGTTGAAAAAGATTGTATCTGTCATGTAGAACGGAACTGAGTTCTTTTTTTTTACAGTTGTGAGCACGGTGACTCCACGCCAAAGGACAACGCCACAACATATGAAGTTATCCACTTCATATGATAAAAAAGATACAGTCTCTCTGCTGTTCAGCATTTCAATCAAACCTTCAAACACAAAACCAGAGCAAACTAATCAAGTCAATGAAGAATGTCATTTAAGATGTACAGTGCTGGTCTGGTGGAAAAGTTTAGTCTGAGAAACTGAATGAACAAAGAAATATTAATGTGAGTAGGAGACAACAGGAGGACTCAGAGGTAGACAAAAGAAGTAGCAGAAAAAAACAATGTTAGATTTATGAAAAAAAAAACAACAATTCCATCATGATCTTAGGGAAAACACCAGCACAACGAGTAGACAAGGAAATATACGGAAACATGCGCTTATCTCAGCGATGTCAAGGACATCCTGCTGGAAAAGCCAGTACCTGCTCCTGATTACCTGATCAGGTGGGTTCTGCCAATAAGAAGTTTCAGTAGCATATGAGTTGTAAAACAAGTTGAACACTGGCCCTTGAGGTCTGCAGTTTAACTCCCCTTGTTTACTCTTTAACACCAGAGATGTTGCCAACAACACCTAAATACCACATTCTCTTTGACGTGTCGTATTTCTCCAACACGATCAACACAAATCAGCTGATTCTGACGCTTAGAAAAGCGACTTTGTGCTGCTGTACTGCAGGCAGCTCCCATCACCAACAGCTGACAGTAAAGCTGCATTCACACCGAACGCCACTCGCGCAGCGGAGGTCGTCAGTTTTAATGTTACGTCAATGGTACAGACGCGATCTGAGCACGATTTGAGCAGCAGGTGTAGTGCAAAGGTCTGGCAGCAGCGTGATCTGAGGGCGCGGCCAGAGTTCACATTTTCAACTTGGGGAGGTCGCTGCGTTGCGTCAGTGTGAATGGTTCGAATATTCCTCCTGAACTTCCATTCATTTACTGAACTCGCTGTATCCTTTTCAGGGCAGCGGGGTTTCCAGTCGGGCTGCAAGGGATACAAATTCTGGCTGAGTAAACATATCTTGGCATTAAACATTATCCGTTTCTTCCATGTATCGTAAATGAGATAAACACAGACACCACTCTACATAGCTAGCAGGCTAAACACATTAGCTGGTAGCTCTTCCTACTGGCAGCGGCCGGAGTGTAAAGCTCAGGGAACACAATTTTTGGTCAGGCGGCAAGCAGAGAATTCACTGTGTGGTGAAGGAAAGGCGGCCGACACGAATTTGCAGTGCAAATTGCGTTTGTTAACACAGCTTAACACGTCAGCCGCTTGTGTCATTTCTGAGGAAGACTGGAGACCAGAAACATCGTCATCCTTCCCATTTATCTGGTAAAAAGAAACATGTTTTTGTTGAGTCTATTGTTAGAGTTGCTTTGATATCTGCAGCTTCCTAAAATATGAGAGGTCAAAGGCAGGCTGACATGAGAACAGCTAGAGTTAATACAAGAATGAAGATCTGCAATGTTGAGCCAACGTCCACCTGACTGAAACGTTGTTGGACCTGTTCAGAGAAAAACATCTGCTGAAGCAACCATTTAACCCCAAACTCTAAACATTTGTGTCTAATGATGTTGCAAAAGTAAAGGTAAAGGTCAAAGTCCTTAACTGTGTTGTTTTTTCTTCTTTTAAAGCTACCTGCTGTCCTAACTCTTACTCGGTCCAGCAGGAAGCTGTTTGGAGAACGGACGAGCTAATCACCAAACTTTCTTCAAAAGGCACAAAAATGAAAGCCTCTCCTCTGGGTCCTCTGTCAGCAATTAAAACTCATTTAGATCAATGTTTACTTCTGGTTTAAGTCATTTTATTTACATGGAAAAATGGCAGCAGCCCTTTAGGAAGTCCATTAGCAGAATTATGAACATTAACTGGGAGAGCAAGAAAAATCCCAACAGCAACATGTTGTGTGGGTTTGAATAATGTTTGTGTGAGGCAGGAAAGCAGCTTCCTTATCTCCATTCATCTCATTTTCTGGATGTTCTTCAGCCTAATGAATGAAATAAAAGTAAAAATGAATCTTTTTGTGGAAGGAATGGGTGCAGCCGTTTGGGGTGGACCTACAGTGGAGGTGAAACACAACGCTCAGCAGAACCACGACCTTGATGTCATTAAAAGCTCATTAGCTCGATTCTCTCTGCTGCTCTGTGCTGTTGGTGTTGAGCGCATGGCGGAAGTGTGCCACTTGCTTTTTCTCCCCGACTTACCAGGTTCGTGCAGAATTCAGCCTCATCCCATGAGGACGGCACTCCCCCCGGAGGTTAATTATATCATTAACTGCTTGTTGGTAGGATTGTTTGATGAAATATGATTGTAATAGAAGTGCATGGCCAAGAGCAAAATGAAAATGAGGCCTGGAGCTCTGCGATGCGATCAGGCTCTTCTTCAACAGCTTCATCATTCCCATCACGAGGTAAATGCTCCCCCTCACACTCGCAGGCAGGAACACAAATAAGGCACTCTGATCACTCAGATAGACACAGGTTGGGACTGGAGGGGATCACTCATTCATCCCAAAATGTTATTTCTATGCAGATGAAAGGGGCAGGAATTAGAAACAGCAGAGATGGTTGCGAGTACCGCCTGTTGCTATGGGGACAGAGATCTCATATTAGCAGAGTCAAGTGAGGCGTGAAGCTGATGAGTCATGAGCCAACAGGCCAAAAAGAAAAGGGATTTCCAAACTTCCTGCCTGTGGTTTACCACGCTGTGCAACCACCTTTAACTGCTGATAACTGTGTTTTCTCTGCGCCAGGGAGAAATCTTCCTCCACTTCTCCCTTCAAACTTGCTTCAGTGAATTGAGGTTTACAAGACACTCATTTGTGCAGCTCTCTAACCTCGTAAATCTGCAGCTGGACGCTGCTCCAAAGCTATCTTTTGCAGGTTTCTAGGGTGAGAATCCTATTCCCATTCATCTGCTATAAACCTTGATGTCAGACACAAAAAATGGTTTCATCAACCCAGAGAAAAGAATGTGGGTTGGTCAGGTGTGTCAGTGTCTGAGACAAGATTTCAAAAGCAGGAAGAAAAGCTTTTGAATCTGAAAAACAAATCAGGACAAATGCAACTGGGTATTTTAGAGTTTTGCCTTTCTATGACCAATGCACACACAAACACGTTTATCTCACCTTGTTCTGAAGAACTCTTGCGAGAACTGGAGCGAATCCCAAAACTTGTGAAATGTAGCAGACAAACAGGATTTTGATTGGAAAATGTTCAGGCTGTGGTTTCTTTATCAGTGAGGTTTAACACATTTGATCTACTATTCAGTTTAAATCAAACCAGAGAGCTTACGTAAGACAGCAGACAGACTTTTCCAAAAAGGGTGAGGCTTACTGTAGGTGTGACGATGCTTAAAATATGCATCTTAAGGGGTGTGTCTTCCTGTTCCCTTGAGGCTTGTACGGCCAACTCAAGGGATGTCATGAAAATGGAATGTATCATTGTCGTGAAGCATTTGTATGGTTTTGGAAGTTCCACACACTTATGATGTACAGTTGATGCTGTGTTACAGTGTCCTTCCACAACACTCTAGTCATGAGTAAGATGCGAGTACTGGCTCCTTACTGACAGCACACAAATGCTGCACGCACAGGGTGTGCATGTTATATGTAAGTGCCGTAGAATGTGCACACAAAATACACTTTTATTGGCTATTTTCCTAATTTTTCTGCATGCAAGAAGTGCACACGTATCACGTGCGCATCACTAACGGGGTAATGCCCAGCCAGACTGCCGTCTGTTGGAGACCAGCGTTTATTACATCCCTGACAGAATGGCGGTAGTTAACGGGTTCCTTTTGCTGTAAAATTCTGCCAAGAAATGCAGACAGCAGCAGGCGAACATTTCAGGATTTATTGAAATGATGAGAACATTGTATCCTGTTCTGATTAACACTGGCTGTGAACTTTTTTTATCTCTCTGAAGCATCATCAATCTCTGTATCAAAAATCCCTTCTCTTTCATGCCAATCATTTTCCTGGAGCGACATGCATCTTTCCATCTAAACTCAATAATCCATGTTCAAACCAGTTCTTCTAATTCGTTGCTCACTTTCTTTGCACTTCCACCAGGAAGTCGTTTGCTTCTTTTCCTGCTTGTTCTCCATTTCAACCATGTGTTTGTCAATTCTTGGATAGGTTTAGGATCCTCCGCAATTCAATTCAATTGCATTTATATAGCCCTATTGCAACACAGTTGTGTCAATATGTTTCACACCAGTAATTGTACAAAAACATAAAATTAGTCATAAAATATAAACAATAGTTGCTAAACTAAACTAAACAGACTAAGCTAAGCTGGGCATCCCTGCCCTCAGACCTTTCTTCTCGGTAAGGACAAACTCCTCAGGTTCTACTGAGCTGTGACTGCTTGTCAGCCTGGCTGTAGTACTAAAAAGACATCTTGGATCCTTTTCATTCTCTGATATTAAAGTTGAATAGTACTGGGTTCTGACTTTAGAGATTTTTTTATAATTTAAGAGGCTATATTTCCAGTATTCAGAGACTGCCCTGACCAGAGCGACACCATTTCTTTTTAACTTACAGGTTGTTTGTTTAAGGGAACATGTTAAACTATGGTGCTACTCGGTTTTGTCTTAGATTTCAAAGGGGCAACAGCGTCAAGTGTTCTCCTGAGGGCCTGGATGGCATCATTAACAATCTGATGGTTTTTACTGGGACTGAAACTATGGCAGCTGGTGTGTGAGCTCAGCATGTGACTAGGTAATGGTTGAACTGTGAGTTTAAACTCAGATACAGAACGGTCAGATAATGTTCTTCTAAGCTGTTTTATTATTACAGCATAGCCTATGACAGCATATAAACAACAGAGCCTAACTAGGTTATGTTGCAATGTTTGTTTATATTATTTAAAATAAACATTTCTGATTAGTATTTAAAATAAGGGCAACTTCCAAAGTGTTTCTTCCATGTTCTTTGTATGTTCAGGACTGTTCTGATGCAGTTTTTCCAGTCATAAACACCCTCACTGGTTCTTATCTTCAATGATTGGTCTTGCAGCAGAAGCAGTACAAACTCTCTTTTTGGGGGGAATGCATTAGCCATGTTCTTTTAATCATCTCCCCATTAGCACATTTTCTGAAGAAATAATGCCGATGGAAACTGATAACCAAAGCTGATTCACGTTGATCGCGTCAGAAGGAATGTAAATCAAACAGACAAATCTCTGCTTTGAGAAAGTTTTTCTCCTCTTCCTTGCTTTTTCCCTTAAAGCTGTCCCTGAGGGCTTGTTTTGCTGCTTTTTCATCCTTCACCCCCACCCCACCTAGCTTAGACAGCAGCAGCATCAGGTAAAGAGGGGCGCTGCACCGGGCAAAGTTATTAGTTATGTCAAACTTTTGAATTCTTTTATTAGTTTCTTATTACTTTTTTACAATTTTTACACGAAATGAGTGGTCTGTGAAACTGTTTAAAAACACAATAATGTTTAGAAGAAAAAACAATCATGATCGAGACCTGGCACCCCCTCTAGCAGATGATGCCCTAGGCGGCCGCCTAGGTAGCGTGTGCACAGGGCCGGCGTTGAGCAGCTGAACATTTCATCACTGACTAGGTTCGGTAAAGGACCAGAGAAAATTACAGTGTCTTGACATTGACTTAGCAAGTTTACATACTGATTCTATGTTTAATCTAAGGACTCTGATTGTCTCCGGCGGGCGTTTTTACCGCCTGCGTGAATCAAAACTTGACGGAACCTGGACTTACTCTGGGCCAACATCCTAAGGTTTCCTTTGATCAGAGGTCACCAACTCTTTCTTCCAGATAAGACTGTAGCCTCTGTGAGCTTGTGTCTGATTTCAGAGGAGCCAATGACCAGAGTTGACGGTTTAGCGGGTGTGTTGCTGAGGGGGGAGAACCTATTACACAACGGGAGCTTTGGGAGCTCTAAGTTTTAATGTTTAGCTCTATGCTTCCTTCCCACCGGTAAAAACTCATTCACTGTATTCCCTGGATGTTGCCCTCAAATAAAATAAAATGAAAAATTATAATAAATAAACAAATCGAATGAATGTTTCTTGACCATCGCTAGACAGACACCCGGCGTCTGAACAACTTGGGTGGGGTGGCAGTTGGTGTCCTAAAGGAGGACTTTAGAGACTGGCAACTGCAGTAACAAACAACTGGTAGACCTGGTGTTTTTTGGAGACCGGCCACTTTTGGAAGATACACGGTTTATGTTGACGTGCTTGAAGTCCCTAAACTTGTTCTTTTTTTATAGCAGCTATTTGTGACAAGAACAGCGTGGAAAATCCTGTTCAGTGTGGCGCCAGTATGAGACTGATGGAGCCCAAGTTCTCATTTTAATGTCTGCAGAGGTCATACCACATAGAATCAGTCGTTCCCACTCTTGCTGACTGCTGTTTGTACTTCAAGCGTTTGCTGTTGGACAGCAGAGGGATGATGTAAAGGTAAGATAAAGGTCAAGCTGTGCTTCCAGACCAGGATGTCACAAGTGGAAAGTCAGACAAACTGTTTAGGAACAAATAAGCTCCTCTTTCTTTCCAAAAAGTTTTAAATTGATTTGGTCCAAGCAGAGGAAAATCAAATCTTTAATCAGATGTGAACTTTTGTCAAAGACGTGAGCAGGTGTTAGATCATCTACAGGCCTGTGGGTGTCCGGCTTCATCTCTGCTGCTTGGTGTAACCTTACAAAAGGCGTCGTCACTCTGAGAAAAAGCTCCTCTTCTCACCTCTTCACCCACATTACCATCCGGGTGACATCAGCACATTCCCCAAGTATCTCTGTGAAAAGCAGCTATTAACATCATGAAACATTAACGATGTTGAAAGCAATCACATCTCTGTGTAGCCAGAGGGCTTTTGTTCATTTATTATGCATCTGTTGCATCCCCTCCCCACATCTGACTTTCTGCTGCCGAGCAGGTTAGGGCCCGGGTCTTTCCAGCTGAGATCTCACCACTATTAAGAGAATTAAATCGGGCTAAGAGGCCCTCTCAGAGAGAACATAAATTCTCCATTATCTTCCTTCCTGGTGGCCTCCTCCATCCCTCTTCTCCAGCAGCGGCAGAAGCTGCTTTTTACTGCCGCGCTCTTGTTTAGCCTCAGAACGTTCCTGCTGGAGACTCTTAAAACCCCATCTGAAAAGACGTGTTGACTGAGCGCCGCCGTTGCTTCCCATCATTTCCTCGGTTTTGTTCGTGACACACAATATGAAAAACAGTACTAAAGGGAGACCCTGCTGGGATTGCAGAGGTCGATGAAGCTGCAGCTGCAGGAAGTGATGCGCTCACAGAGTGGATGGCTTTTCATTTCCTTTTTAATGCTTTTGAGCTGTTTTCTCTGATTTTCAGAGCAGGATTGATCTGTGTGCGATCAATGTGCGGTTGGTTCTTTCACAAATGTCTGCGACAGCCAGGATTATTTGTTCTTTTGTGAAACAACAGCAGGGGTGCAAAGGTCCGGCTACGGGTGCTTTTAATAATTAGCACCTGCATTTGTCATTTACATTAAAATACAGCAGCTGAACCCAGACATGCAACACTGACCCCCAAAGAGAAACGCAAACTGATGCCTGAATCAAAACAGATTCTTTAGGATTTCAGAGAAATTTACGAAGATGTCAGACACAAACAGCAATATTTGAACAAGGATGTGTTGGGTGCTTTGGAGCATATGAAATGGTTGTGATCCATCCCTCACAAGCTGCAGGTCGCTAAAAAAATGTTTACATTTTGTTTGCTGGACCTTTCATCAGGATATATGCATTAACGCTTAACAGCACAGAGCTTGTCAATCATGCATTAACCAAACCAATGCGAGGGAGGCTGTCCTTAAAGACCCACTCCAATGAAAATGATGTTTCAAACATGTTCTTGAAGCATTTTTCTGATGATGGAGGACACATATAAAGAAAATTAAGTTTAAAACTGTATTTCTGAGTATTTATTTATTCAAATGGTTGTGAATCAGGACCAAATGAAAAACTGAAGTTTGAAAAAGATTGTATTTGTGATGTGGAAAATACGCTGGGCGGAGCCACGTTCTTCCATTCTGACGCATCCACTCACAGACAAATAGATCCAGGAACGTCTTTGTTTGTCTGAGCTGGAATATGGATCAGAACTGTACGGGTGGACAGCTCCATTGTTGCTCACCTTTTTTATTGCACCACTGATGTTAAGTTGGGGATGTGAGGGGCTGTAAGCTACCGGTAGAGCATGTAACTAAAGAGCTCTCGGCAACAGGGAAGGGATTGCTCCTGCAGAAACTATGTCCTAGAAAATGACACAGATGTTTTTATTTTGACTGAAAACGGGATGAACATCATTAACAGACCACTGTGAACACTACGAAAACGGATCAAGATGATCGGAGTGGAACTTCAAGGCACTACTGAAAAATCTTTAGACCACAGTTTTGCTTAAGCAGCTGTTTTGATCAAAGGTTTTTTATCTGCTGTTTTTTTACTCTGTGGACTTTGCTTTATGCTTGGTGCTCAGTACTGAGGATGGGCACTGAAGCTTCATTTGCTTGTTTGCAGCTTTTTTTATTCAACTAAAATGTTCAAACTTCAGCAGCAGAGCCGTGAGGTTCAGTTTTCTTTAAGGGTACTTGCACATCAACCTGAGATGTTCCCATCATGCCTTGAAGCTATTAAAAATGGATGAGCATCACTTGACCCTTCAAGTGTTACAATAATCAAACTGATGTTGGACTGTCAATAGGACTATTAATATGCATTATTGAGAAGTTCTCCACTGGTTCTGATACATTATGCAGAGGTTTTGACGTCTCTTCTTGGTGTTTATGTGTTGCTGTCAAGGAAACGCAGATGTCAGGAACTGTTCCTGACTGCCTGTAAAGTCACAGAGGAGATATTTTGATGCTGCTCTTAACCCAACGTTCCTAAATCTTTGAGCTTCAGTGAAAAACCTAAAGCAACGTTTACGTCAGTATTTCCAGTCCTCATGGTGAAGTTGAGGGTTCCTGCTGCGTAACAAAGTTCTGACATCTGCATATTCATATTCTAAGCTTGGAGCTGAAGAAAAACACCGTCTTGCTCTGGTAGCATCCATCCAAATCACAATGAGGCGACGCTCCAGAGCTTCCACTTTTGCTGAGGTGGCAACAGACTGTTGCAGGTGGCAACAGACCCCCCCTGGTGATGCTTAATTGCTCTGCTGGGAGGTTTTCTCTTTCCTCTTCCAGGAGATGATAATTGATTCATTGGCTCTTTTTACCCCCTCAGCTCTGACAGTCATACCTGTTCTCCATTGTGTCTGCGTCAGAATGACCTCTCACTTGTAAGGTCCCCGGTGGTGATGCCATGTACTGCGGCTGCAGGCGTCTCATAAAACCATTCCCACGGCAAACAGGAGATGAGCCTTAAAACCTTTCTTCTCGGCATCGTGCTAACCCGTTAATACTGGAGAGCATCTGCCTTCCAGACGCTGCTAGCTGCTCCTCGCCGTTTCTTTCTGCTAAAATAAAATGTTTGGTTCTGGAAGCCTGATCTCGTCTCATTTAAAACCCCCATTCGCGAAGTGGATTTACTTTCTTTGTCATTTGACTTTAAAATGCAAACGAAGCAAAAGAAGAGCAGGGCTATTTAAGGCAATTATCATAAGAGCGATTTCACTTTTCAATCTCCTTGCTTCTGCTCTCTGCCTCCTCCAGCTTTGGGCGCTTTCTCTAAACCCGGCCCGAGAGCTTACAGAGCAGAGCCGGCGAGGGCGGGGGGGCACGGAGGCTGGAGGTTACAGGAAACATGAAAAGGGACAATGCTGATGATTAAGGATCAGCTGATTAGGCACTTGCTGTGTAATCTTAAATAAAAAAGGATATGAAATCACTTGCTTTACAGCGTGGAAGTGATTTTCCACACAATGGGGGCTACCTTCTGCTAATCAGCTTTGTGCCACAAAAAAGCCCTGGAATATATTTGCCCCTTTGTACTGTGGTGATAATGTGAGCAAGGCAAAGCTTCTTCCTCTTCCTTCCAGTCCTCTTCAAATATCTGCCTCTTCAATACTTTCCGTGGCTCCCCCCCCCTTTAATTTTTTCGTGGGTAATTTGACTGTGTACCAGGGAGGATTGATTGAGTCAAATCAAGGCTATTGACTTCCTCTGAGCCAAAACACATTCATTCATCCCCACTGCTGACTCCTACTTTACAGCGCCAGCTGTCAGACACTGAGTGAACAAACCGACGGAGGTGAAGAGGAGGAAGAGCGGAAGTCAGAATGGCCATTCTCCTGCAGTCCGATGGATCATTCCGGAGTGCCTTTCTTTCTGATGTGGGACAACAATGAGACTCAGATTAATGGAGGGAGCTGTTCAGACAAAGTGCTCACCCAACGTCTCTGATTGAAGACCCAAAGTCTGAGCTGAATGTCCAAACCTGCTTCGTACTGGGGGGTGGGGGGTCATTGGACTTGGCTGCAGTTCTGATGAATGCCAACTCCTCATCAGCTTCGGTTTGTGTTCACACAGAGAACTGCTCATTAGGGGGCACTGTTGTCTGACAGCTCTGACCAGGACAGAAAAAAAGCAAAAAGACGAAAGGCTTCTGGTCCTGCTCCTCCTCTGATCATCATCATCATCATCTCTGCAGGAGTTCCTGTGGCTCCTCACTGCTCCTCCTTTATCCAGTAGACATTTCTAAACTTCAAAATTCCTTCTTCTCAGATTCACGCTGTGACTGTTTCTCTTCCAAATACGGGAGCTTATAGCACCTCCTCCTTACAACGCCTCCGGCTTAAAGCAGTTCCTCCCTGAACCGCACCAGAGTTCATCTGCAAGAAGATAGGATCTGCTCGTTCTCTAGAGGAGCAGAGTTCATGTGAGTTTCCACATTTACCCAAACCAAGAGAACCATCAGAGGAAACCAGATCTGAATGAGCTTAAGTTCAAACCCAACAGTGCCACGACAACCACGTCTAAGAGAGCAGAGTCACTGCGACGCAGGCTGTGATAGAGACTGTAGCCGAGCTTTAGCGTCACTGGTCTAATCCCAGGTTTGAAGAAGCGACATCCCTGAAAAACATAGCAGGCAGTAGTGCTGGATGAGTAAAAGCGTGCTCCTATAGAGCAGGATAAATAATGACAAAGCTCCTGTGAAGAGTGAGACGACACAGATGGCGACGTTGCAGCTGTGATCAATTCTCCCAGCATGCCGTTGTTTTGTTTAAACGTCCAAGCTGCTGCTGAATGAACTCCGAACAAACAGTATTTTCTACTGCAGCCTTTAAACTCTTCAGCAGTGAAATCACATTATCCAGCCTCCAACTGTGTGTGTGTGTAGGTGTGTGTGAGTGAAAGTGTAGCTGACGTTGTGGTTTCTTTATTTCATTTTGGTGTAGATGATGTCCTCTGCTCACACACATTTAGGTTTTGGTATCATGTTGGGGTTTTCTCTGGAAAGGGTATTCTTGCAGTCTTTTGTATAATCCGGATGTTTCTGAAATGACAAACTAACTGAACAACCAGAACGTTCTTCTGGTTTCCTAAACTTGTTTGAACTCAATTCAATTCAATTTTATTTCTCCAGCCCAAAATCCCAACCATAGCCGTCTCAGTGAGCCTCACACCTGTATTTATGCAAACAATAAAAAAAATCGAATCAGTAGCTGGTTGCTAAACTAACCTAAACTGAAATAAACAGACTAAGCTAACCTGGTATCTCTGCCCTTAGAGACCTTCTCCCTGAGGACTCAATAGTGTCGAGTCTGCATTTTGCAGAGCAACTGGAACTTCTGAAAGAAGGAGACGTCTTTCCCACAGGCGATTTAGCTGCGTTTTTGTTGGGAAGGGCCTGTTCAGCTGAAGTCAGAATGCTGCATTTTAAAGGGGGTGGGGTGGGGGATCATCACAGCCAACTGTCCTCCATGAGCTGCTAAAAGCTTCAAGTTAACTATCCTTCCATTGCAACTCATGGAAGCCAAAGGTTGGAAAAATCAAAGTTTATTATTATGGAAAAGGTAAGAATTTGACCAACAGTAAAAACTATGACATCTTAAAATAGGATGGACAAATGTTCACCTTTAATGGAGCCACACTCTTTCATTCCATTGTTTTTGTCATTGCACATCCTCCTCTTGTGTTTTGGGATAATCCCGAACGGGAATTTCACCTCTCTTTTCCTTCTGTTTTTTTCCTTGATCTATTTGGCAAACATGGAAAGGAGAAGTTTAAAAGAAATAAGTAATAGAGATCTGTGCATTTCCTGACGCTAACCTAATCTTTCTTAAAGCTATTTTAACAAACGATTTCTGAAGGAGACAATGGCAATCCAATTCTCATCTCATCACATGTTCCTCTCCTGATTTATGCTTCTCTGGGTCATCGGGATGCTGGAGCCTTTCCCAGATGCTGCAAGGCAAAGGCATCTGGACCGATACCTGAAGTTCACAGCAAAAAACAACAAGAGTGTGAATATTTTTATTCATGAGAAGATTTTCCATCATGTTCTGTAAACACTGGTTTGATTCAAGGAAAGACTTTTCCTTTTATTGTTTCTGCTCCCGGATCAGACCGAAACATGCAGAAAACCGGCCAATCCAATCAGAAATTCCACAAGCATCTTCTGAAGATCAGAGGACCAAACATAGCTTTAAAGCACATGTGCTTGTAAAATGGCTCAAAGTGTTTTAAATACAGCTTTAAAAGAGCTTGCAGTGCTGTGATAAACTTCACATGAAGACAAACCACATTTCTCAGAGAAACACAGTAAATGTGCAACAAAACAAAAGAATAAATAAAAAGTTCGTAAGTGTTAGTGCAAACCTGAGTTTCCTTTCACAGAAGCAACACTTCTGTGTAGTGACGTTCTGGAAGTGGTGTATCCTTCCAGGAGCTGCTGTCCTCCTCAGAAACAGCACAAGGTCTCGTGGAGAGAAGGTTCAATGCCAGCAGGCTCAGAATTAGCAGGAGAAATCCTTTCCTGCTGCCGGGTTCCATCCTTGTTGTTAACCTTGCTGTCCTTAACTGGTGTCCCTACGATGTTTTTAACAGACACTGCACACGTTTTCTTCAAACATTTTTTTCAGCCCTATTCTAGAAGATAAACTTTATATTCAGTGGACATCATTAAAATGATCAAATTGTCAGTCATGAGGATGAAAAGGATGTGCATACAGGATAAGGCTCTCTCTGCTCCTCTAAGTGTTTAAAAAACCCTGGTTCTGGTCACAAACAATAAATGTTTAAGTACGTTACAAAGAAAAAAAACAGACTTTTCTAGAATTTGTTCCTGGACATTAAAACTAATCTGAACTTTGTCTGCAGTTGAGACAACATAAATAAAAAAAGAGACATTTTGAGTTTAACATTTGTCTAATCTTGGAGAAATGTCTCGGTTTGGGTTGATTCTGCCTGCAGCAAAGCACTGATGAGTGTTAAAGTGTGTGATCCACATACTCCTCCAAAGCAGGTGATTGTGCATGCAGCTGGTTTGGACCTGTGTTACTTTCAGAGTTCAGCTAAGTTACCCGGCCCAAGGATGAAGTATCGGCGCTGCTGCAGGAACACATCGTTCTGCTTGCTCATTAGGACTTTGGCACACGAGAAGCCCCTGGGCCTCTGGGTAATGAAGGACCCCACAGATTCATTGATAATTGGGCAGCTAGAGTGGAGTGCAGGTGAAATGCAGGCTGGTCTGAGGGTTCTGCTTGGCCAATCAGCTGGCAGCTGTGCTCTTGCCAAGTGAACAGCAGGTGGGGCGGAGCCTCGAGGGACCAAAAAGTAGCGGAGAATGCTGCAGGAAAGTTTGGAGAGCAGCGATGCTGAACTTTTGTGAATAAAAGGCATCCAAAGCGAAATAATCTCTTTAAACTAAATACTTTTGTGCAGCATTTTGACCACAGCTGGAGCTGGGAAGTCTTGTAAATTGGTGTTTTGTGAAATAATGGAGCCCAAAATGGAGTTTCCACTCCTGCGTTGGTCCTGAAGCAGTTTGTGATGCTCTCACTGAAAGCACCACAGCCGAGCACCGAGGTTTGTTTGGCCTCAAGGGAGCAGGGAGGAGTGAAACTAACCAGCAGCACTTTGGGACCCAAACCTCAATTAAGCCAAGTCTGTCCATAGAAACTGCTGCAGGGACACCCCCCCTTCCCCCGTGACTGCTTCATGCAGAAGCTCAGCAGCATGTATGGATGCAGTCAGACAGCCGCGGTGACGTGGGAGTTGCTGGTGATTTTCTCACCACTTGGGGAGTGGAGGGCTCACTCTAATGACCATGCGAGCTGCATGACTAGGTGTGCCGTTTGACCTGAGGCGAGGGATCCATCATCTACTTCCATGTGGCTCATTGGCTCTCTGTCTCCTTGCTCAACAAACTCCCCCACCGCCAGCATCGTCGGTGAAAGCAGCAAATAAAGCTGACATCGGGTTTACGGGAGGCCCGGTCACCTGGGAGGGGCTGATGGTAACAAACGGCGTGAAGCTGAAAGGAGCATTTTGTCTCCTCCCAACCTGCTCAGGATCTGATGGGCTTCCTACCAAACTGCTGTTGCCCTGGAACATGATCACATGACTCTGTCATACCATGAAGGCTTAACCTGTCAGACCAGAAACAAACGCAGCCTCTCCGATAAGCTCTTCTCCACATATGAACTGAATGTTTCCTTACAGAGAGTCACTGAGTCCGTGATTCCAAACATTCACAGCAGACAGCTGTTTAAACCAGATAAGGACGCAGCAAACACAGACCACTAAACAAAGAGGATCCCATCACAGCGGCTCTGCTGCTCAGCATAAAGCCCAGCAGTGGACATTATACTTTATCAATCTGCCTTTCTCTTGGCATTTCAAAGTCTGATCTCAGACTGAATTTGGCTGAAGAGACTCCTGGAAGGTGAGTGAAAGCTTTTGGTGCTTAGGCAGTGATGGACTCTGACAGAGTAAGGCCCCATTAAGGAGTTCTGCTGCATGAGAGGAGCAATTCAACACAAATGTGATGAAAAAGGAACCAATGGAAACAACAAGACTCTGAAGAGAGACTGCTAAACTGTGTGCTAATCTCTCACCATATCAACATTCATCTTTTGCTGATTTCGTTTTGTCTAATTTTGCATGTTCCTTTTTTATTTGACTGAGCACACTGTTCTGATTGGCTGTAGACCTGGTGAATAAATCTCCTCCTCCTGTACAGAATGACTTCATTTTGTCAACTCAACATCGACAGCCATCAGACCTTTGTTATCATTCTATAATCCAGAAGCATTTTTCTATGAAGGTTTGAACTTGAGAGTTTAAGAAAGAGAGAAAAGTGTGAAACTGTTCATGTTTACCTGAAAAAAGTGAAGAAAGTGTGTAGTGAAGAGTTTTAAAGACTTAAAACTTCTAGATTTATTGTAAAAAGAAAGAATTCTTTGTGCATTTTATCTGTCGTGGTTTAATTTTAGAACGCAGCTCTGCAATGAACGAAGCTGACCACTGCACACAAAAGAAAAGATACAGAAGAAAACAAGTTATGCAACATCATTAAACCAAAACCTGGACATGGATCTAGGAAACAGGAAGCTGAAACTCAAATAACAGACAGAGCAGTTTCAAAGAAAAACCTGGACCAGCTGGAGCTTTGAGGGCCCAGTCACTGTCGAGACCGTCGAAACCTTCGCTTCATGATACGTATCAAGCAGATAAACATCAAATCTTATTTCTACAGTCTGTGATGGGACTCCCCTGTGAGTTCAAGTCCAACAATTCCTTGTCTCATGAGGGACACTCTACCACCGACCCTCTGAGCCGGTCACGTATCCACACCGCAAGCTGCTTCTGAGGTTTTAGCATTGTGTTAAGAAAAACCTTATTGCCTCAAAAATGCCAACAATATTTAACAGAGCAAATGCAATGGCTGCTGTCTTTACCGTCCATTACTGTGGAAAGTCCAAACATGTCACGTCTCCAGTTTTTACTTTATGAACCTTTGAAGATGAAAAATAATATTTAAATGAAGGAGATTCAAGATTCCACTTCATCCCTGGGGAGCATCATTGTGTAAAAGTGAAGTGAAGGATTGTGGGTAATTGCAACAGTTTGCTATGCAAAGGCTCCAAAGAACGTCTGGACTGTGAGAGAAGAAAGGAGATGGAGTGACGAAGGATGATCGGACAAAGAGAAGAACCTGGAGAGATGTTCCACATCTAGATATGCATGAAGCAGAAATCAATATTTATTGGACCTAAAGGAGCAATTTTCCCACCATGAATGATTAAACCTTCCAAAGATGGCTGCAGTCAGGCCATATTATGGCATTCTTATTGGAACTGATGAATAAGGAATTACACGAGCAGCTGTATGGAGGAGAATGCAGCTGAGAGGATGTTTACAAAGTGCTGGTTATCCTTATGCTTGTATCACTTCCCCAATCAGTTTGCCTTTGAATATTTTATGTTAGAGAAAGTATGCTGGGTATTTCAGTTGGAATGAGAGAGTGGTTGTGTTGTAAAATAATTCACAGCATTTTCATTTTTCAGAAATTATAAATTACTCTCAGCAAAGTGAACATGCGGATGTCTCCTTTTGAAGATCATTAATTAGTTTTTCCCTTTTTTGTTTTTGCTCCTCCACGCTGGAGGAGACGGTTAAACAGATGTTAGACGGAGCTCCGACAGTTGGACTGTGATTTTCTGCTCCAGCTTGGACCCACATTTGTTAACTTTAATGAGCTCTGTAAATTGATTTCTTCCTTTGAGTCTGTTTTGTTGGACAAATTTGCACTTACAAGGAAAACAGAGCTCACCCCAGACTTCTCAGAAACTCACAGGGCCTTTCAATATACAAAAAACACAGATCTGAAGAAGCCCAAAGTCCAGGAGAAAATACCCTAAACGTGTCATAAAAATAATGCTGCCTGCTTTAGTCTTCCCTTGTTCCTTAAGCATATGTCCCAGCTGTCCTTACGAGTGCATGCGGGCTGTCTGCAGGTGAGAAGGGTCAAACCTGTGCGGGGCAAGCAGGTGACCTACAGGACACATCAACGTCATAGACAGGTTAAAGATCAAGCTCATAGGTTAAAGAACCTGAAAAATGTTCACGTTTTCTATGTGTATGCTGAGGGTGACAGGTCGTAGTGAACACTTCTACAACATATAAGTAAGTAAGTGAAGTAGGGGGAAGTAGGTGAGACGCAGGCATGTTTCATTTTTTTAACCCCTCCAATCCTGCAGACTGAACAAGGGTCTGGTTAGTGCTGTTCATGACTGAGGAGGAATCTACTGTATATAATATTTAAAAAGCCAGTTACACTGTGACATTCTATAACCAACATTTTATTCTAATATAATGACATAATAACAACAAATAAATAATATAATAATTAAAAATGGCAAAATCTTAGGGGGTTCAAAGACTTATTTGCCTCACTGTATGTATAACGTGCATATCTCATGCGTGCAGCATTTGTGTAGGTCAGTAAGGATCCAGTACACCTTATTAACGCCTAGACTCTAGCGTAAGGGCACTATACAACATAAGTGTGTGTAACTTTCATTATCCTTAAATACTTAATGTAACTGACAGTTATGACTGTGGAGACTTCATGTAATCATAAACATCATGCATTAAATATAGCAAAAAAGATTTATACAGCTTTACTCATGTACTTCTGTTAATATATATTTGTTCTTTTAAATTTTTTTGTGAAATGAAAAACCTAAAAAATAAAACTAGGCTCTCTTCTTGGATGCTTTTCCCCGGTTAAAACACTTAAAGCAAAGTTTTGCGTAAATGCTTCAAAAGTCAGATCATCTGGAAGCCGGTCTGTGCTCCGGTTTCTGACTGACAGCGGTTTGAGAAAGAGAGCAGAGCAGCAGTTGTTGATTGAGGAACTCACAGAGGAAAATCATCACTGAGGTATGCTTAATTCAAATTTGGAAGAAAAAGAAAAAAAATACTGTAATGATGCAATCAAGCAGGAGTCTACCTCCCGCCAATCACCTGTCAAATTATGAAAAGTGCTGTTTGTGGTTTTAATCTTCCTGAATGCCATTCAACAATTTTCTACGTAGAACATTAGAATGCAGGATGAATTAATCAAAGAGAGAAGAAATCAATCGTGCCGTGACATTTCAAACTGCACGGCATGACTCCTCAAACACACACACACGTGCACGCACACACACTAGCACAAACAGGTTTTGATTACCAACCTTCACACTGAAGACGCAGAACTCTCAGGATTTTGTAAAGTGAACAGAGTTGGCCGGGTTCTCTGACATTTTGAGAGATCAGAGTTGAATTCAGCGCTTAGTGGACAAAGGAGTCCCATCCTTCCAAACTTCTCCTTCATTCGTTCTCTCTGACATATCTGGTGTTTAATGATCTGTTTCTGGAAAACACTAAACTGGTTGTGAGGAAGGCTGAGGCGAACTCACAGTGACGCAGTGGGAGGTCCCAAACGAGAATAAAAGAGTTCAGTGAGGACACGAAGACCCTTATTGATTGACTGAATGGAAGGTCCAGCGGTGACTTACAGCATGTCTGATGATGCACAGAAGGTCGCTTAACTGTGGATGATTACAAAACAACCAGTGACTACGGAGGGTCCAATGGTCTGTTCCTGGACTAGCTTAGTCACAGGAACAAAAGCCAGAAAAAAAAGTTTTTTAGCTGTAACAAATAATTGAGCTGAATCTAAAAAGAGAATCCTAAATGCAAGAGTGAAATGATTTGTGAGTTTGTCTCAATGTAAGGCCTTCCATTCAGTCACAACTTTTACCTTGAAAACAATAAGAAAGTTGGAGAGAACAATCCACTCCACTAGAATTATTTGGGACGCAAAACGCATCAATTCAAGTAAAAAAATGGGATAAGGACTGTGAGTACGAACAGTGTTGGGAGTATTCACTGCAGTAACGGAGTTCTTGTTGCTAGAAATAGGTGGTGTATTAGTACTAATAATGTTACTAGTGTAGTAGAGAACTTGTGAGTGAAAACATGTGCAGGATGAAGATATCCGAAGTGAAGAAGTGTTATAAACAATTCTCTGATTGTGTCTGGAGTCAGTATGTTGATTCTTGTTCAATTTTCAGCATTCACAGTCCAGTTTTTGAAAACCAGACCAACCAGTTTGTTTGAAGAGGGAGGTCAGCTGTAAAACCTCTGAGCATTTTCACAGCCTTGTTCTTCTTCCTCCTGCTGCAGATCTTTGATTAGTTGATTGCTTCTCAGTTTGCTGCAACCACTGCCCCCCCATACACACACAACCACTAATTTTCTCATGAACAATGAAGAACAGTAATTGAGAAGTCTGAAGTTGGAGGACATTGAGCATTCGGTTGCTTCAGCCTCTGGTGTCGGTGGTTGGAGGGCATTCACATCAGCTGGGTTGGAAGGATGTGCAGAGATGAGCACCAATGAAAACACTGCATCGACCACATAGGCAATGAGGGCTTCAGATCATAACTAACTAATAACTAACCCTCTCCATCCTGTACTTGACGGTCAGCGGAGCGCATTTCCAAGAGGCTAAGGCAACTTCACTGCCACACCAACCGCTACAGGAGATCATTCCTGCCTCACTCTATTAGATTATATAATTCATCATCCTTGTTCCATAGATATAGACTCTTGATGTTAATTTTTCCGAAAGCTGTTACTTGTCCTATTGCTTCTGTACACTGCTGCTGCAACATTTAAACATTCAAAGCTGGGATCAATAAAGTATCTTTCTTATCTAAGCAGACATGAGCATCAGGTTTGTCTGTGGATGAAATAAGAAGTTAAACGGCAAGAATGACTTTTAATGTTACTTACATTGATGTGATTGATTGGAAGTGAAACATTCTTAACTTCTTAATTTAAGGTCACTGGTGAAAACTGTGTGACTTTAGTTGTGTTGCCATCATAACACTTTTGAGAAAGCTTTGAGTAGCTTTAATTAACTTGAAACAGGAAGAAACGGAGTAAATGGAAAATTGGGTTTTTGTAAATTTCAAGCAGGTGAAAAAAGCTGAAGAGCAACAAGAAGGTGAGTTTGATCCAACTGGTGACCTGAAAACCTTTGACTTTAAAGGGGAAACTGGTGTCCGAAAACCTCCAGAGCAAACAGCGTTTACTGAAATGGATGAACATGTGTTCAGATTTCTGCACAAAAAGGTTGGACTTTAATGGATTCTGTTCAAAATTTGAAAAGATTTATCTGTGATTGTGGTTGAAGGATTTCTTTATTCAGGGGAATTGCTGTGGATTTTATTCTTTCAAAAGTTTAACTGTTTGAGAGGCACTTAATGACAAGACAATGGAACCAACCAGGAAGGTTTTGATTGTGTTTTCAAGCTAAAATGAAACCAGAGGAAACTTAAATGTTGTAATTGCAGTTTGTGTTTGTCAGACTGAGTCACACGTCATCTACAATGACCTTCAGCTGACCACTTTTGGGTGCAACTAAAAGTATTAACGATGACGGTCCCCTAACAAAAGAGGAATCTATCAATGCAAACTTTTTTCCTGATGCTGCCAGAATGAGTTTTTTTAGATGTGAGGACATTGAATGTTTATTTCTGCCTTCATTCATCTCGTCTTAGGATTCAGCTCCAAGTAGTTTGACATGTGAGATTTGTGATTTCCTGCCTTTGGTCCTGGTGCGCTCCTCACTGATGGATGTGTGTACACGCAGACTGCAGTGTATGACTTCAGAATGATGATGGATGACGGGGTGAGGAGCATAGGGCATGAGCCGGTGTACAGCGGGACTCCGAACATCTCCATCCATCTCCTGCTAATGCAGCAGGCGCAGTTCGGAGGCTCTGGGACACATTGTTGACGTCCCATTGAATCACAGGTCGTTTATCATGTCGAGTTTGAGCGCTGCATGCACGCTGCACACGACTTCTTCTCAGCTTTGATGCACATTTGCTTCTTTAGGTTTCTCCACAGCCCACGCCTGCACACTGTTCCTCCTCCAAGCGTCAGCTGCTCCCTCTCTCCCTCCTTCCATTGTGGATGTTCAGGCCCTCCTGTTGTGTTCTTTTGTTGTTATGAAATGTCAACAGTCGGGTCCCGAGGGCTGTTTTAGCTTAAAAGGAAGAAGCAGTTCAAATGCCAGAACTTCTCCACCTGTCAGAGGGGTGGGGGGTTTAGATTCTAATCTGTTAGGTTTTTTCTGAGGAAATAAAGTGCAGACATTTCTGCTCTTAGCCTCTTTCTGGATATCAGGAGCGGCACAGGGAACTTTTACTCCTAAAGCTGCAAACGGATCCTTTTGTCTGAAGACAAACTGCACACATCGTGTTGCAGATAATAATATTTTCATTTCCTCAAAAGAACAAGACAAATCTAATAGAGCTGAAAACAATTTTAACACCAAAGCATGATGGGAAATGTATTTTTCACTGAACAACCTTTTATTTTCTATTCCGTCACATTCAGGACAAAAGCAGATATATTTTTTTATTTGTTTGACTTTTTTTGTTTGTTTATTAATCTCCCAAAAACTTTACTTTTAAAGGTTTAATTGGAAAAAAATAAAGGATATTTTCTAAGTGGTCTCTCCGGAATTGAGCAGACCACACTGTCAGATTATTTTTTGTTTGTTTAATCTAATTCAAGAAAAACTAAAACCTTTTTTAAACAAAATCAATAAATATAATCATTTAAAAGGAGTGGCTTGGACAGAGGCAGAGATGTTGCTGGAAATAAAAACAAGCTAAAGTTGATCTGTTTTTGAAAATGTAAAGTCATTTATGAAATAGCAACAATAAATCATTGTCACTGATTGAAAAGACTGAAGAAAAAATAAACTGCAAAGCAGCTAGAGGTTTGTCTGACTTCAACTGTTTTATTCTATAAAAAGATCATGCTTGATCAATTACAGCATCAATTAATAGAGTCTACATCAGTTTGATAACAAAACAGTACAGAAATGTTTGATTATGCAAGAACGGGCTGTGAATGATGGATTTTTACTTACTGGGATTACTCAGCTGTTTTACTCTTTAGTCGTTGAGTCTGAAGTAATCACGACATGCTGGTGTGAGGCAGAAAACATTTCAGTTGTAAAGATAAAAACAAGACTGCATCTGAGCTTTGGCTCTGTGTGTTTTTTTAGAATAAATCTGTTGTTTCCCATCGGGCCAATCAGAGACAATTTAGACGCTGAACGGAACTAAAATAAGATGCATCAATTCCCTGAATTCCAGATCTAAACTCTGGCAAGCAAGAAAATGTGTCTTACCAAATCTTATGTCTCCATCTCAACAAACGAAGTGAGCTCCTAACAAACACATTCTAAAATGCAGTTAAAAATCTGATCGTGTTTGGAAAATATTTCATCTTGTTGCAAATAAAGTTGACATGTTTTGAGACTATTTTAAGTAAAATGTTTGCAGAATGGAGGAAAATAAATACAAGCTTCAATACAATCTGTTAGTGAGATATTGTCCACGACAGAAGAACTAATTGGTGCAAACACAGCGTCTTTCCAGCAGTTTCATCATTCAAGTGGAAAACAGCAGAGCAGCTTTTTCTCTGCTAGAGCTGAAAACAAAGATGACAGCTCAGAAAATGGTCAGGACCAACAGGTCACCTCCTCAGCTCCTAATTGTTACCCTAGTCAATGAAACCCCAAATGTTTTTCAGTCTGTGCAACCTGAACCAGACAGGAACCACCCTGCAACAAATCTAAAGTTCAGAGCCGATATCTCTGCTGTGTTTTAATGCTGATGTATTTAAAAGCAAAGTGCAGGTTTGTTGTAAGGCTGTGTGAACATGTCTCATCTGAACATGTCACTTGCACACATACGAGGGTGTTCAGGTTCTGTGGGGGTTTGGGTTGTCCAGGTCCGTGGAGTGTCAGAGAGAGGGGGGCCTACATCTTGAGGGGAGCACAGGTGTCTCACAGTTCCCTTAAGACTAGTATATGGTCACCTCAACGGATGTCATCAAAATTAAATGTACCATTGTTGTACTGGTAGTAAACATATGGGGACATATTCATGACGTACGGGTGATGCTGTGGTACAGTGTCCTTACGTCACACTAGTCGTTAGTAAGGTGTGAATATTGACTCCTTACTGACCGCGGCAGCAATGAGCGCGCACGTATCATGTGAACAGCACTAACGGGATTCTTGTTTAGTCTGCAGGTTTTGGGGGAGTTGAAAAAATTAAAAATCTGTATGACACACGTGTGTCTCACCTATTCACCCTTACGTGTTGTAGAAGTGTTCACTATGACCTGTCGCCCGCAGCATACCCATAGAAAAATGTGCATGAACATTTTCTCTCTATGGGTTCATCAAACAGACTATGACTTTGTTGTTTCCTGTGGGTCACCTGTGTGCCCTGCACTGTTTTGACCGTTTTTCACCCACAGACGAGCCGTAGCCTCTCCTCCTGTAAGGACAGCTGAGAATGAGGTTTTAAAGAGCAAACAGCTGAAATGAGACTAGAGAGTCCCTGAAAGAATGCTGGAAGCATCTTATTTAAGTTAAATGCAAAGCAAAGCTTGGTCCTGATTCTTTTGAACAAAAACAGCCTTTTTTTTTTTAAATCAGAAATGGTGGAAAAAGGTTTATATTGAAAAACCATGTCCTGAATATTTCACCAGACAACCACACTTGAATCAGCTTGAATCAGACTGATTTCTATTTGTTTAGTTTGAACAAAAGCATTTCAATCGATTCAGAGAAAAGCCTGCCTGCTTATTTCACATGGTTTTTTCTCCATCATAACAACACAAGTCCAGCAGGATCTGAAACCAAGAACTGATACATGCAGAGGAACAATCAGCCAAATCATCTGTGATGCAGGAGGGGGTAGAAAACCTTAAAAAGAGCGTAACCTAAGAAACACAAAACATCAAAAGACATAAAACCAAATCTGAAAAGACACACCTCCATTTAGTAGAAGCTTTAATGCAGAATGCGTCACAGGTTTCTGCGGAAGACATTCACAGTCTGTTAAAAACATAGAACAAAAAACAATTAAAAAATCCTCAGTTCTTGCAGAAAGCATCTTATAATCAGTTACCTCAGTTTTATTAAAGAATCTGTCAGAGCTGAAATGCACAGCAGCGCAGAAGAGGCTCATTTTCTCCAAATGGAAGCATCAGTTGCTTCAAGCTGCTCCACGTTCAATGTAAAGGGTGTTCATGTTAATAATAGCAAAGTAATTAGAGCTAATCAAATGGCATTCAGCTTTTAACAAATGATGAGAAAGATCAGCGGCCGCAGGACGTCATTGATCAGATGGCAGTTTGCAGCGACTGTGAGCTGAAGCTGACATTTGTTAGGATCACTCTCAGCCTTTGATTAGAGTTGTACTGTGACATTTACTGTTGCAGTGCCTTGCTCAAAAACACAACGTCATGTCAAAAGGATTTAAAAGGATTTCTGATATTTTTAGGCTTCATGGTGAAAATCCATGTGCAAAACCTGTATGCACTTTTTTTTTACTTCCTGTTCTCTGTCACTTCCTGTTCTGTCACTTCCTGTTCTCTGTCACCCCCACATTTCTGAAATTGGATGGTCTCATTCAGGGTTGTAACCAAATTCCTCCACGACTCCTCAGTTGGTTCACTATTTTGGGCGTTCACCTTTTTTCTATTTTTTTAAGCGGTGGTGTCCGAATCTACCATTACGAAATCCAGGTCCCTGGAAATTTCCCAGAAGTCATAGTAAAAACCAGTGTGCACTGATGCTCAATAGAGTGGCGATTATAGACCACAATGCATTGCAACTGAACAATTATTCATTTCAAGAGATGTATGTAAATGTAACTAATTTCTTGGTTCGTTTGATATGTAAATGTTGTTTGTGTATGTATTCTTTTACTAATCATCCAAGTTTTCATCATCAGAAACTGTGGATTCATAAATAGCCTTCGTAAAAAGTCCATATTTATTAGATTTATACTTTCGGAAATGGGAAACATTTTTTGGGGTTTAATGAAGTCATGTCGGGTTTCGGGGAGGGCTCTCAAACTGGCGGCCTGCAGGCCATTTGCGGCCCCTTTTTTGATTCTTTCACTTTTTCTCTCCAAAAGCATACATTTGAAATAATTTATAGAGAAAGACTTTAAAATACAAAAACTTAAACGAGCATCAGAAAAAGGAAAGTCATTTTTTTTTAATATGGGTCAGACCACCCGAATGTTTAGAACATTGACACAAAAATGAGAGGTGAAACTTGAGAGAAGCGTGTGAGAGTCATGTTCCACCGCAGGACCATGGCATTCCTGCCGGCATCCAGCTGCTCTCAGCCGGCAGCCTCAAAGGCGATGCTCTGTGCTCCAGAAACTCTTGTCAGCAGCGGATCCAGAGGTCGTCCCTGTCCTACAGACCTGTTTACACCCCCACTGTCCTCAGCAAACCCCCTCTGCTAAGTTCAGCCCCGTTTCTGCCATTGCTGCTGGGAATCTGTGTCATCCATCCATCACCACGACAACAGGCCCACAGGCAGCCCTTCGTCCCGCTCACTATCAGCATAGTTTAGGGAATCTGCTAATTGGCTGCAGTTACTAAGGCAGTTCCCCTTTTGAACCCCTTTAACAGCAACACCTTGGAAAAAGGGCGAAGGTGACCCGATAAGTCAGGGTGACTTTGACTTTTTGGGAACTTTTTCTCTCCAGTGCTGTTGGACTAAACACTAAAAACAAACATTTACATCTACGACAGACTGGCGACCTGTCCTGTGTGTACCCTGCTTTTGCCCATGAGTTGCCGGGTTAGGCTCCGGCAGCCCCGTGACCCCGAAAGGGACAAAAACAGGTTTAGTTGATGGATGGACAAACATTTACAGAACTTGTGACCATGAAGAACCAGCAACTTCAGGCTTCAGCAGAAGAAAAAAACACCAGGTGGTTCTATAGGTCTTTCCTGTTTGGATCGAGTCAGTGTGAAGGTCACTGCCTGATCTCAGACCCGAACGGACCAAACTTGAAGGTCACAACACTTCCTTTACCAAAGCCAGATCCAGTTTACAAGACCCAGTTCCTCCCTCAACCAGACTTTGGTCCAGCTTGTGACTTAAAAGCCACAGATATACCAGATATGTGACGCACATTCAAGAACATGCTAAACACGGTTCTTGAACACAAGTACAGCCCACGGTGTTCATACTGGGCCAATGACATAGAGATGGACAAAGACCCGCTGACGTCACCCATAGAAAATGCCTTACCACCAGTTCCACCGAAATTAAATCAATTCAGTCACCATTTTTTCCATGGTATGGACTTCATCATTTTGAAACCAGACAACGTTAGTAAGCAGTGATTGGTCTGCGTCGGTCTGAGTCATCGTTTCCATGGAACCACTCTCACTGTTCAACAGTGAACTTGTTGGAAAGCCACACCCCCCTCACTGAAAGTGGGCTTGGAATCTGTCAAATGTTTTGAATGCTGGAGGTGGGGCCAGGTTTAGCAAGAACATGTAAAGAAAAAGAGCAAGAACGGTTATTCTGACCAGTAGAATGACTGAGTAACAGCTGTTCCTTTCTCTTTAGAAGTCTATTGGATGTTGGCTTTCTGGGACCAGCAGGTACTTCCTGTTTGGACTGCGAGGGGAGAGAGGATAATGTGTCCAGTTCTAATAGACTGTCACTGCACTGGACAGGCAGGGTGAGGATATTTTTTCGTCTGTTTACTAGTGCATGTCCACCACCTGGATGAGGTTGATATAAGATGTCGAAACAGAGCAAAACTGGCTCCAGGCTTTTTCTTTCACAGTTCTATTCTGACATATACAAGACTTGGTGTCACATTTTTGGTGATGTCACATTTAATAATTTCTCCTTTATTATCAATTTTCAAATTGTTGGAACTTCCTCGAATTAAAGAGGACACCATCCATACGCCATCCATACGTTAATACCAGATACGAGTCACTTTCAATACACATTCTACGGCCACCTGTTTTGCACGGAGAGTCTTTAAAATGTGCGTAGCTACACGAGAAGGTGAGAGTTTTGAACATGGAAGCCTGAAACATGCATTTACACACATTTACATGGACTTTTATTGTGTTGCTCCTGTATGGATGTGACATTAGAACAAATAGGTTTCTCTGAAGCCAATGAGTCAGATGTTCTTTTGGAAAATGTGACAAAAAAAGACAGATTTTCTTTGCAGGTTTGTTCTCCTCTGAACTAATCTGTGCAGTGACTCCATAAACGCCTTTAGCACTGACCCTGTTTGGGCTTTCGTCTTAGTCATGGTCACTGCCAGTCTCTTTAGCTGAAAGCTCATTCTGTCTTTCCCTCTTGATCATGCAGCTCCCACACTCAGACAAATCTGCTCCTCTTTCCGCTCAGCTGAGGTATTTGTTTTGGTGTCTTGACTGCAGAAGTACTTTGCTGATTTGGATTTTCTGCTCTGCAAACACAGAGGGTCTGGATTCCCCCAGTGTCAAGGCCACTGGCATCACTTTTGAAGTGCGGTGAAGAAAAAAAGCCTTTAAAATCACAGCTTTTATGTTAAAGGCCCCTAAATGGTGCAATGGGTGAGCGGCAATGGTGTGCTCTGGTCTGAAGCTCTGAGCAAGGCATCAATAAGGGATGAGTGCTGGGTGTGTGGAGTGGCTGGAGCAGCTCTTCATTAGCTGTCGCAGCAGCAGCTCCCCTCTTTTATCTGAGTTGAGACACTCTCCATCTTTGGGTGTTTCAATCCCACCGTCGCCCCCTCCTCCCACACTTTCCTGCCTTTCATGTTTTAAATCCACACTCTTGTTCTCCATGTGTCACCTCCAGTAATTCTCTGGCGTTTTTCAACCTGCTCTCCTTCTCAATTAAACCTCTTCCTCCTCCTCCTTTTCTCCAAGTCTGACACTATCAAATGAGCCAAGGAAAAAAAAGTGTGGGAGAATTAAATCCAAATGTGTCTGGCATATTATCCCAGACGCACGAGAGCCAAGTGGAGATGACCTGCTGGAGCCAATTAAAAGGCAGAGAGGTTCCTCTTGATGTGTGCCATCGCTGATGTGCCATCGTACCTCCAGGCTGTGTGATATTGGCTGCTTGATGGGACAAGTGCAGTGATCCCACTCAGCTTTGTCATGTTGTAGGTAAAATGGGATCAGCCCGTATGAGTCGGGTAGATCCTCCAGCGTAATAGTTTCCTATCTCATTTTCATGCATCATTTACAGTCATGTGAAAGAAGGAGGAGCTCCCGCTTCATGGCGGGGGTCATTCTGACCCGCTGCAGAAGGGATGAAGGACCAGAATGTTTTCACAATTCTTCTTTCTCCCAAAACTCCCCTCGACACATGCTTAAAAACTCACCAAAATTTGAATACACCTAGAGCCCAGGAATTTTGATAGGGAATGACCCCCAAAAACCAAAAAAAGAATGACGACATCACAGTGGGAGAAACCATCTAAAAAGGAATGGGGCCAAAACCTCTAAAGGGGATGAAAAAACAATTACAAGATTCAGGGATGAAATAAAAAATGATTTGTAGGGGTTATTCATACAGACTGTATTCATGTCTACATTCACGTCTATATTCAGGTCTACATTCACGTCTATAGTCACGTCTACGTTCACTTCTATATTCACGTCTACATTCACGTCTATAGTCACGTTTACGTTCACTTCTATATTCAGGTCTACATTCACGTCTATAGTCACGTCTACATTCACGTCTATAGTCACGTCTACGTTCACGTCTATAGTCACGTCTACATTCACTTCTATATTCACGTCTACATTCACTTCTATAGTCACGTCTACATTCACTTCTATATTCACGTCTACATTCACGTCTATAGTCACGTCTACATTCACGTCTATAGTCACGTCTACATTCACGTCTACATTCACGTCTATAGTCACGTCTACATTCACGTCTATAGTCACGTCTACATTCACGTCTACATTCACGTCTACATTCACGT
>BSAI01000162.1:22036019-22073978 GCA_036245035.1 Adrianichthys oophorus | reverse complement strand
TCTATAGTCACGTCTACATTCACGTCTATAGTCACGTCTACATTCACTTCTATAGTCACGTCTACATTCACGTTTATAGTCACGTCTACATTCACTTCTATAGTCACGTCTACATTCACTTCTATAGTCACGTCTACGTTCACTTCTATATTCACGTCTACATTCACGTTTATGTTCACTTCTATGTTCACGTCTACGTTCACATCTATAGTAATATTTACGTTCACTTCTATGTTCACGTCTACATTCACATCTATAGTCATGTTTACGTTCACGTCTATATTCACGTCTACATTCACATCTATAGTCATGTTTACCTTCACGTCTATATTCACGTCTACATTCACATCTATAGTAATATTTACGTTCACGTCTATATTCACGTCTACATTCACATCTATAGTAATATTTACGTTCACGTCTATATTCACGTCTACATTCACATCTATAGTAATATTTACGTTCACGTCTATATTCACGTCTACATTCACATCCATAGTAATATTTACGTTCACGTCTATATTCACGTCTACATTCACATCTATAGTAATATTTACGTTCACGTCTATGTTCACGTCTACATTCACATCTATAGTCATGTTTTCATTCACTTCTATATTCACGTCTACATTCTTGTCCATGTTTATGCCTATATTCATTTCATTTTTTTCATGAATTCATCAGCTCTGACTCGGGTGGCAGAGGCAGATGAAAATATGAAAGTCATGTAGTGACCGCTTTCATTTTGTTTATTTATTTAAAAAGCAACTTCCACCACCAATTAAGGAGGTCCAAATTTCTGTATACAGCATACACAAAACATTGTGCAATAATAAAAAGTAAAGAGAATCCAAAGCCTGAAAATCATAGATTATCCAGTGAGGGCGTGTCGTGGTGGTGGTAGTAGACAAGGGGTAAGTAGTGCTTGTAGGCTATGCAGCTTGAACATTTTTATCTCATGGTGTTTGGATGATCAGAAAATCATGAAATTACTAAAGTGTGATACATTGCACAACAAAACGAAGTACGTTTTAAGTTTGACCAATGCTTGTGACATTCATTTTACAGATGTTGTTTTCAGAGCATTTGTGATATTTCTTCTGGCAATAGTTTTGCTTTTTCTCACAGCATTTAAAAAATATATATATCTGAAAAATGCTGTTCTAGGAAGCTAAAAAAGCTAATTCAGTCTATAGTTTATCCAGATGACAGCAAACCTCCATGGCTTTATTGATTTAAAGCTTTTTCAATGACAAATCAAAAGTTCCTTCAGCATCTCTAGCTCATGTCAGCTGAATGATGAAATCATCTGCTTGCCCAACAGGGGGCGCTGCAGCAGAGGGTGATCAGAGCTCGTTTGTTTCTTCAGTAGAATCTCCTTTCCAGGGTTATTTAATCAAGTATAAATGAAAAACAAATAAATGTAGACGAGGGTTGGCATCCTCCTAAATGTATTATTCATTGAGCTTTGACTTTTTTTATCACCACCCTCATCTGGTGTCAGTACAACATGGTGGTCATTATCATTAAAGGTGCTGTGTTGGAGCATCCTTAACATTCAGGACCAACTGCACAACTGCTGCTGCCAACAACACAGCGAGACATCGGGGCGGGGCGGGTGGGGCGGTGCATCAATGAAGACATCTGGCTGGGTTTCACAGGCCATTTTGGCCAGCAGAGCTGTGAAGGGAAATCTCCTGTGACAGTTCGTCAGGGGAAGATCTTCAGCAGCCATATGCTGCCTTTAAAGGATGCCCCTTTTGCATCACGGTGGGTGGTGGGTGGATCCACAGTGGGTTGGCTGGGTACTTAAAGAGCTCATTAACGGAGACATTTCCAACATGTTTGGGAAGGACCTGCATGTCCGCACTGGGACCTTAAAGTACTGCACGGTCGTTCCTCCACCGCCCGCCGCCTGTTGGACTCAAACTGCTGACTGCAGGTTCTGTTGATCTTTGGGTTCTCTCTGCTTTTCACACACGAGTCTCTGCTGTGCGTCATGATCGGGAAAAAGAGCAAAAGCATTATTAAATGAAAACAGACAGGTGTTCTTTCATTAGTGTCTGGATAAGAGCCAACATCAGATGAAGGGAAAAGGAGCGACTGCTTATTGGGAAAGACAGGGAGAGGGGCGCGGCGTTCCCATGACCTATTCCTGCCTGGGTTTTCCTGTTTGGGACTCCTGATCTGGAGTTTGACTCACTGTAAATGACTTTGGGAGGATCTGTCTGACGTTCACCAACACTGTGGAGCAGAATGATGATCCTTCAGAGTGACAGCTCAGCGCAGTCACGTGACTCATTGGAGCCGCCCACGGGAAGGCCGAAGGTGACAACAAACAGCAAAGTATAGCAAAGGCGGCTCAGCCTGCTTAAAGTGCTCAGTTGGGGGCTCAATTACTAAATGGTGTTGTGTCTTTGGACAGAACTCTCCATCCCAGGTAATCTGCAGTGTTGAATTCAAATCTTGTTGGAAAATCTGAATTTCTGATCATTCAATATTTTATCTGGAGAATATCTGTCATCACAGCTTTGGTCATGATGGGGATTTCATAGAAGCTAAACATTTTTTTTTGGAAGAAAACATGATTTCTAAAAAAATAAAGAATTCCCAGCTCTCCACTGAAGCCATGTCAGCTTCCATTCAACTTTAGCCATCTCTCTTGAGGTAAATGGTCCATCCTGATGCTTTCTGAACCAAAACACTTTGCTTGCCCATCGACTGGACTGTGTCTCTTTTCTCCTACAATTCTGTAACCTCCACTCGCTCTCTGCCCTCCTCTCCCATCCTCTCCATCCCATCAATTGGAAATCTCTCAGCATCACATCTCAGACACCCAATCCCGGGCAGACAACTCCACCGAGTATTAAACAAACATAAGCAGAGAATGGAGTGGGGCCGGAGAGCTAGATGGTCCGGGTGATAAAGATTGCCAGACGGAGGGAACGGAGAATCACAAGTGCTCTGAATTGTAGGCCTCCAACTGCCAGATGAGGAAAAAAGGCTTTAAAATGATGATGACACTCAGGCTGTGAGACATTTCTGAGATTGAACAAAATAATGGTCTCCGAAATGAAAAAAAAGGGAAAGGAGGGGGAAGGGGAGGACGGACAACCCGAACCCTCTGATCCGTTTAAGTTGAGCGAAATTGGAATTACTAAATCATGAAAAGAATTAATTAAAAACATTCCCTTGCTGTTGGTGGGTGATGAAAGTGTTTCAGTAACTTGACATCCTTGGTGCTAAGCCGATGTTCCTCCCCTGTGGTTCTCCACATTTACCTTCACGCAGGCTCAGCTGGACAATTTCTACTGCGTCCCGAGGACTCAGAGCCCGGGCCAGCGTAAACAACAGAAGCTTAGAAACCTTCTCCACTTCCTCATGACCCAATCTGAATTCTTTTTCTCTCAGAAGTCTCGTGGATACGTGTTAATGAAACTGTTGTCATGAGGGAGCAGACTGAGGCCAACCTGCAGCTTTTAACCACACACGGCTGAACTCCCGCGCCGGGAATTCTTCCCCATCTACACGACTCCGTTCTTCCAATGTGCGAAGGCTTTAAATGGCTGAAACTCCAGTTTCAACCAGTGGACTGTTTTCTTCCTTCCACTTTAAGCATGAACTGAAAATACAGCAGTTCATAGTCAGAATGTTTTCATGAGGTTTGGTAAAGAAGCTCAAAGACCTGAAATACTTTTAAGTTTGTCTCAAAACAATTTAATGAGCAAAGCCAGAGCTGGTCTGATCCCAAAACAAATATCTATTTACCTTTTCATGTTTTTATGATCACCCTTTTTTTTTTAACCTAAAAGTTTTAGTTTTTTGATTTCAGAAGGCTGTGCAGACTGAAGGAGTAAAGGTTCTTCAAACCACTACTAAACACCGGAGAACTTAGTCATGAGATGCGTGGTCCATGTTTTCATTTCTCCACGCGTGAGACCTGTTTGTCAGACTGAAGAAGGTGGACCAAAAATCGGTGATTGCTGCAGTCCAGCCTTTCAGGGAATCTGCGAACCTTTTCAACAGAGGAAAGAATTTTGAGGATCTGCTTTGCTCATTTAAACAAGCTAACTTACTTTAAGGAGTTAAGTAAATTAAGTAAAGTGCTTCCGCTCCCCCACACGCAGGCTTGGTTTAGTGTTGGATTCCCGGATCTCTCACTCCAAACCCATTAAGATAAGGCTGAATGTGACGCGGCTGAAAGTGAACACGAGCGACGGTATCAGTACAACATCTGCATTGGTAGATCACTGCAGTGAAAACTAATGATGGGCCTTTTCACAGATGTGTTGACCACATGATCGGATGACCATCAGAAACGGACTTCGACGTGTTGGACATATGGGAGAGTTTCAAACCTCAGAACCTTCAAGCGGTGTGGAAAAACTCCAACATTTGTGTCCAATCCTTACTCCTACTGATCTTCAACATGTTTTTATCATTATTCAGGACTATTTATTCAAAAACAGAATTACTCAAAGGAAGAAAAATCAAATGAGAAGATGTTTCAAGGCTGTCAACCAGTGCTGCTTAGCAGGACACCGCAGGAAAACTTCATTCAAACTAAGACTGGTCTGTAACATCTGCAGTGAAGACAGCGTCATGGCCTCTAGAAAGTTCTGCAGCACTTGTAATGCTTCCCTCTGAATGAAAAATGTAAAAAAATGTGAAAATGAAATCTGGGCTTTTTCTTCTGGAGTGCATGAACTGCACACTTGTGGAGGATTTTCTTTAGTTTACTGTGGTCATGGGGTGTTTTCTTTCATATGTATCGTTGTTTAAGTTGATAGTTTGCAGTTTTAACTATTTTAGAACTTAATTGATGATGATAACAGAAAATGAGTTTTTTGATGAAACAAGAAATGTGTTTAGTGATAAAATCGTGTGCAGAGAGGATATGTCTGGTTTGAACACGGAGCCCTGTGGAACACCAAATGTAACCACAAACTACAGAGAATAAAATAAAAATACGTCTAGAAAAGAATACATGTTGAAGATCGTATCGGTTTTGTTACAGAAATGGGTTTCACCATGAACATATAGAAATGTGTCAGATTTATCCTAAAATCCACCGCATGCTGCTGTGAAGTCACAAATTAAGATGCATCTTAATGCATCTCAGCATGCAGACCAAACATGCACTATCCAAAAGAATGAAGGCTTAAGTGTTTCTGAGCCAAATGATAAGGGAAGCTGAAACTCTGAATAAGACAAACTGATCACACCTTTGTTTGTGTCTCAGCAGATAAAAAAATCTGCACTTTGCAGCCCTCTGGTGTTCCCCACATATTGTGGATCTCCACTGAGGCTTTCTGGGAGAAATGACAGTGAGAGCCTGCTGAGAGATTTTCCAGACATGTGGATCCATTTTCTGGTTCAGATCAGGTTAGCGCTGTTGTAAAATTGGATTTATTTGGGTGTAAAAAAATTGCAAACAAGAGCGAGAGAGGGCAGCATCCCAGCGTAGTCTGCATTGAGCTGCCCTCACCGCCAGCACCGCCGCCTCTCTGGTTCCTGTGAGTCTTTGTGTTTGGCATTAACGGCCATCAGCGAGGCGAGCGCCATGTGTGGATTCTGGAAAAACGCGGCGTGTCCTTATGGTTTTCTCACTGTTCCCAGGGAGCCACGTTTTCATTCTCATTATCTTTGCTGGGTCTAGCACTCAAAATATTTTTTTGCAGCACAACCCTGAATGTTTTATGAGTTAAACCTCTCTGTAGTTCCTGTCCTGGCTGGCTGATATGCATTTGTACAGAGCTGTCAGACTGTGGGCACTTAACTCTGCCAGCTCTCTGCTCACACCGCTCTGTCTCTCACAGATACTGCAACTAATAAAAGAGGGGCGCAAGCTTTCTTCAACAGAGCACTTTCTGAAGACAGAAACATACAAAATAGCTCTTTCTAAGTTGTCCATGGGTACAGATGCTTCTGGGGTAGAATGAAAATGTTCTTTCCCTGGCAGCAGTGACCTTGCTCAGCTTGCATTCATGTTCCAGTGTCACAGCTCATCACAGAAAATGAGACGAGAAACTTCTTTAGCTGCAGCTGTATTCATACTTCAGAAAATATGCTCAGAATGGATAATAAAGCAAACATTTTGACTTGCTGTTGCCCTTTCATTCAAAGAAAAAGCATGTTTTGTTCCTGCTCTGAGGTGGAGCCTTGGATACATGCGTTTCTGCACAGCAGATAATCTAACAGCAGTTTGATTCTTAAACATTTAGAGCACCATACTGTAAAGGAAGTATTTATCGTAGTGACTTAGACTGACCTTTAAGAATTTCCTAAAGTAATAGTATTGACATCGTTCAATGTCTGAAAGTCAAAATTCTAGATCGATAAAACATATATTGGATGATAGACAGACTGAGGTAACCTAAAGGTAGGAATAAAACGAAGAAAATCCATCCATGCAGTAATGTTTACTAAACAAGAAATCACATAATAATATGTATAAATCTAGAAACCAGGAGTTCCACACAAGCATTCAAAAATGGAAAAATAAACAAAAAACTGTCAGATAGAATTACTTCAAATTAAAAAGCTAAACAGCACAATAATACATTTGTTACTTCTAAGTAACTGGTTTGTTTTTTTCAAGTCATGTTTTATTTTTATGACAGTGAGAAAAACTAGTGTAATAGGTGGAAATGGCACATTTTAGAGCAAAATGTGAAAAAATGAAAGCCTGGCTACAAGTTGTTGTATCTTCATAAATCCTCATAAAATCTCAGACTAGCAGTTACTCTTTGAACATAAATCGACTTTTTTGTTTCCAAAATAATGGCAGTGAATGCCAGACAACTTTAAACTATCATCCCTAAATTTTAGCCAAAATTCAATTGAGTTTCCTTAAATGAAGCTTTTCGATAGTTGAGAGTATGGAGCAAAATGATTTTGACTCATTTTATAATAATTTCCTTATTTCTAAATCCTATTTTTGATGGAAATCAAATCCCAACTGTACTGATTTTTGAAAAAATCTTGGAAAGCTCGAGCAAAGTTGAAATAACGTCAAACCATGATTGTCTAAAAACAATGTTTGAAATCTTTGCAAGTGTCTAATAGTTTGCAGTGTGGATGGGTATGGTATTTCTTCTTGAAGGGGACATTCTTCTTAGATGTTGATTTTAAGCTTAAAGTTTGAAATGTTTTTATTAAAACTGTAATCAGTCCATGTTTGGCACCGTGTGTCAGACATGTTCCATTTAGTCTCATTGGGGTGCCCTTGGTGAGGGTACTGCTCCACACATGCAGCTGGGGTGTCAGGAAAACACCTTTGGCCAGGTAGCAAACCTCCACTCCAGACTCAACCCACTGTCCTAATTAATCACAGAAGGAAACATGACTCCTCTAACCTGCAGAGAGCTCAGAACTGAACAGGTGTCATCCTCCAAAGATGTTTGGAATCAGCACATTTCAAACTTCACTCCATGTTTCTCTACCCTCTTCAGGTTGGTAACGCTCAGCTGCCTCTAATAAAGCAGGAAACAGGATAACAATTATCCTCCATACTAATTAGCCCAGGATTGTGACAGTAAGCTTTGCTGAATAATAGTGGCGGGTTCATCCTGGGGGACAGAGCCTGCTTGTTAATGAAGATCTGCAATAGTAAAGGTTGGTTCTCCACATGAATTGTAAGTCTTCAGCTGGCTGTGGTGTCGGCTTTGGGATGGACACCTTCCAGTGAGGACGTTTCAGATGTGTCCCACTGCGAAACGGCTGTAGGGCTAACAATCTCCCTCTCTCTGCCAGCCCAGGGCGCTTTCAGCCAGCTAAGGGCTGCATGGTGGTGAGGATGTTTGCACTGCTGCCTCAGCAAAAAAAAAACTGCTGGGTTCTTTCTGCACAGCAATGTTCTCCCTCTGCATGGATGGCTTTTCTCCAGGTTCTCTAGCATCCTCCCTCAGAAGAACTTGTTTCATAGGTTCAGCAGAGCAGGGGGAATGTGCCTTAACCTGCCAGAGACTGCAGCATCCTCAAACTCTGATCAGGTCTGAAGATTTCTTAGAGTATTGTTTCTCTTTTTTGTCTCAGAGGCTCAAACCTTCATGAAGGTAGAAGAGATTTACACTGGTTCGTCTGTGGTGCGTCTCCCTTCAGCCATGTGGGGAGTCTGTCATGATTTACATAGTCTCCGTTGCACCTCTGGTCTGCCACCCCTCCCACCTGGCTTTCGCAGGAGTGTTTGTCCCCCCCTGTCGAGAAGGTCATCACTGCAATGTATTCAGCAGCAACTGACTGCAATCTGGATTGGATGAAGGTTTTATGTGGACTCTGCTGGCAGCTTCTCCATCTCGCCCTCTTGACCATCCTCCATTTAGTCTTGCACAAATCACAAAAAAGGCTACCTATTGCTGTTTAATTTCAACCCGCGATCAATCTCCAATCAACAGTCCTACACAGGTAATCACCAGAATCTTCTCTTCTGAAGGAGAAGAAAGCCAATTTTCACAGCCTATTTATGTGTAAGTGGGATTCCCTCATTGATTGGTGTGTGAATATGAGCCCGGAGTAGCAGCACCAATGGCAGACTGTTTGTTTCTGGGAATGTGGTCTTTTCTGCTGCCGATGCTGGCCAGAGGGGCTCAATTTCACATTAGTGCGAGCGCTTGGAGCAGCCGTGTTCAGGCAAAGGTGTCTGACTGCATCATCATCATCTATATTGATACATCAGGGCGCTCTGACTCACTCTGCTGTCTGCTGATAGGCTACAAATGCCTCATTAAAGGAGTCGGCTGACATTTTGGGAAATGTTGTTTGTTGTCCAGCCCAGAGTGAAAGGAGACGATCAATATCAGGAGCATCTACAGCCAGCTCACAGATAATTGTATTGGTTTGTTACTACTGTCAATTCTTTCAAAAAGTTTTCTTGTAACTTGTTAAAAAGTTCATTAAAAAGACGCTCTCTTACTTTGGCAGGGATACATCTTCAATTAACAGGCTGCAGTTAAAAAGAGGATGGATTAGATGATAAACAGCAACACGCATCGATTAAATGCAGCTTTAGAAACTGCAGCCAAGAAGGGAGAAAAGGATCATTTTCAGTATTATCTGAGTTTTGTTTCCTCCCATACACAGGATTATTCCTGGTCTCATAACTGACCCACATACAGTAAAAGGTGAGTAATAAGTGTGTGTGTGTGTTTGGATTCTTTAATAATCCTTATTTAAATTGAAGAGGTTTTTGTGACAGAAAATGTAGACATGAAGGTCTTCTGCCAACGTTTGTGAAGTGGCAGGAGAATGAGCAGTGTTAAGTCTTTGCATCACAGTGTTTGAACCACTGGCATCCAGATTAGTGTGCAGGGTCATGGGGATGCTGCAGCCTGTTTCAGCTACTGTGATAGTTGAAGCGGAGGTTCACACCGGACACGGTCTCCAGTCCGCCACCAGCCAGGATTTGAACCAGGACCTGCTTGCTGTGAGGCAACACTCCAAACACACCACTACAGTCATACACAAACAGGAACATTTGTCACAAAATATGGACTGATTCTGATGTTCTGAGAAAAAAAAAAAACATGTTGGTTCTTGAATAAACAATAATAATTATTAAATTCTGATATTATCCTCTGTTTTTAAGCAAACGACTTTTCAAATTAACTTTCCAATCAAATACATTTGAGTTCATTGTTAAATTTTGCAGTGAGCAATGTGTTCCATCCATCCATCCATCCCATTGAATCCCTTTTGGTGGTCACATAGATGCTGGAGCCTATCCCACATCCTATATTATTCACCAGTCCACTGCACGGTCACACAGAGACAGACAACCACACACATGCCATCAGTCTGATAACACATTTTAAAATGCACAGCACTAATAAAGACATTAAACTAACAGCCAATGAAGCCTCCTGCTGCCCCTTTGCAGAGTAAACCAGACATATTGTGTCGTCATGGTAACAAGAAAAGTTGGATAAAAGTTATTTTTGCTGCATACAAACACCTCAAAAAGTCTGTTAAAATTTAAGACAGTGACCTTAGTAGGCCATAGGGTTTGAAGACAATAACATTTTTTTAAATACATGATCATGTTTTCAGGAGTAAATTCTATTCACTTCCTTCACATTTACTCCGAGTTCACCGCATTCTCCACAGACCATTCCACTGTGTTTGTATTGCAGAGGCACTCTGGACATCAGGTACAGGCTGAAAATACATAAACGTTTTGCCAGCACTTCTATTGTCAGTGGGAAGTCTGAAACAGGCTTTTCTAAAGAACTGCATGAAATCAAGCAAAACTGTCTCCAACTTGGAGTTTGCAGTGATGGCAGTATAATCAGCAAAAACCATCATAAGCCATAATATTTTCAAAAGGAAGGGTCTTCACAGACAGGAAAAAGATGACAGTTCCCCCTGATGACACAGAAATACCGGAATTAATTACCTTGGTCTGGGAGCTCCCAGCCACATGAAGATAAAGCTCCAACCCTGACTGTCGCTCTGAGTCTGACTCATTAACCCATCTGAAACTCGGAGCACAAAATCAAACAGCCTGCTCCCTTTGAAACACTTCCCAAGCACACAAACGTGTACACACACACTAATCTCCCCCCATGAATTAGAGATGGGCTTATGAACTTATAATGTGAGCAGTGACAGCTGAGCCGCACCGATGGTGTTTCTTTTCGTTAATGAGGGGGTTGAATCACGGTTAGGCCTTGTACAACACCAACGACACAATGCTCATGTTGCTCTGTGCAACACAAAGTCTGCAGGAAGAGCAATGTTGGATGAGGGGTGTGGGGGGTGCAGAACAAAATACTGTTATTAGCAGCTTTGGCTCCAAAGTGACACAGTTGGACAGGATGAAGGCTTGTTAGTGGCAAAAATATTCCAGATTTTGCATAGTTAGGCTCACAGTGACAAAGCGGGCTGGAATAAAAGGCTGCAGTTGCACTCTTTAAATTCTGCCTCTGTGTGGTAAAAACTGCTGGCTTCACTAAGATTAGTTTGATGACAGAACGCGTCGACTTATTCTTCAAATGCGTTTCTTTCTCTGTGTGGGATAAGAGCCATGTTCACTGACTCTGTTTAAAAAGGGATGCAGATTTTCAGGCCTTTCAGGCTCGCAGTGAAGGACAAAACATCTGAGCCAAAGCTGTAGAGCGTGTATCTATGGCTGTGTGCTTCCAACATGTAAAGTATGAGCCACACTGGATCATTATACCGTGGATTAGTTATGAAATATTATTATTAATTATTGCCTAGCACGTCTCTGCTCATTAATAACTGGATTAGAGATTCCTAAAGCTGCGTTCACACTGAGCCCGACTATGAAGTAGTCTCCAGTTTCAATGTTAAGTCAATGTACAGACGCGATCATAGATCCTGTGGTGGTCCTGTGGCACGAGCATTGGGCAAGTCCCTCATTGGACTAATGGAGGACAGAGGGTCATCAAACTTGGTCACAGAGAGACAGAAGTACCACATTCAGATGCAGCTCCTGCAGTAGATGGTAAAGTTCACTGTACCGGGAGAGTCTCTGAATGATCCCATGAACCCAGACATGGAGATGGGATTACCAACGCTTTTGTGAAACTCTTCAAAATAAAGAAACCTGATCTCTAAATAGTTGTCTTGACGGTAAATGAGATACACAGAGTATGCAGTTAATGCTTCCATGTAGCGATCAGGCTAAAAACCTTTGATGATAGCTCCTCGCACTAGCATTAGTAGCATCATGTCTATGAACACAATTTTGGATAAATGTTGAGCATTAAATTTGATACACATCGAAAGAGATTCTGCTGGTGCAAATTTCATGCATAAATCACGTGTGAAAGCAGCATCAAACTATAAAATTATAGCAAACCTTTGCTATCATGTTATGCTATTTTCTATGTCCCGGTCAGTAAGGAGCCAGTACTCACACCTTTTTAATAACTAGAGTGTGGCGTAAGGATGCCGTACGACAGCATCCCCCATGCAGTATAAGTGCGTCTGTTATCCTAAGGAATACTTCACGATACAGTTACCACACCCACGACAACTTCATGATGTCTCTTGATGTGACAGTACAAGCTTTTAAGAGAATGGTAAGATGTGGTTGATCCTCTCTACGACCATCTATGGGTCCGGACAACCCAAACACAAACCCACATTGGTCAACACCCCATACGCCTTCATGAGATGAAGGCTTTAAGGGACGATGACTGTTATTTTTAGGATCAGTTAGTATTTTATGTAGACAAATTACATTTTAGTCCAGAATTTCTTTTGCATCTTTCCTCTGTTATTTATTAAGAGTGTCGAGCAAAAGCTAGTCATGTAAAGCTTCCCAAAAGGCTTCAATAAATGAAAACCAGTGTGTGTTTGCTGAAATCAAAAGCTGGAATTCCTCTGCAAAGTTCCCATAGCGGATCTGACAGCAGTCTCCCATCCGGTTCCTCCATACAGCGGAGTAGCACCCAGGCCAGAATGAGTGTTTTCAAACTATGAAACAAACGTTTTCCACTTTTACTTTAACCACTCCAGCACACTTTCTGGTTTATTCATTCATTTTTAGTATGATTTGAACACTGACTGTGCAAAAATATTCAGCCTTGAGCCGGAGTTTGATTGGTTGACAGCTGTGTCCCCCAGCCGCCATTTTTCTCCATGCTCATGAAGGGAGGCAAACATGCCCCTGCGCTTCTAATGCAACACTGTGACAGCCTTAACAGTGATATGAGGGGACGTGTTATCCGCCGACTTCCAAATTCATAAGTCTTTGACATCAGAAGAAATTGTGGCGGCCTGAAAGGCTTGAAGGGGAGATTGACACGTCTGAGTGGCTCTGTGGGCATGCAGCTGTAACCTGCATGCTAATGCTCCATCAATATGTGAGTCTTCACCTTTCCTGTGTATTCAGGATGCACAAACTTGCATATATATGACAGTCTTCTGTCCTTTCTGAGTGTCTCTGTTCAGTCTGACAGATAAACAGGTTTTCATTGTGACAGGGTGCATGCTGGGATCTTGGTTCAGTTGATACAAACATCATAAGTTCTCTTTATTTATCTTGTCTTCTCTTTATCTTCACTGGCTCCCATTTGAATCTAGAATCAAGTTCAAAGTCCTCTTTGGACAGGCCTATTGACAGGCTAGCTAGCAATCAGATAATACTTAACTTACCCCCACCTCACCTACTGTAATGAAGTTTTGGGTAATAATTATAATTGTCATTACGTCCATGATACATACTTCTCAGCGGAGCTAAGCAAAGGAAAGATGGGTAGATAAACCGGGCCACGGTGGCCTATTCCCTCTGCTTTGTGGGTTAACACGGACTTAGCATATCTACATAAATATATTATTAATCTATTCTAACACTGTAGATTCTCTATTGCTGTTATTAGTATTACCATCCGCTAACCGAGTCATATTCATGTAACTTACCATTAACATTTTGAATTAAATGTCACTTCCAATTAGTTGCTAGCAGGCTACTAGAGGTTTTAGAAGCTGGGAAAGTATGGTGCACTGGGGTTCTCTCCTCTATTCTCTCTCATTTAGCCAGTACTACATTTTATTTAGTTCCTCATGCCTCTGTTTGGTGCAGTGTGATTCATATATTGTTCCCGTTTCACTTCCTTCGGGGAAGCGAGACAGATTTCAGGCGGATCGTCTGGCCGTGGACCTCACCTTTAGTTCGTCTCACACCCCAAGCTGTCCCTCAGTTCCATCTGGATGAAGCTCATCTGCTACACTATTCAAACATGTAGTTGTAGAGTTGGATAATCTAATTTTTCTTCAACAGTTCTACACATCACCTGTCCGTCCTGGGAGAGGATCCCTCCTTCATGTGGACATTCCTGAGGTGTCTTATTTTTTTGCCCAAGATAGAGTTTTTCATGAGTTTATTCCTTAACGAGAAGGAAGGTCAAAGGGCAGGGATGCCGGATTAGCTTCGTCTGTTTAGTTTAGTTTAGCAATCAGCTATTATTTCTATTTTTTATGATTGACTTTATGTTCTTTTTTGTGAAGCCCGAGATGGCTATGGTTGTAATATTGGGCTATAGAAATAAAATTAAATTGAATTTTTGGGGTCAACTGAGTTTCATCCATCCATCCATGCATAACAATCTAAAGCTGATAGTTTTTACTTTAAAAAATCTCTTGACTCATTCCTTTTGCTTTTCCATCTTTAGTTTTCGGTTTATTATGTTGCAGAATGAATATGTTGTTGGGTTGTTTTATTTTTCTCTTTTACTCTATAGCTGCACCTTTCTGACATAAAATATGAACATAAAAGCCTTTTGTCTTGAGGGTTAGAAACCAGCTCAAAGAACTTTCAAGATGGAGGGCAGAAGAACCGGATCCAGGCCAATTTAGGACGTGCTAAAGGAGGAAATGGATTTCTGCTCTTCTTTGTTATGTTCTTGATAAATGCGCTCTGTTAGAGTTGTTGGAAAAAATTGCGATTTATTTGCCCCTCTCGTCTTTCCTCTGCTGGTTCTATTTTTGGCAGCTGTGAGTTGTTTAGGCAGTCCATTAAACAGGAAACAGACTGTGCTGCGGACTCAAAAACAGGTCTCTGCTCCATGAGCATGGAGAGAAACTCAGATCTGTTCAAAGAGTGCAATATCACACCTGTTCTCCAATCTAAGATATGCAATTTAAACAAACCTCTCTTTAAAAAAAAAGCCTAGTTAAAAATAAATATGTATGCACTTGTATCAGGACGAATGAAGACGCTTACATCCCAAAACATTTACATAGGGGATCCAGCTGTTTGCAAACTTGAATAAACAAAGATTTTTTTACAGTAGACAACAGTATTAAGGATGCAACAATAGCATTTACTCAGGGTTCAATCTGTGTAACCCTCAGTAAATGCTAACGTTGCATCCTTAGTACAGATGGTTCCATAGATGTTTGTACCAAAGAAGACCATGTTTCAAATAAAATGATTCAATTTATCTATGAAGAAAAACAAAGCAAAGCAATTCGGGGCATTCAAGAGCATAACTTTTTACATGACATTTACTATAATGTAGAAAAGCATTTAAACACAACATTTGTGCTTTCTGTAAACATTAACACACTTACTTCAATATAGAAATGATTCAGACTTCAATTCTTATAAACACATCATGAAACAAACAGTCAAGGTCTAAAGTAGCAAACATCTCTCTAGTGTTGGAGTTTTGTGTTTTTACCAGGCAACAGTTGAAAGGCCTTTGTGATCGACGGCTGTTCTTTTAGGGATGCTTATTATTAGGATTTTATTCATACTTTTCTGTGTGAAAACAAGGAAAGATAAGACAAATAAACTATGAACATGAAAACCTTTTATTTTAGATCAAATGAAAAGACAATGTATTCATTTAACATTGTTTGTAACAGTAAAACAAAATGATCAGTGAATACCAACGTGTCTTTGTAAGAACAACAAACCCTTTAAAGTAACAATTTGAATAAACAGTGCAATTAAAAACCAAAATATACAGCATATCAAATGGCCTCATCCCTTCAAAGATCAACAACAGTGTAAATAAAAATGCGCAAAGTTGTATTTTCATTAATTTGACATTGTATGTCGGATAATTTATTATTATTAAGGCACAATATGAACGTTCAGTCTGTTAATATCATGTAGTCGTCGTTATTTACAGGGCTGATAGTCGTATTCATTTTCCCTCCTTTTTAATCAAATTTGATGAACTCATCTTTAGCCATGGGCTCCACCTGTGTAGCGCTAGCATATGTTGAAACAAAAGGCGCGAGAAGTCGCACTGGGACAGTCAAACACTGCACACCTCTCCGCTTGAATACGGTGCAGCTTAGCGTGGTGTTTGGACAGGTTACTGGTGTTACCGCCACGTTTTTGTTACATCATAGATGGAACGCGCCACCTACAGCCACACTTTGGACCTTTTTGCTGCATTTCCATTCATTTGTTGTGACTGTCAGAGGAGGATTACCTGAGTCTGAGTGAGGGTGTGTGAGAAGCCCCTCATACCCCCCGAGTATGTACTGTCTGTTGGTGCGTCTTCAAACATTTGTCTCACGGCCACAGAGATACTGCTCTCAACTCTGCTCTCCATGGCTTTCTGGGTTGTTTTTAGTGCTAGCAGCACTAGCACTAGTTCTGCTGCTCTGGTCCTTGAGGTGGGGTAAGAGTGATTGGATAATTTCTAGAAGGGAGGGAGAATTCCCTGTATCTGACAAACATGTGGAGAGGAGCATGTTTATTGTACTAATAACAATAATAATAATTACAACTTTTTATAAAAAAGGATATAGTTTAGTGCTGTCATGCAAGTATGTTTTTTGTGCACTTAATCTGTAACTATTTAATCTAATGAATCAATTTTAGTTGCAATGATTAGAAATCTCAAACAATTATAAATGCATTAGGTCCAGAGTGCTCTAATTAAAAAACATCCTAAAATATTAGGAAAACCTTTCTGAGCAATTCAGAAAATACTGACCATGAACTTCTTACTAATATCATAATTCATATGCTGACATATTTTATTTTATAGTTTATTTCAACAGCAAGACCTCAGAAAGTACGCGAGTGGCTTTATAGTTTCCTTTAATCTGTTTGGTGAATTTGATCATTTTGAGATACAGCAGAAGAGAAAGCGAGATGAGAATCTAAACGGAGGAAATGAAACACGAGGGTTCGACACCAAAAGAATTAAACTATTTAAACTTTGGACATTGTTTCTTTGGAACAAACTTTTGTTTCATCATCTGAACTAAACATGTGGGAAGAAGTGAACTTTCCCTCTAAAATGATGCTTTGTTTATTTTTTATCGTGACCATGGAAATGTGAACGGCGGCTCACTTGACCGGACCGCAGTGATCACGTTTCTCAACAAGAGCAGAGCACAGTCGCTGTTTGTGCTGGATCTGTTACCATGACAACGCAATGCACCGTGTTTAGTCTTTTTGTAAAAAAAAGATTTAAGCTTTAAAATAGAACAGGAACGAAGTTCTAATAATTGATTTGAATTTTTTTTTTTCATAATTGAACACAAAATGAGCGTGATTATTCTCATCCAGGTGTGCATTTTCAGACATGAACGGACTTCATGGAAGCAGGAGATTAACGTGACTACTCACTAAAATGTCTATCAGTAATTAAGGGGGTTAGGGTTAGGGGTTAGGTGTAATGAGATAATTTGACAACCCTAATATTGTTCATAACAGCATTTTGAAACATGGAGGGCGTACTGTACAGTTGGGTTGAATATTGAGTATTGTTGCATCCCTCATCTGTACCAACAACCAGAATGGCTGTGATCGCTGAATGTGTAGCGCCACTCAATCCAAACAGCTCAGAGTGAAACTACATCTAAACTTCAAACAAAGGTTGTCCAGGCAAACCAGAGGTTTAGCTTCACAAGACTTTATTTTAGTGCTTTCACATAAGAGTGTCCACACTAGTCCAAAGACAGAAGGTCAGAGCACAGAAACAAGTGGAAGCCGTCTATATTTCCCCTGGTTCTCAAGAGTTATTTGCAACCTTGACCTCCCAGTTGCAACCAAAAACAAACCAAAGATACAGTAGTATACTCACAGCCTGACAGAGCCATAAAGACAGTCGTGGCTGATTCGGTTTAAGTGATGCAAACTGCCCTTTTTTCAGAAGACACATCAGTATTTTCTTTCTACAAACAGAGCTTTGTGTTTTGTTTGGAACAGTGAAGTTAAAGTCATTTACTAATCATGAGCTACAGATGGAGGCTTTGGCACTGGCAGAGGCCCCAGAACACAGATGTAAAAATAATGCTTTTTTTCTGGTCTTCAGCTCATGCTGCTCAGTGCTGACTCCTGCAGGCCAGCAGAAAATAATCAACTGAAGTTCCCTGAAAGCCATCCGGCTCACAAACGGGGGGTTTGGACAGCCTGGAGGACGGTTAAATGTAACCCCCTCACCCAGAACCGCTGGGCTGACCCGAAAACTAGAAACCAATGAGCTGAAGCAGAACGCAGGCTGCTGGCAAAAGAAGGAGGTCACTCACCTTTTAAGCCAGATGATGGAGGCCTCTTAAAGATTAGTTTATAAAGCAAATGTGACCACTTTGAGAAGTCCACCAATGATGTATCATCTTCCCCTTTCAAACAGATGAAGGCTTCTCTCCTTTGTTTGTCCAGTGAGAAAACCACCCTCCTGCCCTCTGATTCCCCTCCAGAGGAGATCTCAGAGGTGAGCAGGGCGGGGGTCAGATTCTCTAACATGTGCCACTGTGAGTGAAGATGCTGCTGATGACAATGCTGAAGCCAACTTTTTAAACTCCGATATGTTTTGACCATATTCACTCCAAAAGCAGGAACTTTGAGATCGTGTGGGCCCGACCTGGCTCCACTTTGAGACAGAGAGGAGTGAGGGTAAACAAACTGCGATGGAAAGTCAAGTTTAGGACAAACGGTTAGTTTCAGATGTTTGGAGAGTTTGGAAAGGCAACTTCTTGCATCCAAGGACGATGTTAAACATTTCTACATCACCTGTGACTCTGAAATGATCAAATGGCAGAAGTTTTTCCTTCAGCAGGTCTTTCCTGAAGGCTGGATTGTGATCTCAGACCTAAACTCACTTCTCATCAATTCATAAAAAGTCCTCAGGTGATCAAACCTTTCATTAAACTAAACATTTTACATAAGAGTCAGAAAATTGTTCTGTTCTTGAGCAATCTCTGTGAAAGCTCTTTTGTGGAGAGGCATCATTTGGAGGCCTCGCGCTTCTTGATTGACACATCCAAATGAATGAACCGTCTACTGAGAGGTCTGTGGTATATCTTTTTCACATCATTATCGAGCGCATCGGTAATTTCCATCATGAATACTGCCGCATCCCCTGACAGGCTCTCATCGGCTGCGACATCCATCGAGGGAAATGATGGTATTAGATGGGAGGCAGGCTCTGGGGGTGAGGTTCTGTGATGAGAGGGTGGGGGTATGTTGGGGGGAGCTAATTACCCTTTTATTATCAGGGATCGAATCTGCATCCCGGGAGGACTCACTTGGCCTTGTTTGAGATAAGGAGGACCCGGTCTGCCACAGTACCTCAGTCTTCCTCCTGTACCGTCACATCAGGAGATGTCGGTTTGAAGCCAGCGTCTGTTTATGTCAATCTTTTTTGAAAACATTTCATCTGTTACTTCTCAGCCCAGGTCCCTCCATCACTGCAACAGACTGACTAGGGACTCCAAAGATGGCGTCGGCGTGTTTGGTTTGCCATTTGCTCCTTTATTCCCTCATTCCTTATTGTTTCTTTCATGTGTCACTCAAAAAACCCTGCACATTGGTGAATGGTTAAGAGAGCCCTTTCCATCAAAGACTCTCCACCTGAACTACAACTTTATATTTTCAGAAAACCGTTTGCTGGCGGTCACTTCTACAGTACTGGTACTTCAGGGTCTGAAGGCCTTGTGAGGGTGTTCCTCTGGGCTCTTCTGCTGCTCACTGGAACCTGTAAACAGCTGAATGGTTCCCGTCTCCAGTCTAGGTAAGTTGTGAGTCCAGCGTCAGCCTTGATCTCCTCACCAGTGGCATTCTGAATATTTGTAACCTGTAATGTCTGTCAGGTTTCCCTCAAACACCCTGGTTTGTACTGCAATAGCCTCGCTCCATCACCAACAAATGAGGACTTCCTGTGTCTTACTGAAACTACCAACGTGAAAGAGAATAAATGAAGTCTGCTCCCACTGCTAAAGAGGGAACGTATCATATTTGATACATGAGTCTGTCAGCCCCCCTCGAGAGCAATGGCATGGAAATACACATTTCTTTTAGTCTTAGAATGTTTTTGTTAGCTCAGGAAAAAAAAGAAATCTTTGAGCTGCGTGACCTGATGGATCAAATATGATACAAATTGAAATGTGTTTATAAAAACAATTGTTTACTTGTTTGTTCAGATGGACCTATAAAGGCTCCAAATTCAAAGAATTTGAATTTTCTGTTGATTGAATGGCTCAGGCTTTACAGGATGAACAAGGTGCACATTACACACAGCTTAGCCTTCTTTAGCTTCCTGTAGCTGCCACAGGCAGAGGTTGAACATTTCTTTGAGTCTTCATCTACATACCCCCTGATCTTTGGTGTCTTTTTAGACACTCTGTAAGCAGCGTTATCAAACTGGAGTTGTGTTGTTGTTGAGCATTCATGTTGATGTTTCTGGTCCCTCTCATGTGACCGGACACTCACCTGGTTCCTTCAGTTGGTTTGTGTGACAGAGCCATGCCATCACAGCTAGGTCTTTCTTACAGTTTGTTCACAACTCTTTTAAAATGTTTGAATCATTCAGAGTTTTCCACTTTATTTAATCTCAACTCTTTTACTAAACATTTGAATGAAAAGGATTTATTCCTGCACTCTTTTTAATAGTCATTTCCTGCCATTTTTAAACCCAGTGGCTTCTGTCAGGGGGAACGTTTTTCCGGAAAAAACCTTCCATGGATGAATGAGAACATTTTCAGTTTTCAAAGAGCAGAAGAACAGAGCGTTTATGGAAAACCACAGAGCTGGAGGTGCACAGACAGCATTTTAAAGAGCTGATATCTTTGTTAAACCAAATGATAAAACAAACTTGATCTGTCTTTTTCTGCCGTTTTGTCTTGTCCAATCAGAAGAATCCCAAAGAACTGATCACACACTTTCATTTCAGTCAGTTTGGTCTGTAATTTTTTCATTTTTTGCTGTTCTTTTTTTTTTTTTTTAAATTTTCTGTAAATCAGCTTTCACAGCAAGACTGAACAGGAACCAGCAGATGGACCACATCCCTCCGGATAGATCTGCTCCAAACTGATTTTAGAGACGCTAACCCCTTTACACTGGTGACCTTTTAACCCCTGATCCTTCTTCTTGGTCTCAGAGATCCTCTGATCAAAACTCTGTCAGTGCCCAAAAACCTGCAACGAAACATGGATTTGTGTCTTCTTCCAGAACAGCGAAATGCAGCTTTTTGTATTTTAGAACTTAGTCAAGAATCATTAAGAATTGTAGCAACGGGGACAAGCCAGGGTCTCATTGTGCTGGTCCCAAGCCCAGAGAAATACAGAGGATTGTCAAGAATCTGTAAGACTTAAAATCAGCCCAGAGCATAAAAAGGTTTGACAGGAGCTGTGCTGCATTCATGTGTGTTGTGAAACTAAGGTAAATGTCCTGCAAGAAGTAACTGTTGCTGCTCACTAATGTTTGGGAGTGGAAGTGAAGACCAGTCAAAGAGCAGATGTTTTCTTTCTGAGAGTTTTACGGCTCCGACTCAAGTCCAAAGGACTCTCTGCAGGTTTTCCATTGAAATCCACAGTAAAGGCCTAAAGCTCAGCATCTGGATATGGGGGTGGGAATTCAGTTGACACAAAAACATGTGAGACAGCGTTTGTCCACAGGGTTAAATGTATGCATTTTACAGAAACAGGACCATGGCTATGTATTCTTTAGTTCATTTTTCAGTGAGAAAAATTGATGTCAACTGTGTTTATGTGTGCTGCAAAAACAGCACTATTCCTGTTCATGTGAATATTGTGACTACAACAGGGTCAGCTCTCATAGCAGAACGTGATGCAGTGCTTCCACTAACACCAACCGTCTTTTGCCAGAAAAAATACCCACCATTGAAGGTACTCCTGGATTTTATTGCAACAAACGTTTACTTGAAAATATCAAACAAACATGATGTTCGTCTTTCTGCTGGTGGAGCCGTTGGGCCTGTTATCTCCATACTTACCCAGATCTTCCAGGGACGTTTGAACAAAAGTGTGAAGTTTAAAAAGTCAGACTTTTCTGAGCTCCATCAGCTGATGGACAGTTATGAGGCTTGCCTCTTTCAATGCTTGTTCTAATGTATAGATGTTTACATGCTGTAGTACTTGACATAAATTATTTTTATTGCAGAAAATGCTTTGGAGAAAGCAAGGTTCCTTCTGCAGGAGTCCGTTGACTCAGACGTCTTCTTCAGGACTTCAGATCAGAATCCCAGCACACATGGAAATGTGGATGAAAAATGTAGGCTCCTCCTTCCAACAGTGAAACACAAAGGTGGAGGGTTGATGGTTTGGGCTCATTAGATGTGAATGCTGTACATTTGTTGAGATGAGAATGAATTCCTCTGTGAATCAGTCCAATGTGGGGCAATGTGTCTGATGGCTAAAATGCTGCCTTCAGATGACCTCCAGACTACAGAGAGTTAAGAAGTTCAGACAAAGAAATGTGAGACCAGAAAATAAAACATGAAGAGAAAAAAATAAACATTTAAATAGATTGAATGATCTTTAATAACAGTCAAAGTTCTCATTCTGCAGTTACTTTCATCATGTGACCACAGCCTGAAGTCCCTCTCTGCTCTCAGGCACGACGGTCTGGATTGCACTGCTGTGGCGTCATCGCCAAGACTGAGCCATGTGGTGAAATGAAACAGAGCACGGGTCGGACCAAGCTCCTCCCATCAGCCGATTCCACAGAAAGATGGTTGGTGTCACCTGCTGTCAGCAGCTGCTGCTGCCTGCAGAGTTTACACGCAGCCTGGAGCCTTCTGAAAGACTTTGGCAAAGAAGAAAACTGAATCATCTCAGCACTGAAGCTCCTCCAGTGTCAAACCCATCATCGCTGAATGATGCTGAAGGAGCACCCAGCAGTCAGTCAGACAGGCAGACAGCAGGCTACAAGCTGTAAAAAACATCAGGAGCCCCGGGCCTCCTTGTGGATGTAAAATCCAAAACACCGCAAGCATACAAGGAAAAAAGTGGTGAGCAAATCCATCCAACACGGCAGAACAATCCACAAATGAATTCTTTATTAATGCAGCATCTGTAACAAGTGAGAAAAATACTACAAGTTCTCAGCTTTCACAACAAGACAAGATAGAAAATGATGTTTCAGGTGAAAATATGCTCCACTAAAACAGTTTTCTTCAGCAGCTATTGATTGGATGATGACAACACCTCCATTTTCATCAGCTTTACTGATTCTACCGCAGGATCCAGATATTTGTGATGGACTTTAGAGTTTTAGCGGGAGAAACTGAGGAGAGTCCATTAAGCCACAGAGGAGCTGCTGCTGTCCTGCTGAGGGACGACGGAACAGTTCTGGATGGGATTCTTACCCACTCACTGACGGATTTTCAGATTCTTCTGCTCCTCTGTGTTTATTCTTTGACATTTGTTTTCTTTGTGGGATGTTTTGGTCCCTGTGTTTGATTTTTGTGATTCTATGCTTTAAAATGTATTTTCCTATTTTGAGTCTTTGTATTCTCTCAGTTCCTTGAATCCTCCAGTCTTTGCATGTTTTCACTGAGGCTCCACAGAACCACTTTTATGCTTTTGAAAGGACATAAGCTCCAAACTTTGAACACAGTTAGGGTGCATGGTAGTAATGTTTTGTAATGTTTTGTTACAAAGGTAATGTTGCATCCATTGATTCAAGACAAACGCGTAAATACTGGAATATTATTTGATGTTTTTCACTGATGGAACACAGGAATCATTTGCCATGAAACAATCACTATGAATCACAGAAGCATCTGAAGCTCTTGTATAAGCAAACCCCTCCGCTTCATCTCCTGCATCTTCACTCACGTCCATAGAACATAACAAGCTGCCTTGATTCTTCCATTCATGCATTTCTTTGTGTTTGCACCATTTTGCATTGTTTATGGACTAACAGAAACTTGCAGTGCTCTCAGATGCTACATTTCTTTGCGCACATTCGGATGCTCCCATCATGCCGCTCAAACGACAAGTCTTCCGTCTGCAGTGTCCTTCAATAAACAAAAGTTATCATTTCACCAGGAACAAAGACCCACCCTGATTTTAATTACAATGTTTTCAGTCTTCTTGCATTTTTTTATGATGGAGATCACAAGCACGCTGGGCGGGGCCAAAGTCTCCCTGCTCCGCCCCATTTTGATGCTTCCACTTACAGACGAGCAGATCCATGAACGTCTTTGTTTTCCTGGTCTGAGCTGCAATCTGGATCAGAATTGCACGGCTGCTCAGCTCAGATATTGCTCACCATTTTTGTCTTACAGCTAATGCTAGGTCGGGGGTGTGAGGGCTGTAAACTAGCAGGAAAGTTTTTAAAGTGTGAGTGTTGTGGTTGCTCGTTCCAACAGTCCCGCCCACAACTCAGAAGTGAATTTATAATGAACTCCTGCTGCTCTGCAGAAACTATGTCCTAGAAGACAACAGGTTTTTGGCTAAAACCGCAAAATCCTGATTGAAAGACCACTGGGAACGCTTTGAAAACAGATCAGAAGATGATCAGCGTGGGACTTTATGTATTCATTTATTAAACTTGCATACGTTTATTGATAACCTTTATAAACGTATGCAAGGATGGCTCCCACAGCTCTCGTCATGTGACTGGAGGTGGACTCTGCTGCTCATGTCCACGTCTCCCTGCAGCAGTTCCAGGTTCGGATTTTTAAGAATTCTTTCCATTTTCCCTGAATTTGCCCAAAAGCTTTTCCTAAACGTTTATCTGCAGGACAAGTAAAAACTGAAGGTTTCTGTCTTCTGTGCTGACTCACTCCACCCAGCAGACGTCTGTCTGGAGGTAGAGGAGTGACTGTCAGAGCTGCAGCAAGGCTCAGGCCGGCGTCCACCCTCAGCGCACTGACTGATGTTTCGACAGAAGGACGCCATGAAGCACAATAGCTGTTGACAAAGCTGCTGTCTGAGAGCTGACTGTTTTGACAGCTCTCACAGTTTTCAAAGAGTTTTTTACTTTCCCCCTGTGGAAAGGAAGATCTCTCCTCCATGTCCTTCACCTTGGTTTTTGTTTTTTCTCCCAAATGCGTTTGCATGCTTCTTTGCTGCGGTGGAACCATCATGTTTCTGCACACGTGCACTGCCACGTGAGGGTCGCAGTTTTTGCAGTATGTCTAAACTCTGTAACACACAAGTCCATGAGGACTGTGTTATTAAATATGGATCATCTGAGAAGTTCAAGAGGAGTTCAGACCACAGACTACACCTCTGCCCAAACAGCTTTTCATTCTTTTTTTTGTTGTTGAATGTACACAGTCTATACTTTTTTTCTTTAAGTTAAAAAAGAAAAGTTCACTAATGTCAGTCATGATCTGCTCTGACATGAAGACCCAAGCAGGAGAAGGAATGAAGAGTTTGTCCCTGACAGAAGGAAAATGGTTGGTCCTGCTCATCCTCTGACATCCATCTCTGAAGAAACTCCTGCAGCTCCTCTCTGCTCCTCCTTTGGTCAGCTGTGAAGAGCTGCTGTCCAGCAGACCTTTCCAAACTTCTTCATGGTTTCCTGCTTCCTCGGATTTATACCGTGGCTCTTTGTTTCTCCTCCAAACACATGGAGCTTACAGCACCTCCTCTCTTTGGTTCTCCTCCTCTCTTTGGAAAGTCTGTTTGCGTTCACACAGTAGTGAATCGCACCAGAGTTCACCTGCAGGAGAACAGAAGACCCTTGTTTGGAGTAAATCATGTTTAACCTGTTTGGTCAGATGAACTCTGCTGCAGATCAGACTATTACAACCGAGTCATAAGAAATGACAAAGACAGAAGAGTTCCAGTCACAGTGATAAAAATAATTCCTGAAAACATCCTTCTGTTGCAGTTACAAACACAGATTTGATTTTTGTGAAGCAATTTGAAACAATCTTTACTGTGAGCAGACTTTTAGAAAATCAGCATTGCATCCATTGATGACCAGAGGTGAGGATTCTGAGGGTTTTAAAGGTCAAAGGTAAGTCTCAGAAACAAAAGGTGCAGATGTACGTCTTTACTTGAACTGCGCTCCAGCTTGGTTTGATATTGTCTTATACATTTGTCATTCTTGTGTTCACTTCCTTTCCTGAGCCGAGCAGCGACGGAGGCCACATCACATGACCACTCACAGGAAGTACAATCCAGAGATTGTTTTGTTGCTAATGGCTTCACTGCTGATAATAATGATCCAACCTAGCAGCCCTAATGGATGCTCAATGAGAACACACATGCAATTACAAGAAGACAAGACACAATTGTGATGTGTGACACACAAAGCCACAAACAAATAAACACACAATTACAACCAGACTGTAAGTGAGTTTTCACACACACACACAAACATGAGGCCGTGCATGTTTGAGAGAGAGGGATTTAAATTAGATTCATCTCTATCCCCGTCCCTCTTCCACTCTGACACACTTCCTGTCGGCGAGTGAAGTGTCGGGTTAAGCAGAATGAATGGACCTGCTCTGAAAAAACAAATTGCAAAGTAAACAGATTAGAGTGAAAACAGACTCCTCCACTCATCTGCCCCTCAAAGCTCCTCATCTCTCCATCATGCATCTCTGTTTACTTCTCTCTTTTTTTCAGCCGGTTCCCTTCCATCAGTGATCCATCACAGCTTCAGTGAAGCTTCAGAAGGTTTGATGATCACGATTTTGGTTGGGTGGTAAAAATGAGGTAGAGCTGAAATGTTTTTCAAATATTTTCAAATAGTGTCATACACAAAGACTTTATTATGAGGCCGGATAATAGACCTCACCGCCACACATCAATTCAAGTGGCCTTTTTTTAAAAGAGAGGCGGCAGGTGAGAATTTGACGCCTCGGCCACATCCAGTAGTAATGCAGCATCAGAGTCAGACATTGCAGGAAGCAGTGATTGGTCCGAGTCCGTCTGAGTCATCGTTTCTACAGCAACCATTCTCACCGGTCAGGAGTGAGCTTGTTGGAAGTCCATTTTCCAAATCCCACTTTATTGTTTCTTTTGACAACATATACAGCACACGCATGTTCCTGTTTAAAATAAAATGCACTCCGTGTCCAATAAGATCCTCCTTCTGCTGCAGATTTAGATGAATTAAAAAAATAAAGATTTCATCCTTTTAGGATTGAATATAAACATGATAACTCTGGTGTGGACTCCAAGTAATAATAATAATATATATATCTGTATCTGCAAATGCAACAATGTACTTAAAGAGCTTTGCCTCTGAACAGAAACTAGAAAAAGTTATTTTGTTAGGAATTTTTTGATTATAAACAAGCTATGTCAGAGACATTGTATTTACTCAGAAACAAAAGTGGATCTTTATTCACAAAAGACAGTTTTGGAGTTTCTGGCTACATGTTCCTATGCTCAAATGTGAGAGGACTTTAGTCCCTATGGGTGATTCTCTAACATCACCATAAGTTACAGAACCATCACCTGATTTTATGGCCTGAAAGACAGAAGTCTGCGCTCTTTTCTCATTGTTTTTCAGCCTGAAACACAGTTTATGGTTTGATCACCACTTCTACTTACCCTGCTGCAAAAGCAGTGCGGTTAGCATAGTCTCCTGCTGTTCCACAACGTAGATTTTGAGAAAAAATAATCATGTATTAAATAAATTGTTCCATAATCATGAAATATGATTCAAAGTCAATAATAACCATCTTTGATTGGAAATGACCGACTCTTCTGTCATTTATGATAATATTTAAAGAGCTTATACTCTCTCTCCGCCGTTCCAATAATCGCATTATTTCATATAAATCCTTCTTTTGTGAAGATTCTCTGAACTTTTCTCTGCTGCTCAGATTAAGCTGACACCATTCTCACTTCTGCCGATTTACTGAGAAGCAAAGTCATAAAATCTGTGATCAAAAGAGTATTTTGGGTTTTTCACTGTCACCAGCAACATGCTTCAAACACACATAAGCACTCACACTGCATGAACAGTCTGCAATCAATACACCATTTCCTTGCTGCTTATGAAAGATGGGACTGCTTGGAGGCCGTCCCGCTGCCTTTGAGTAACGACTACATGGAGCGCCGCCATGATTCTTACAGCTGCACCTCTCGGCCTCTAAATTTTGATAGAAAGGATTTTATCTCCCGCGTGAATGCAGACACTTACAGCAGAGAAGGGAGCTTTGATTCATGCCAAACTTCCTGTTCCAGCCTCTTTTCACGCTGCAAAAACACAAAAGCACTAGAAAGTGGTTTTTTGATGAACCCTTTAACCATAGGTTTTTCCTGGCCCTTGACATTTGCTCAAGACTTCCTTTCATTCCCCAAGTAACAGAAGAGAGAGTCCAGCTACATTCCTCATTGTCCCAAAGTTTGAGTTGAGGATGAAAAGGCCTCTGCTGTCTGAATGCAGATTCAGTTTATGGAAATGAGCCACATTCAGAGACTCTTCTTTAATCTGATGTTTTACTGCTAACATTTGTATTTTGAAGTTTAGAGACAATGACAAAAACTTACAAAACACACCAACAAAACCATATTGAGTTTGAGTGCGGCTCATCGTTGTGGTCCACTCCTCTCCACAGTGCTGCATCAGTGAGGTTTGTATTTGTTAACCTCTCAAAACTCAACTGCAGAAACACCCCCCTGGTCTTCTTTTAGTCTTCTGTCTTTTTGCTGCTCCCTTTAGGGGGCGCCAGAGCGAATCATGCACCTCTGTCTAACCCTCTCCTCTGCATCCTCCTCGCTCACACCATCCACCTTCATGTGCTCCTCCTCTATATCCATGAACCTTCTCTTTGGTCTTGCTTTTGCCATCTCCAGCGTTAGCATCCTCATCACTGTTCCTCCTCTCAGCGTGTCCAAACGTCTCCATCTGCTTCCCTGCATTGATCTCCAGAACGTCTATGACCTGTTCCCCTGATGGATTCATTCCTGATCCTATCCATCCTGGTCACTCCCAAAGAAACCTCAGCATCTTCATCTCTGCTCCCTCCAGCTCTGCCTCCTGTCTCTGCATCAGACTCTCTGAACCAGTAACATGGCTGCTCTCACCACAGTTTGTTACCCCTTTCCTTTGGTCACACATCCCACCTCAAACCTTCCAACCTGCTTGGACACGCCTCTTCACCTCTGTCTCCAGACTGTTGATTCTCATAACTTCCTCCTCCTCCTCTGCTCCCTACCTCACCATCCTTTTTTGAGTTCCTCTCATTCACACACAGATTCTCTGTCTTCCTGAAAATAGTTTTTCCCTCCCAACTGATTTTGCTGGCATTTATCAGTGAAAGTCACGAATGTCCCTCAACTCAAGTGGTGAAGTTTTTTCCTTTTTGATTTATTGACATGTATTTGTAAAAATTGACTATTTTGTCACATACAGGTTTGTAATTATTTTCAGCTAATTACTTCTAAACCTGGAAGAGGTTTCAGCGCTGGAGCTGCATGGGGAAGCAAAGTGTGTCTAGATGTGAGAAGTACACACTGTCGTCTCCATCTGAAGCCCAAACCAGGCGAGGAATTTCAATGAGACAATTAAATCGCAAAGCAGCACAGCTCCCTCATTTCTGAGGCGCCTGCATGCCACAACAATTCAATTAAAGCAAACAGCCTGACACATGGCGGCCCGTGTTTCTGGCACCGCTCGACTCCACGAGTTACAGACGTCCTGCCTGACTGGACACGGCTCCGGGCCGGCCTCGGAGAGCTCAAACCGTCACACGCTTCATAATGGAGCCGGCCGCTGGGAGCAGTCATTCTCATCGTGAAGGCAACAGGTGATTTCCACCATGCACATTTGAGAGGCTTACAGATTTTCTGGAATACAATGCCTCCTCTGGCTGCCAAGCGTTTATGGTAATGCTCCATTCAGAGGGAGAATGGTGGATTAGTCCAGTGATGGAGCTGGACCGGATCCACGGCCGTCCAGCTGCTGGACGTGCCAGCGGCCCCAAGGAGCCTCTGTGAAATGATGACGCTGCAAGGCTTTTTATGGTTATTTATGGCTTTTCAGTCTTCAATTAAAATGAAGTTCACACCCAGCAGAGCCTTTAGTTTCTGCAGAACAGCAGAAGATTTAATTCTGTTTTAAACCTGCAACACTGTTTGGAATAAAAAGTCATTATAAAAGCATAAAAGCTTTTAGATCATCTTTTTCATGTGTTAATGGGTGTAGTTTTAACAGTCAGGGATCCCAAATGCTTTTTGCAGCTCTTTGATTCAGACAGTTGGGAACAATGATCGAGATTCCAGGGAAAGGCAAAAGCTGGATGAATCCAGATACTGGAGCAGGAACAAACCAAATGGGAATGTTGGACTGATGACATGTTTAAATGTCTCAAAAATACAACATGTATAACCAAATCATGAAAAAGGTCATTGTTATAAAATTGTATGTGATTTTAAAAGTTTATCTAGAAAAAAAGCAAAACTTGATTTGTAAAGAAGTCAGAACTCTGGAGGATCAGATCCATTTTCATTGATGAGACTCAAGGGAGAAAAACAGCTTTAAAATAGTTCACAAAAAAGTAAAGATGTGAACATCCACAAACAGATGTTCTTGTTTCTCAAATCCATAAAAAGCTTTTCTTTCTTTCTGCTAAACAAACATTTATCTGTGAGGATGTATGGAAGCATTTTAAGGTTTCAATCACGTTTTGAACTTTCCAATGTTCTATCATTTCTGACTAAAGTTGATCAAAATGATTCACAAATTCAAAAAGCTGTTTACAATTATCTAAACCTTTACATTTGGGTCTCCAAATGAAAAATATAGCAAAGGTTTAGTTTGCAGAGTTTAACTGAACCTCTAAAAACTTAAGGGCATTGCAAGGATTGCAAAACAACAAGAGAAGGTCAGAGGTGAGTGTTTTAAAGTTCTTAATGGGATGGTTAACGTGTCAAAACTTTATATTTTGAGTACCAGTTTCAAAAGTCAGAAACAACAATTTTTACTTGTTACTTTAGTACATCGGAGACATACTGCCAGACGGTGGTAAGAAGACGTGCCCTGTGTGCTTTAACTCAGAGGATGCTAGCAGCTGCAGTACTGAGGAGAGATCGTGTATGAAGGCATGCTATGTGTTTATGACATATAAACTGTCAGGAAAACAGAGAGAAACAATCTTGATCACGTTAAAGGTTGTTTTAACCAGCCTTCATGTCCACATGAAGGAGGAATCCTCTCCCAGGAAGCACAGACGATGTGCTAGAACTGTTAAAGAAGAATGAGCTTATACATGTTTGAATAGTGGAGCAGATGGGTTTCATCCAGATGAAACTGTGGGACAGCTGGGGGGGGCGAGACGAGTCAGAGGTGAGGTCCACGACCAAAGACAGGAGAACAGACGGTCCACCTAGAATCTCTCCTGGTTCCCCGGAGAAGTAATGTGTTCTCTTCTGCTGGTTCCTGCTAACAATCTAGCTGCTGCATTTTGAACAAGCTGAAGACTTTTTTAGAGAACTTTTAGGACACGCTGCCGCTTCCCGGTTCAGCGTTCGGCAAAAATTTGAAGCCAGCGAAACGGATGCGGAGCACCGTGTGGAGGCCATACCGCAGAGGCCGGAATGGACTGGATGCAGTGTGAGCCCGGGGTTAGACTCAAACTTTGTCTCTTCTCCTCAGATTTTATCTTTGCTCTTTGCTTCAGATGGATCTGTTGTAATAACAGATTGCTTGTGAAAACTGGATTGGGTGGCACCATGCACCCACATGGCGTTTCAAACAGGAAGTTCCTGCTGGTTCCAAGCAGCCGAAATCCCATAGACTTCTACAGAGAAATGAACAGCTGTTAGTCAGTACTCTTGCACTGGTTTCTCTTTTTAACATCTTCTTGATAATCCTATTTTTATGTTTTTTATTTTCTGCAGTTCAAGTTATTCAAGTTCTGAAGTGACTAATAAGAGGCCCTAATAAAAGTAGGTGGAGCCTGCTGGCCCCCACATCCAACGTTTGAAAGATTTCGTGTCCCCCGCTTTCAAGTAGTAGGGTTGTAGCTTTCCAACATGCTCACTGCTGACTGGTGAGTGGTTGTCATAGAAACGATGACTCACGCTGGCTTCAACATGGCGGCTTCTACATTGTGAAAATATGGTGGCTGAATGGAATCCATGTAGTTGGAGCCGGAAGTAAACAATTTTCTATGGATGATGTCACACTCACTCGTTCCATTTCTGAGATACGGTTTGTTCAGGTGAGTTCAGAACTCCAAAGGGCTGCTTTAAGTGAGGTATGTGTGTGTGTGTGTGTGTGTGTGTGTGTGTGTGTGAGGGTGTGTGTGTGTGTGTGAGGGTGTGTGTGTGTGTGTGTGTGTGTGTGTGAGTGTGTGTGTGTGTGTGTGGGTGTGTGTGTGAGTGTGTGTGTGTGAGTGGGTGTGTGTGTGTGTGGGTGTGTGTGTACGGACACTGATGGACAGATTTGGGTTTTTTCACTTTTTTAAGGCAGAGCAGATTTAACGGTTTGATTCATATTGATAAAACAGTGGAACATGTCCTGCAGGCTGGAACGTCAGAATCTGCTGAATTTCATTTGAAGTTCATGAAATTGAAGCTTCAGAAGTAAAAGTTTATGGTTTCCACCTAAACTTGTAAGCTCCTCCTCCTCCATCAGGGCGCCACTGTGAGCTGAAGGTCTGGACGTTTTCTTCAGCTGGCAGCGCCACAGACCGCTGGCTCTGCTGTCACTTACCCTCTGTGCCGGGGGGAGCAGCCTGTGATATTTATCATGCTCCTCCTTCTCCTGGCAGCCCTCCTGTTGACCCACACTGCCCTCACCCCCCAGCATGCTAGCTGTGCTTCAGCCCCACATCCATCCAGTGATGTTTTGGAACCAACCCGCCTGCAGAAACCTGCTCTCCTTGATGGCGCACCGTGTGGTTTTAGAAAAATGTTTGTTAGATAAATGGTGAAAGCAGCAGATTCATGTGGGGAGGGGGGTCATTTCTTTCTCAGCGGTGATAGGATGGCTGCAGGGTGGAGGTGTCTTCCTGCTGTCAGTGCTACCAGCTGTCTCCTGTCATCCAGCACCAAATCACAAGGTGGAGTGGGGCAGGAGCTGCTGGTTCTGCTTCAGCAGGAAGCAGCCGGGGGCAGCTGCAGTCGCTCCAAACGGACAGAGTCAGGTTGCTTTATTGGAGGGTTATTGTGAGGATGTGGGGCGCTCCAGGCTTTGCTAACATGTTCCTTGTGCTGTGGGGCTTCCTTTTACAGCTTCCACAGAGCCCAACGCGCCCAGAAGAAAAGTTGATGTTTTCTGCTCCACTCCCACAACTGTTCCGATGGTTCTAGAGTAGCATCCTGCAGAGCAGAACTGCTCCTGAGTGCAGCTTTGCAGGTGAACATGTTCAAACTTTGTGCATGTCAGCTCTTGCATGAAGCTGTGGATGTGAAGTGATGTGTTCTCCTGTCAGCTGTCTGAGTCTAACCTTCAGGTTTCTGTGAGCAGGGACACCTTTGCACTATTGACCTCTAAATCTGTTTTCAGTAACTCCCCCTGCAAATCTGTATACTTTTGAGTCTTAACGCTGGATTCTGTTCTGGTTGGTACTTTGTGGTCGTTGGTGTTTTTGCAGAGGATCAGCTCTGTTTTTACCAGACACTTTTATTCAACTACACCCTTTTTTAAATGTTGATTTTTGATTATAACAGAATTTTACAATGACTTTTCCAAGGAGAACAAAGGAAAGTTTCATGACTGAGACTTGGTAATCAGAAAAAAAACCAAAATGAGAAACATTCATTAGTTGCTTTGAAACGGTGACTGTCATTGAAGCTGCACTTCTGAGTTTCCATTAATACTTTCAATTCACATTATTATCTAACTCCTGCTGTCAAACAGCTGCTTCATAGGGTTTTAGTTTCAATTAAAATTTGCATTAATGTTAAAAAAATACAATCTTTAATACAAACGTGAGACTGTAATGAAATATTGTGTGATATTTGATAGTTTATGTGATATTATGAAGGCATGCTTCCCCTCGGTCACACCAGATTTGAGTGCCTTCCCTCCCTCAGCTGTCTTCAGTCAGTTGATCACCATCCTCAGAATATTGAAGTGCTTCAGATCATCTGTCTTTTCCATCTTTTTGTTTCTGCTTTGTTCTTAGTGTTGCTGTAGTTTCTGGTCGGCGGTTTCTCTTTCTACCCCTTTAACTCTGTTAGTTTGGGTCCAAGACCATCTCAGACACAACAATCATTTAGAATTGAGAAAAGAAGGCACACAGAACCACAGTGAGGAGAGTTCTCCTGGTAAATTAACTTTTGCTGCTCTAATATATCAGTGTAGGATAGGTGCCAATCCAGAGCAGTGGAGGGCTAAAGCCTTACTCCCAACAGGCCTTCAAGGTGGAAATGGGCTGTCTGCAGGTGAAAAACGGCTAAACCCCGGCACACAGGTGACCCGCACAAACTCAGGGTTGTAGACACCTCCGTGAACCCGTAGAGAGAAAATATTCAGATGTATTTCTTCTATGTTCACGCTGCGGGCGACAGCTCGTAGTGAACACTTCTTTAACAGCTAAGGGGGGAGTAGGTGAGACAGGATATTTGAATTTTTTCAAACCTCTAAAGCTTAAAGGAAGAGGCAGATCTGAACCATTCAATTCTGTTTCTGTTGGGGTAGAGGAATCTGCGGGCTCCCCTTCCTGCAGGCAGGACTGAGACGTGTGCACATCTTAACAGGAGTTCTTGTTCAGCCTCTGCAGGATTAGCTCAGCCTCTAAATCACAAAACCTCCTGAATAAGCTCTGCTCACTCATTCTCTCTGAATGAAGCTGTGCAAGTGCCTAAAGCATGTGATGTGTCAACTTTATGACAGCGCTGCACAGACTATCATGATTCCAGGAGTCAGAGGGCGGGAGGACTTCCTCACTGCTCCGGTTTATTTACCAGGGATAACAGAACCTTCTCATACGTTGCTCCTCTGGGACAGCGCGTTCATGGATGAGACTCTCGGCTCATTTCACCGGCGAGGTGGATAGATTGCTGCTCTCCTCTTCTAACTATCCAATCGCTCTTTGTTAAACAAGGCACAAACCCAATTACAAAGTGCCACATGCTGACAGTTTATTAACATCATCGCCACAAGAGAGAGGCTGGGGCCGGTGGGAGGGAGCGCTCAGCCCCTCCTGCTTGAAGTGCAGGGATGAAAGATTGTCTTTTTCCTCAGAAAAGAATGTATGTTTTTTTAGAAGATGGAGAGGTAATCACCTTCACTTCATATTCATGCTCAGTGTTTTAAAGGATGGGAGAAAACAAGCCTCATGCCTCAGGCGAGTGTTTCCTGTTTTGCAGAAAGCTCAGAAAGGCTAATGGAGTAATATTTCTGGGCTCTGTCTGATCTCAGCCTCTGATCACTTCATTAAACTGATGTTGATGAATGCACAAAGCAGCCGAGGCACGAGCAGACGCAGCAGATGCATCTTAATCATGGAAAACAGGAGAGGAAGGTGGGATGCATGCAATCGTTCACTCGCTCCCCCCTACCCCTCTGCCTTCACACTGTAATGACCTCATCCGTGACTGAGCATTTCTTCCACTTCATGAAGAACAACACGGAGCAGAGATCAGGCCTGAGCAGAGACCACCAGCACAAACCTTTGCTTCCGGCACAGAGGCAGCTCCTATGCTCAAAAGGGACTTCCAGGTTGTTGAATGTCAATGCGGGACACACCATCGTGGAGCTCGAGGCTCACTGCTGCGGTCAGAACCATCACCAAAGGGGGGGACAGCATCCTTCATAACCAACACCCTCTCAAACAAACGTCCAGAAGAAGTCCTGATCTGGAATCAGGAAACTCAGTCTGGTCATCAGCTTTCTCTGCAGGTACATCCAAGCACGAAGTGCAGCAACAGCGGCTTACCGGCACACCGACTAGTCTTTACAGTCGTGTCCCATCCTACACTCACGAGGGAAGTTTGACTGACTGTTTAAACTAGTGTATGACATCCTCTTTTGAAGCGCCTTTACCCTGTAAAGCGTTTCACAGCCAGTTCCAGTCACTCATTCAGAAATGCATTCACACAGCACATCTTCTGTGGTTCTGAATCCTCCCAAGAACCCAACCCACCATTGTGCACACTCTGCTGGGGCCTCGTCTTCTCTCTCAGACTCGCCTTCATGCTTCGCCTCATCACTGGTTCATCTCTGGGTTTCAAGTTGGAGTTTTGGTTGTTTCTAATCTCTTTGTTTTTTGAAATGTGTATTCTGCCGTGCCAGGCTGTAGTGTTCACTCTCCTACCTGTCAGGTGTAATAGGTGTTATTTTCCACATCAGCCCTCTGAGTGTTGCTGCCTAAAGGTGCCCTGATAAGAAGTGGTTGGCTTTGATTTGTTCACCGTTCAGTTCCCGTTCTCAGCATATCGGCTTTGTCCTCCTGATGGTTTGAGGGCTTTCTACCAAAGGGAGTGGTTTTCCTGCTCAGTTTTCTGTGACAGCAGAGCTACACTTCATACAATGAAGACCGCTCTGCTTCACGTGACGTTTTGTTGATGCATCACAGGGCTTAGCGCCCTTTTCTCCAGCTTGTTAAAGTTCAGGTTTGACAACTGCCCCCTTTTGTTTTTCTATCTGGAGTCTGTGCAGCAGAATTCAGAACATGCCTCCTTTGTTCATTATTACCTGTAAATGTGTCTCTAAAAAAGAACAGGAGCGTAGACATGTCTTTGCTCTATCTATGCCATTATGGGGACTTTGGCTTAGCTGTGACAGTGGCAAGTGGAAGAGTGCAGTCCTAAGTCATCCTGACTTCATGTTTTTATGTATGAGGCTGCTCAGCCCCAGGAAACCCATATTTACCGCGCTTCTTTGTGGTGGACAGCTTGTTTGGGAGACTAACTGTACCGTGGCCGGAGCTCTCGTCACTTAGTTCTGCTGTGGGCAGAAACAAATCTGATCCATAAATCTGGAGCACAGCTCGCCTGGGGCCACCGGCAGGTTTTTTTTAACGGCCACTCTGGGGGCCACAGGACGGTGGGGGCAGAATTTTGTGGGCTAAAATAGGTTACATGACATTAGCTGTGGACACAATGTGGAATAGTGTTATATAGTTTTCTCTACTGATCAATATTTTATGTTCTCCCTCACAAGAGCAAAGGAGGCGGAGTCCTGAACATCAGAAAGAGCAGTCAGCCTCTTTTGGAAAGGGTTTGGTTACCGCTTTGCGCTGAAGTGTCGTTGGGCAAGATACTGAGCCCTACATTGGTGGTGGGGTGAGCAGCACAGTGATGAATCAGCGATGGAGGGGAAGACTGAACAAACACATCTGATGATGATCCGGATCACCTTCTACATCCTGGACGGACAGCAGAGAGGCTGAAGCAGCTTCACTGCCGCAACGATCGCCATGGAGATCATTCCTGCCTCACACCATTAGACTGAATCACTCATCCTCAGCCTGAACTGCATTATTACATGGATTATGTATTTATTTGACTTATTTTTAGTGTTGATTCGTTGTCCAAACCAAAGTACGCTGCAACGGTCTCTTTTTCTGGCTTGTGAGCAACAAAGAATCTTTATTTTATCTCACTGGGACATGTTTGGTCTGTGGAAGATTCCCTCCATCTTTGCTCAGTCTCTTTCAAGTTTCTGCTTAAAAAACATGTACATATTTTAACAATTTCATTTATTTATGCATCTTAACTCAAACTGAATTGTTTCACATGGACCCCTGTTTCAGTTAGGTGTCAAATGATTTTTCTCCCTGCAGTTAAAGCCCTCTCCAGTAGGGGGTGCTGTGTTCCCCACCTGGCTCTGTCCCTCCTGCATTGGTGCTTCTCCTGAACATGTCTGTAACAGACATTTCAAAACATTAGTCTCTTTGCAGTCTTAATGTAATCCTTCATGCATCTCTAATCTTGTGTGTGCGTTTGTCTCCTGGCACTATTTCAGGATGGGGATTCAAAGGCTACTGTCAGTACAGTGCCTTGCTCAAGGAAACTTCAGCAGCATGGAGGGCATCCAGCCGCTGTCGACTCCTGGTCATTAACAGAAAACATCAACTCCCGTCTTCACCCTTTAACCTTCAGACGAAAACTAGAAAGTTTTGCGTCAAAACACCGCCTACGTCAGACATCACATTTTCATTAATGACCTTATTTCAGCGCCGTGCTATTTATAGACATTATTCCAACACTTTTATGTCTGTGTGAATTCTCTCTAAGGTAAGTTCAAGAAAGGGTTTCACATAAAATAATCTTACACTGAAGGACTAAAGATTTCTCATCATGAACCGAGGCTGTCGTCCTCCGCGTGCGCGTGCACCAGGCTGTCGTCCTCCGCGTGCGCGTGCACCAGGCCGTCGCCCTCCGCGTGCGCGTGCACCAGGCCGTCGT
>BSAI01000162.1:21997982-22027942 GCA_036245035.1 Adrianichthys oophorus | reverse complement strand
CCATCTACACAGAACATCAGGCCCCCATGGTACCATCTACACAGAACATCAGGCCCCCATGGTACCATCTACACAGAACATCAGGCCCCCATGGTACCATCTACACAGAACATCAGGCCCCCATGGTTCAATCAGTTCCCAGAGCAGTTTATCATTGTACATGATTTGCAGGAAATTGGACCAGAGTTGGATTATGATGAAGATGATTCTTTCTGAAAAAGATCTTGTGTAAATGTTCACGTATTTTGCAGCGGACGTTTCTGGAAGCAGCTCGTACACAATGTGACCTTCCAGCTCACTGAGGTTTGTCTTTTCAGATTCTGTTTAGCGCCATCGTTTTGGTTGATGCCCTTCAGAGATGAGGATTACCTTGATGAACATAAGATACATCTTTGTCTTTCAGCATGATGCACCTCCAGAGACTGAGACGTAATCGTCCTGCTGCGAGCAGATCTGCATTGTGACTGATTGGTTTCTCAGAGTGAAATATTCAGTTTGTTTATCAGTTCTCCCTTTTTGTGTTGTCATGTAGAGTTTAGAGTGAATTCCTTTGCTCCCCCTCTCTGCTGCTAATGTATTCACCAGGGGAGTCTCTGCGTTTTCCCTGTTAATTGCTGGCAGATAAACGGCAGCGGTGCCCTCCCACCGAAACAGAAGGATGCTTTTTTTTCTGCTTTGCAGCTGAAGTGGCTCCTAAAGCTCTGGCAGCTCCACTACCTGAGACGCTGGCTGTGCAACCACACAACAAAAAAGGCAGAAAGCATGAAAGTGGCTGTTTACCCTCCTGAAATCTCAGCAGGTCATCACTGGCCTAATGAAAGCAGAGTATTTTTAGACTGCTGACATCCTGTCAGAATTGGTGCCTTTGTGATACTGAACAAGAACAAAACAAAAGCGGTTTCAGATTCGTTTCAATACCGTCATGTTAAGTCTTTTACTGTCCTGGGTATGAATGTGAAACACCTTTAATTACTCCCCATATCTGCTCCTCTGAAGTTCTGCTTGTCTGCTCCTCCCAGACAGTTTGGATTTGATTCAGGTTCTCTCCTGCTGTCAGAACATCACAGCTCTTCTTTACTATTTCTAAGACGCTCAAACTGTGACAACACAAGTGTTTGGGTTGTTTTCCATACACTTTGTGTTGGAAGACTTCATCAGTATCCTATCAAACCATTTGTGATGCATTTGTCCAAGGATTGAGGGTAGAGATTGTAAACTGTTCCAGGATTGGTAAACCAACGATTCTTGAGCCGTTTTCGTCCCACAGCAGCACCTCTCTTTTCCAGAACAACAGCTAAATGCCGGAAGTTTAAAGTAGTTCCTGAAACTTTGTTAGTTCAAGCCTACGAATAAAAAGCTGTTTGATGAACATGTTTGTGTTCTTTTTGCACAAATCAAATGAGCTGACGAGTTTGTTTATCTGGAGTTGTCAGATCTGTGACGTGACCAAATGGATAATCCAGTCTTTTTTTTCATTAACACTTACAGAGTTCTCCCCATAAAAATGCTCATTTCTTGCATACATCCATGTTTACCCAGTGTACTTTTCATCTGTGTTTGCAGGCAAAACCTAAGAGATGGAAGATTCTGGGTTTTTAAAAAGCAAGTCGTTTCCTCCTCAGAGTAAAGCATCCACATTTGTTCCTACATCAGTAAAGACAGTCGCTGACCCCACTTTTACCAAGAACAGAAAATGTTAAACTTGTGTACATTCTCTGAAAGAAATCAGATAATGCAAGAACAAAAAGGCGACGGAGATTTCCCAATGATCACATTCCAAAAATCAAATCAGTCTCCCTTAATTCATGTTTGTGGGCTTTGCAAGATCAGCGATGGAAGAAGAAATGTGGGTTAGGGTTAGGGGTTCAGCAGCAGGTGTCCTCATTCAACCTTCTGCAGCCCTTTAGTGGCAGCTTGTAGCCTCATCCAGCGCTGCAGGAAATCATTTGCTGAGAGATGAGAAAGTCCAGTGTCATAAACTACATTCTGTAAAAGTTTACCTTCATATGAACTAAAGTGTGCAATAGTCCAAGTTCCTCTGGTGTGAACAAAGATTCCAGAAGTGTCAGCATTTGTTCAGATGCGACTTTGGACCGAGTTTCTTTCAGACAGACCTCTGAAGTTTTACTGGTCCTTCATAACCTGTAAAACTTTCCTTGGTTTTCATTTTTTTAAGTCACGTCAGAGACATCTGAATTTTCCCACTTCACAGATCATCTGAACAGAGCAGCTGACAAAGCTTTGATTAAAGAACCTTTGAAGATTTATTTTCACTTTGTGAGATGTTTTTCTTTTTGTCTTCAGTTTTCTTCATGCCTCCATCTCCTCTGCATCCTCTGTGACTCAGGTGACAAGGGGGACTCTGCTGCTCTAAATGCATTCAGACCCCAAACGCTACAAAGCTGTCTGTCGCCCTCGACTTCCATTGAGAGTAGGAGTGAGAGCCGGTGGGTGGATGAGCGGGGGCGGGGCCTGTTTCCGTCCTCTGAGGATTTGGTAAATCCGGAACCGTGTCGAACAGCTTTGAACAGACGGAGAGGCCCGCCAGAGCAGAACCGCTGAGCGTGACGCCTGGCTTCAGTCTATGTCATTGTATTCAAATTTACAACATCCCCAACACTTATCAAGCCGCCGCCGCTCCCCGGCACACGCAGGCTGGCTTTGAAGATGGATAAGTGTGGAGAAGGAACGCATTATCCCCTTTTTTCCAAAGTTGTAGAACGACAAATTAAAGCAGGACTTTTTTAATGTGTCAGTGCAGCAGAACGGAGCCACACTGTAGAAAGTGAAGACCTTCACTTGTGAGTCCTCTGACCTGTTGGGGAGGGAGGGGTTTCTGTCTGTCGACCATTTTACACGAGAGGGTTCATGGAAATATGACATCTATACTTTCGTCCAGAAGCTCAAGGTTCAGAGGTCAGCTGAACGTCACACTAAAGGTCAAAAGGAGCTTCTCCCACCCCTGCAGTCCACGTCATGGCAGCAGCAGGTCTTCCTACAGCTGTTTGTCACGCTCCTACCTCCTGTGGGGGTTTGCCAGGGTCACACGACGGTTGTGGGGACTGCTCTTCTTCCTGTTCTGTTGGGTTACCTAGTTTGCCTACAGTTACAGGATTTGCTTAATTTTTACTGCAGTCGAGTTATTCATAACACATTTTAATGTGTGAGGGAAAAAGATGGGAAAGAAATCAGATTTAAAAGACAAACTCTTTGCTGATTATTTAGTAAACTTTATAGAAGCATTGGAGGGCTGGGGGTGTAAACCTAAAATCTCTTCTGGTGCATTTATGACTAAGAGAGTTTTAAGCAGTTTTCCTACTCAGAAACAGTAGATCCCATAACAATGCAATGTTTATTGTAAAGCCCAAGTGAACACGATGGTGCATCAGGAACTGGTTCTGATCCATTTGGAGTCGAAACACTGAAAAACTTGAAGCATTTCCTGCTGCGATAAACGTCCTGCTGGGCGTTCTGTCACCAGCAAATGGACAGAAGACCACAAAGTGACCCTGTAGGAATGTGCTGCGAAATGCAATGCGGTCGAGCATGCAGGAACACCAAAGAACGTGAAAAGGGGACTGATACCTAAAAAACATCCACACACCAGCCCCCATGCTCTAAAATTACACCCCCCGGTCAAAAGTCCTGCTGGGTTCAGGTTCTCAAACATCCATAGACGTCTTTGTTTAGGTTAAGTCTCCTCTGTGTGCTGAAGCATCTGCTTTTCACTTCCACTTTGTCAGAATTTCTTTTTCTTTCTCGTGTCAGTTTGTTCATGTTGAAGTTTAATAAGACCTCAGCTTATCTTGCAGTTTGGGTGCTTCACCACTGCTTCCTGACAGTGAGGGATAAAAGAAAGAGATTGCAGATCTTAGCAGCCCGAGTGATGTAATGTGATGATTTTTATCAATCAGGAGAAAACTCTGGTCTGGCCAAAGAAAGACTGAAGAAATGTGAGTTAGCCTAAAAAGTTTCCAGTCAGAAGGTGATGGAGAAGAAGGCCCCTCACATCAATCACAGTAATGCTCAATGATTTCTCGTTCTGTTTCATGTGGCGTTCCACTCCTCCAGCAGAAGGAATTGTACTTGGATTAAAGACACCCCCCCCCCCCCCCACACACACACACACACACACACACACCAACAACAATAAAGGTGTCCAATAAAGCAGGCAGCAGACGTGGAGCGGCAGGATCCACTCAGAATCTCTGCAACAAAAGGCCGCCAAGCGAGGGTTCGGACTCACAAAGAAGTGTCAGAAATGACTTCAGCCACCCGACGTTGCTCTCCTTCACATCACCTTCAACACACAGCAGAACAATGAGCTGCTGGGAAAACTCAGACTGCATTTTTATCTGTCTTTGAGCAGCAAAGACAGCTCTGAGTGAAGCTTTCTTCAAGCTTGTTTTGTCAGGGGTTGGTGGGAAACCCTGTAATCCAAAGAAAAAAAATCTCAATTGCATTTAGGATTACAGTGAGCAATGTTAACACACAACAGTCACTGAGGCTTGAGAACAGAAACATGGTTCATGGTGGTACATCGCCAGTGTTTCTTTTGGATGTGACGAGCTGCTTTCAAAGTTTGCTCAGAGGCAGTTTAGGACTTCAGCATAGTTTGGCTCAGCCGGGGTTCCTCTGGCCCCGAGGTATTTTTCTCCCAGACACCTGTAGATGGGCGAGACATCACTGAAAGCTTTAGAAAAATATGCCAACAGAAAGAAACTGTTTGTGATTTCTAAAGATAAAAGTCGTTTTTTTTGTCCGATCTAACTGAAAAGTCAAGATTTTTTTTCCCCCATTCTTTAAGAACTCTTCTAAAACTTTTTTTTTTTTCCCAATTAGTTTGAAATGTGGTGTAAGCTCGCCGCACGACAGCATCATCATAAGCTTGTGGAGCTTTCATTAACTTTACCAATACTTCCTTATACATCCCTTGAGGTGTCCATACAAACCTCAAGGGAACAGACTCACTTGTGCTGCCCTTAAGATGCAGCCGCTCCCCTCTATGACCCTACTAGTAGTAGTAGTAGTAGTAGTAGTAGTAGTAGTAGTAATAGACCCGGACAACCCAGAAACCTGCAGCACCCGTCTGGATGCATGTGACTTAGGGTGCTCTCAGATTGGACACGTTTGTTTCTTTTAAAGTGAACCAGAGTTCCTTTCCCGATAATCCGGAACAACTTTTCAGTGACTACACCCAAGTTGACCAGGATCCGCTCTGGAACCCATCTTTCCAGGTGGTCTCAGTTTGATTCCAATCGGACTGAGCTTCGGTTCGCTCTGAGATTCCTCAGTCTGAAAACAGTTTTCCTCCGGCATGGAATAAGTGGACCAAAATAGCCGCCATAGCCGAAGATTTCGAGATATAAAAAGAGTAGGAATAATGCAACGGATGAGCCGCAGACAAAAGTAGAGCAACGATTGTTGTGTTATCAAACTGTAAAAATGGTACAACTCCTGTTTTAACACAGCTGAAAACGCTTCTTATGTGCTTCTGTGTCTTGTTATGATGGCACGTGCTGCTGTGACGTCTCAAAAGCCACCTTGTAACAGAACTCTTAAAACAATGCCATAACACCACAGCGATGCTCTTGAGAAGTTGCAGGTTTGTTGGAAAGCCTGCAGAAGTGCAGTTCGACAGGTCTGCTGCAAACAAAAGGGAAACAGAGTCGTGATGCTGGAACAAAAGTCAAGATTAGCTAAAGTTTAATCAGAAAGATCCTCACACATTATTTCACTCATTTCCTGTCACTATTTATCCTTTAATCACAATTTTGTCATAGCTTCTTAGCCATTCAGCAGGAAAGTTTCAGATCCTCATTTAGTCATTCATTCATTCATTCCTCTCCTACTGCGCTGACACATTTCAGAAGCCTCATTTAAAAGGACAATGTTCATGCCTTTGCTATGATTTCATGTTGCATCTTTGGGACATTCAGCAATGACAGAAAAGTTGCTGATGGTGATTGAAGCCATATTGAACTGATAGCAGGAATTCAGACTTTTTCCATGCATTCATGAAGACATATACAGACACCCAGATAACACCTGTATGTATGCAGACCCACACAGTCAAACAAAAGTGTACAGCCATGTGGATGCATCCAAATATGGATGTTGTACATATTTCATGTAGCAAACAAAGCTTTCTGCATACAAATGTCTGTTCAGTAAAGCAAATAATGGGGTTTCTTCATGTCGTGGGGGGTAAATTGGACTATAATGCACCAGGTCCATGAAGATGCACCGTAGTGCGAGCTCACACTAACAAAGAGCCAAGATTTCCATCTGCAGTGACCCAGTGCTGGAGGCCAGTGGTGACCATGCTCTGTAAGAGACAGAGAGAAGGTAGATGTCCAAGTTGAGTCACAGTCTGCCCCCCCCCCCCACACACACTTCTGAAAACCTTAGAGGGCCATGAATGACAGAATCTGCCTCCTCTGTGGGATTTTTATGCAGTAGATGATCTAAAGAATTGAGTCATGTTTACTTTCTTCTCAACACATTTCTAACCTGTGTGTTTGCAAAGGGCTTTAAAATCAGCTAAAGCCGGAAGAACAGCAGCTCTGTGTGGTCGACTTCACACATTTTGTAGAGTAAAACATTTCAGGGTTTCATTATTGAACAAAAGGGATAATTTATAAAGAGGACGAATCCTTTCTAAATGATAAATCATTTACTAATGAGATTGTAGTTTGTGGAGATGAGGCCTGACAACACTGCCTCTGTGATCAAACATGACGTCTGCATGCCGTCACAAACGTTCACTCAACATCAAAAGCAGATTTTGAAACTAATCATCATAAATCTGGACAGTCGCCGACGGTAAAGCAGGCAGGAAAATGAATCCAAACAGGCAGAGAAACTGCACCAGTCAGAAAACGCTGATTGACTGATAAACCGCATCCAAACTGCAACCCCCCCCAAAAAAAAAAAAATTTTGAACAGGAGACTTTCAAGTATTGTCCCTAAAGAGAGTTGAACTTTACTGAAAGATTTCATATTCTCCGTCCATCTCTGCACCCTATTACCAACAGAGACACTGCAGCCCAATCAGACCTCCCAGAGACCAGGTCCAGAAAATCTCCACGGGCCTGATTTCAGTTTGAGGTGCAGCTTTAATGATCCCCACAGGGACTTAAGGAGGAGAGGGGGACCCGCATTGAGAGTCAATCCACAGGTCGAGGATTTAACCGTGACGGGGTGGAAGGCAGGCTGCTTGAGACCATGGAAGGAAGGTCGTCTGTTCGATACCAGCCAATGACAGGAAGGGACAGGGGGCCGCTGAGGATGGAAGAATGTGGAGGTGCTTTAACATTTACAAGCTATAAAATCATTAAGAAGGTGAGATGTCCTAGTTGTTTTCATGGGGTTGCAGTTGGAAAATAGCTAAACTGCAGTCACTTTCTGACAAAAGTTGTGGACTTTTGTGCGTGTGCTTTTAAATTACATTCTCATAAAGCAGAAACCCCACCTAAAAGCTGGTTTCTAAACATTAACAGGAGCCAGTTCACCAGCTAACCAGTAGGTAATTTGTCACAGTGAGAATAAACGTGCCAACATTGGAGCTCCAAACCCTTCTGACACAAATGTGTTTACATGTTATTGTTCTGTCAGCTTTCGCCGCAGCGGTCTGGAATCTATCCAGCAGCGTAGCATGTCCACAATTTTTGTTAAAATTTCTAATCTTTGGAGAAGAATTTGTAAACAAAACCGGAACGCCGCTTTGGTGGTCACGTGTTGAAATAACCAGCGGGTGGAGACAACACCAAAATGGAGGAGAATCTGATCGTTTTTAACTTTGATATTTTTCTTATTTGTGTTGAGACAGTAAAAAAAGAAAGATTTCCTGTAATTTTATCCTATTTTTTCCCTCCTCTGACTAATGCGGGACAGCAAGTCACCAAACAGGGACACAGAGAGATGGAAGTACTGCTGAAAGCACTGTCATTCAGATGCAGCTCCTGCAGTCGACGGTGGAGCTCACCGTACCGGGAGAGTCTCTGAATGATCTCATGAACCCAGACGGAGACTGGATTACCAAAAATAACGATACCTGTTCTCTAAACATCATCTGTGTCTCATGTATTGGAGAGATATAGTCAATGCTTTCATGTAGCGATGAGGCTAATAACAGTATCTCCTCCCAGCAGAAGAATCACGTTTATGAACATTTTTGGGTAATCTTCGAGCAGCAGATTTTCTGTGTTTTAAAAAAGATGGTAAATGTGAATCACACTGTGTGAACACAGCTTTAGTGCCACCTGTCTGAACAACACTGTGCTCAAAGGCTGCTGTAACTGGAGTCGTTTAATATCTGGAAAGAAACGTGTCCATTTTTCAGAATGTATGTAGTATTCTTTATTTTGGAGTTTATAATGAACTGAAAACCACTTTTTTTTGCATCTTCTCCCAAATCAAAGCTCTGAGGACAGTAAGCACGCCTGCAGCAGTGTGTCCACTGATCATTGTGCATATTTAGTGTGGCACAGGAAATTCTCACAGCTTTTTTGTTTGAATAGTTTTCATGAAACTGAATCTTTCGTGGTGTGTTAACTGATGTCTGAATCAGATGTGTGAACTTCTGTCAGCACCAGCAAAGACAAAGCTTTTTTTCCTATGGTACAGTATAGTGTGTAAATGTGAGTGTTTGTTGCCTGCGAGTGAGGGTGTAAAGACACACAATGAATGTTTGACGCCTAACTCAGCAAACATGCCAAATGAAGGGTGAAACTTTTTTGTGGCGCTACTTTGTGTTTGTTAAATGGACACTCTCACCTAAACAAACACTCTGCCTACAGACACCAACAGTCATTTTCTGTTGCATTTAGGCCTTTTTTGTCATTGTCATGCAGATTCACACACACACACACACACACACACACACACACACACGACCGTTTCCACTGATGACTACAAGGGAAGAACATGAGCTGGACTGGAATGAAGAGATGCTACAGAAATCTGAGAGGATCAAAAAAGTGAAATAGACCAAAGGCAAGAATGCTGCAAACCCATTTAAAGCTATTTTAAGCTTGGATATTGGGTTTACCTTTCGACTGTATTAAACAAAACATTGCTGGATTTGTTTAAATGTGTTCTGCACAAACTGTGAAAGAGTTGTTTTTCCGACATGGTGCTGGGTTGAATGCAGTTTTGATATTTGGTCGTGATACAGAAAAACATTAAACCTGCAGAAACTAAACAAAACTTGTGGTTTTTATACGTTTACAATCACAGTCTGAGCCCTGAAGCAGAATATTTGGTATGTGAGGAGCGTGCAGAATTTTAAAGGAGCAGCAGTGCAGCTGCTGAATGAATCCAGAAACTTTCAGCCCGACTATTTTTTCCGTGTCCACTCTTTATTAAATGTGCATTCCAAAATAAGCTGTGCCGGCCCCCGCTGTGGAGATAACAGGCTCTTTTACAGCAGAATAATGTTTGGGTTGGAGTGAGCCTGCTCACTTTTATTGTCCTGCTGACCGCTCGTGTCTGTCAGCGCTCTGAATTTGTTTCTCACACTGAAGCTGTTCTCATTTATTCCTGGGCTTTGTCATTTTCCACGCGCCTCTCCACTCTCCCCCCACGCTGCGCTCCCTCCTTATCAAGCCGAGCGGCGCTGTGACTTGTCGGAGTTTTCAAGTTTCTGGGCTTTCATTTAAGCGTGAAGCTCACTGATGCTTTCATGTCTGCTCTGCACAAATTTGTAATTTCCTCTTCTCAGTTTGTCTTCACATTTGATCACTGAGGGCCTTTTTATCACTTTAGCAAACAGCTGAGAGCAGTTCCAACAGGTCAGAGGGATTATTTGCCCCCCCCTCAGTTTTACTAAGAACCTCAAAAATGGATTATTTATGGGACAGTGGACCCAAGCTTCCAAAAGAATCACAATGATTTCATCACACCACTGTGTCATAGCAGCACAGTTTAGGGTCACCCAGGTTAACATTCATCAGCATTTTAAAAAAATATATCAAAGTCTGGATTCCTAATGACAGACTCTTTGGGACAGGGGTCTGCAGGATGAGCGCTGAAGCCACATGTGGCTCTGTTATCCCTCCATTGTGGTTCTTTGGTGGAAGAAAAAGAAGATTCCTAATTTTAAGAAAAAAGTATTTTTTGAGTGAGGCGCATCAAGAAAACAGTCAAAGAAGTCGGAAATCATTCAACTTCAGTTGATGCAAAATAGAGATCACTCTGCCCGGCTCCTGAAGGAAGGCATGCTTCAACACGCCATCAAGCATGGCGGCAATTTGAAGGATTTTGGAGCGGCGTGTCTCACAGAAAAGTCGTTTGGAAAACTGGTGGACTGTCTCATTTTGAAACTAATCAAAGGATTTTAAGGATTCAACGCACGCACCTCTTATTTTGCATCTTTTGTCCACTACCTTTGTAGCAGCACTACAATTTTTGACAAATGTCTTCTATTTGACAGGAAGGACTGTGGGTGAAGTTCAGGCACCTTCAGTATCTCTTGTTTTATTTTCTTACACCTTCAAAATTCAAATTCAGCTTTAACTAAAAACTGGAATGTTATGCTGTAAAAAATGAAGTTGCATTAAAACCAAACCAGAAGAATCAAACGCAGACATTTGAAAACTGTGTTTCATCTTTTGGACACTGTAAAGCAAGATGTCAAGAGTTCCATCACAAATAACAGTTGCATATTTTAGTTGTTTTCTGGATGTAAATATGAAAGTATGTTGACGTTTTTAATTTGCAGACTAAGAAAAGAGCTCAGAAAACATGGAGTTTTATATCTGGAAATGTTCAGAGATGAAATACAAACAAGCTGAAATGTTTATTTCTCACTATAATAATGAACTGAATGCAGCAATACACAGTGTTTGGTGAAACTTTCAACAGAAAACTGGATCGTAAATTCGAGAGACTAGTGACTACTGTTGATCTTGGAAAACAAGTTCTAGTTGAGTTTATTAAATCCTTGATATTTCCTGTGGGTCACGTGTGCGGCCTGTACAGGTTTGACCACTTTTCCCCTGCAGACAGCTCGTATCCACAAGGACAGCTGCGACAAAACTTTACGCCAACTCATTTTGTACTTTTTAACCACAAATACAAATGGTCTTATATGAATTGTAATTGTGTTTTGATTCAAGTGTAATCAAGTCACATTTACACTTAATGCAGTGTAGCTTTATGCTTATGTGATACTGAACATGAGTGTTTGTAGTGTTGGGCTGTTGGAGTGGATTGTCGTTGCTTTCTAGTCAAGGTTTTTCAGAGTCATGGCCACCACAAAGTTACACACTCATGCACGAGCAGCGTGCACACTGCTTGTGCAGATGTCAAACACACACACAGAATAAGCCAACAGGGGCAGCAGCAGAATAGCAAACACAGCAGTATCGATCCAGGCCCGTGCATTTGCATTAGTGTACACACTTTATTCACGCCGACACGGCCTCGCTCTAACTGCTCCCTGCAGTCTAATTCAAATGGAGGGCTGCTGTAAATTTGCAGAGCGAACCGATGATATTAACCAAATTAAACACTAAATTTGAGTGCGACTCCTCCGCCTCTCTCTACTGCTTTTCTTCAGAAAATAAGGTCAGTCTTGGAGTCGGCAGGATTTAGTGCCGAGTGAACGCGGTTGCTGTAAAACTGTCGTCTGAATGGATACCTCAATTCTCTCAGCTTGTTGGAGTTTCTGCTGAATGAAGTGGTGACTGCTGTAATTTTTTAAAAACTGAGATGGACAAACATTAACTCAGCAGAATCTCAGAATATTTACTGCTGATTAAGTAACTGCTACTGTAAGCATTCAGTCATGTGCATTCAGGAGAGTTTTTTTAACCCATGGTTGTCGTGGCCACAGAAGTCTGATCTGTTTATTAAAACAAGCCACATTTTTAGGTAGTCACGACTCTCAGTCACTAAGGTTATCAAATGACTCATAGTGGGCCTGACTTAGGTGCTTATTTTAGGCACATGAGAGTAATTTCAAGCTGCATGGGGTGCATTTCAGAACTGTTTTGATCAAAGTACTCCTTCTGGTCAGAGTACTCCTTTTACGGGCCTCACAAACATGGCAGTTGGCATCTGATTTGATGTCAAGTTCAGTTGTTCCTTATTTAAAGCAAACATTTACTGAACATCTTTACAGAAAGGCTTGAAGTTCAGTTTTAAAGTACACACAGAAACAATGTTGGATACATTTCAGGAGTCCAAAAGTGTACACACAAAAAAAAAAACATGAAAAAAAGGAGACGTAAGCATCTTCAGATGACGAGAGGACAAGTTCAGATTTGTAAAGAAGTGATGAAACCAACACATGTGAGTCACCAAAATGAGTCCTGCTGGAGGTCATCAGGGGACAAATCTCAAGAGGGGTTTAGAAAAGAAAAACTAGGACCACCTCAAGTATGAACAAGCTGGAAAAGCAAAGACAATTCTTTAAAAGAACACAGACATAGAAAGAAGCAAATTATTTGAATGTTTTAGAGGTTCCAAAGCTAAAATTCAGCTCATTTTTCAAACCCTTGTTTGTCCACACACAGAAAACAGAGCAAAAAGGCTGAATTAGTATTTGTTGATCGACTGCAACCAACAGAGATTGGTATCTCACTGATTCTCTGCAGGTTTTGGCATCAATTGCTAAAATAAAATGAAAGAAACTTTGAGCTGCTAGAAACTGATCCAGCAGAGATTAGTTTAAAGGTTTTTATTGAAACTAATCAAACAGGAGATGAGAAGAGCAGATATAAAGGTTCGGGCAGGAATCTCTGCCTGATTAGAAATGAATAAGTGTGTGTCACAAACACCTGAACTCCTGCAATAAAGCCCTGATGAATCACCTCTCTGATTACAGCCAGACATCATCAATCAGCAGCTAAGTCTGATACAGAGTCTGCAGCCAATAAGCAGACGGCGGGGAGGATTTCTCTGGGAATCACTTTATTACAGCGTCTCCTTCCAGGGAGACGCTTTCTGCTTTGCAGACGCTCAGAGAGCAGCACGGGGCTCACGCTGCTCCTTCATATCAGGATTTGTTCAGAGATATTGGCCTCTGCATTCTTCTTTGTGATCTTTCCTTCATTACACAGAGTTTTATTATTATTTCTATCGCATATCATCGCATTTATTCCCAAAAGGTAAAGCTTGGTCTGCCTCCGAAAAATCTAAACTTCCTCTGCTTGTTGATCAAGAAAAAAACTGAAATATTTTTTTGCGAAAGCAGTTCAAGACTTCTTCTAAACACCCCATGAATAATCTGAAGACCTGCTCATTTGCTACTTATCCTTACAGTGCCCTTTTCACTGTTAGCTTTTCTGTAAAAACAATCGTGTGTCAAAAACACGTCAAATGTATGTCAGTCTCTGCAGTTTTCCTCTGGTTTGTTGAAGATGTTCACACAAAAACTGGGAGGGGGGAAAAAAAAAAAAAAAAAAAAAACTGCAAATAAAACCTCCTTAAGCAGTGTGAGACAACTGTGGTTTTTATTTTTCTAAACCGGCCCTGTCCAAAAGCTGAGCAGACAGATCAGAGCTGAAGGGCTCTTGTGTTGGACAGACTTTACTGTTACAATGTGGGGGGGTTAAGAATCTTCTGACATACAAGGTGTATATTTGTATAAACCCCTTTAGTAGTTTAAGATAGACTTTATATTATTGTTTCCCTTTGTTGGACAGAAACGAGTAAGAAGAGTGGCATGTCAGTCAACTGGTTTAAACTGGTAACAATACTTCCCTATTGAATGTATGTTAAGGTGTCACTCCGCCCAGAAATGGTTGTCCCAAAATGTAAGGATAAAAAAAGGCCAGACTCATCTCAGACTCTGCAGGCCTCAGTTAGCATGAGTTGGCATTTCCAGAGGCATCGGCTGAAAGTACGCTTGATAGGGAACTTTAAGGTCAGTCACATGGCATCAGTCTTCTGTTCATAACTGCCGTGAGTGTGACTAGACCAGGGGTGTCAAACTAAAACCCTCAACAGCCAGCTTCCCACTGGTTTTCCAGAAATCCTGCTGAATTTGCTGCCAATTAGCCAATAAGGATCTTTAATGGCAGGTTGATTGGAAACATGTTGGACATTGGCCCTGGAGGCCTGGAGTTTGACAGCCCTGAACTAGACTGACACTGGAGCTGAACGGTCTTTGTAATGTCACTGCTGCATGGTTAGCAGGCCTGGAAGCAATCCAGAGAAGTTCAAAAGATTTAGTAATGTAACCAAAATAAATGCATAAATCAAATCACCACCAGGTCTCATTAAAAGAAGAGTTTCATTAACAAAAAGCATTGCAATGACACTCAGCATAAAAACATAACTAGAATGTGCTTAAGATACTGAAGGCAGAACAGACACCTCCTTTAATAGTGAATCTTAACTGAATAATTGCAGACAGCTGTGACCATCTCCAGGAGGATCTAAGCACAGGCAAAACATCCAGAAAAGCTCACAGCTAACCCACACAGAACAAATCAAATGAGAACACAAACCAAAACACAAAATACAGTTGATAGTGTTTGGACTGAGGGTGTCTTTTGGTGTGTTTTCAGTTGCTGTCTTGGTTTTTCAGGTTCTGTTTTCAGTTTTGGTTCCTCATGTCAGTCACAGCAGGGTTGATGATCATCCACAGCTGTCCTCGTTTCAGTTCATCATTCCCCAGTGTACTTAAGAGTCTGCTTTCTGCTTTGTTGCTGGTTTGGTGTTCCTTTGTTTCATGGACCTCCTATTTTTATGGTTTTGTTGCGCTCTGAGTTTTTTTGTTTTTAGTTCTTCCATCAAACCTGCTCTCCAGCACTTGGGTCCTTCACATTTCAGTCAGCTGTATTACATGAAAATTGACTTAAGTAATCAATGAAACATTTATTTATGACTTAACAATTATAAATGTGCATAGTTTGGAGTAGAAATGAGCTGTGTATAAAAGGGCATGCCTTTTTCTGTTATTCACAGCAAATCCTTTACAGTTGAACTCTCTCTGGTATTTAATGAATGACTTTAGATAAATATATAAGATCAATTGTATTATTTTAAGTTGATACCTGCAATGAATATATATATATATCAATACACCCCCACCTTTACCGACATTACAGCAAGCATAATAGAACAAACAGAAGAACATTGTTCAACATTACAGACTGATACTACCTCAAACCTGGAGATAAAAGTTTATTTGTCTTATTTACTAAATGTTTTTGAATTTTTTAAATAATTTAATTAATTTAACAACTTTGTGTTGGGATATTGCAAAGCAAATTGAACCTGGTTTTGTAAATAAAAGTTAAATTCAAAATGTTTCATTTTCTGGTGTTTTTAGTGGACTTATCTTCTATAACAAAACAACATTGGAAAAATTTTACCATGAATTATCATAACAGAAAAATATCATATTAGCTAAATGTTTTTGTCATGGATATTTAAATATGTGATGTAGTGTGGCACACATCATATTCAGAGTTGGTGGCTAAACGAACAAAAAACCTTTTGTAAAGTAAAGTCACGTACTCACCTGAATAATACTGTTATAAGAGAGATATGGAGAAATTAAAGACTTATATAATGTTGGCATAAATGAAGAGAGAACATAGTTTCCAATGATTCCTAATATACACAAATATGTAATTTTATTAGAGATCGAACCAATTTGATCTTCATCCTTTTGAGCACCTTAAAACAAACAGATGAAACTTTATCAATGTGTTCATGTTCAATACAAATTTTATTTGAGTTACAGTATTTTTTTTACCTAAGAATATCATCAAATTCCCTTTTTATGTAAAGCTTTTTTCGATCTTGAAACCAAGTAGAGTATTGTCCTAAGCTATAATTAACTTTTTGAGAACTGTTCTTACAATATTGGTGTTGTCAGCAAATTATATGGGAGCTGTATATTTAGAAACATTTCTATGATCATGTATGTATATCAAAAACAATAAAGGACCCATAATGGCTCCTTGAGGGACTCCAAATGAAATTACTTTTTTTTTTTAAGAATCAGAACCATCTATTGGCACATATTGTGTCTTATTAGCAAAATAATTGACCAGCAATTTATGGGCAACTTCCTGAAAACCAAATCTATACCATTTGTCAAACAACAAATACAAAGTTTCAAATTCTTTTGAGATGTCTGAAAATACTTATTTGTAAATGCATTGTTGTTTAAGGCTTTATATATTCTGTCAGTAGATTTAACAAGCACCATCCTAGAGGAGTTTTTTTTTTTTTTTTTCTGAATCCATATTTATTTTGATAAATTATGTTCATACTTGAAAAGTTTTAAAAGTTTTCTATAGATCAACTTTTCCATTACCTTTGAGATGCACGGTAAGATGGTTATGGGACAGTAATTGGTAAACATACTTGGACCTCCGGCTTTATATAAGGGAAAAACTTTAGCCACTTTTAAATCTGTAGGGATTATATTAACACATTAAGTATATGGTGGGTAAAGAACATTTTCAGACTCATTTACATTTTTCACTCTTTCTATAATTGCAGCCATTTGCCAGAATCAGGAAAGGTGATTTTATGTCTCAATAATGTACACAAAATGCCCCTTTTTGACAGCAAAAAACTGCTCATCATCAGTCACCTCCTATACATGGATGACCTTAAACTATAAGCTAAGAGCGAGCGCGACATTGACTCCCTGATCTACACCCCCAGGATCTACAGTACTGTCATTAGGATGTCATTCAGGCTTGAGAAATGCAGTCGGACGGTGACAAAGAGAGGTAAGGTAGTCCAGACTGAAGGGGTCTCACTCCCAGAAGGAACAATAGCACACACTGAGGACAGTAACAAGTACCTTGAAATTCTACAGGCAAATGGCAACCCGGAGCAGGCAACAAGGAAAACTGCAACAGCCAAATACCTCCAACGAGTAAGACAAGTCTTGAGAGCTCAATGGCAAGAACAAGACCCAGGCAATAAACAGTTACACAATGCCAGTCATCAGATACTCTGCAGGAATAACCAGATGCCCAAAGGAAGAGATACAAACCATGGATGTTAAGACACAAAGCTTTCTCACCATACTGGAACAATAGAGGGTTCCATCCCAAATCCAGCACCCTGGATGCACTGTATGCAAGCCAAAAGGAAGGAGGCTGAGGACTCGTGACCGTGGAAGCCACTATCCAGGATGAAACATCCAAGAAGCATGAATACATCAAGCTCAAGGCCCCGACTGACGGTGTTCTCAGTGAGTGTCTCAGGCAATGGGCAGCAGAGGATGCATTACTCTGGAGAACAGATCCCCATGGGAGGACAAGAACCTGAATAGGATGTACCACTGAACCATTACGGAAGTGACTGATATCAAGACGTTCTACCAATGACTAGAAAGGACCTGCCCTACAGGACATCACAGAAGCGCTCATCCTGGCAGCTCAGGAACAAACCATGAACACCAGAGAGATAGAGGATCAGATCTACCAGACAAGACCCAAGGAAAGTGCAAAGAGGAGCAGGACAATCCAGCACATAACTGCAGGATGTAAGATGCTGGCCGGGAAAGCATACATGGAGAACCACAACCAAGTGGCTGGAATAGTACACAGGAACAAGTGTGTAGAATATGGACTGGAAACTCCAAAGTCAAAATGAGAAACATCTCAGAAAGTGGTAGAGAATGAGAGAGCAAAGATCCTGTGAGACTTCCAGATCCAGATGGACAGGATGGTAATGGAACAAACCAGACATTGTAGTGGTGGATAAAAACAGAGAAAAGCTGTTGTGGTGGATGTAGCAGAACCAAGAGATGGTAACATCAAGAAGAAGGAACTTGAGAAATACCAGGGACTCAGAGAAGAACTGGAGAAAGCTTGGAAGGTGAAGGTGACTGTGGTGCCCGTGATAATTGGAGCACTCGGGGCTGTAACCCCCAAACTGGAGGAGTGGCTACAGCAGATCCCTGGAAAGACCTCAGACATCTCAGTCCAGAAAAGAGCAGTTCTTGGAACAACTGCGATACTGCATATATTATTCAAGATCATGAAGTGTCAGTCATATATCAACTATCCTGATTTTAGAATTCTCCAATCAGAGGCATTATTGACTTTCCAAGTCCTAAATGTCAAAAACTATCGCAAGAATTTGCTTGTGTTCTGTGCAGAGACACAAACAGATCTTTTGTTTTTCTCCACTAAAAGAGCCTTGTGATGTTTAAATTGGAAACTGACTGAAAACTTTTCAAACTTTTTACCATTTCCAGTTTCTCACTCAGTTTATATTCTGGTTCATGTCACTATCATGGGCGAAAACTTCTCAGGAAACAAGATGTCCTCCCAGTAGTTTCTCAAGAAAATCATCTGTTTAAGCAATAAAACCTGTGAAACCTTGGCAGATCAGAGCAGGGGTGTCTACTTTAAGCTTATTGTGAGGTCAGTTGGTGGACAAACACTGATTTGGGGGTCAACCTGATTAATAAACCCAAATTATTCCCTGAAATTATCACTTCATTTTAACATGCACTTTTTTCACTCTCAGGTGTGATATAAGGAATCAGAAACATTGTGGAATAGCAGCAGGGCGGTTGACCTCTGATTGGAAGATTGCAGGTTTGATTCCAACCTGGCCCATCCATGTGTTGAAGTGTCTTTGGGCAAGACATTGAACCCCACATTGCCTCTGGTGGAAGGTCGGCGCCAGTATTCGGCAGCAGAGCCGCCATTAGTGTGTGAATGGAACTGACTGTAAAGCTCTTTGGGCCTTCAAAGAAGGTAGACGAGCGCTGTACAATTATACGCCGTTTACCATTTTACCATCTCCTCTATGTCAGTCTGCATCTTGGACTTCAACAAGATGATTAAAGTTGCATAAATGGAAAAATGCTGGAAAAATTAAGGGACCAAGGACAGAGACCTGCGGAACACCACATGGTATTGTAATTGGGGGAGAAAAATACAGTTGTACAGTTGTGCAGTGCTTTCTTTTTTTTTCCTCCTCCAATGCGTCCCATGTGAAAGCCACTCTGTGCCTTAAAATTGCCGCTCGGGAATAAAGTTTTTTTATTTCCAATAAAAGGATCAAAATCCAGATCTGTTATTGAAGTCATACACATAACCAAATACAAGCAATCAGTTCAACACTTCAGTGCAGAAATCACTATGGTGTTTTATAAAATCATAGAGGGGAGGCAGGAGGCTGAAACCAGATTCCAATGGATGACCATGAAAACTGACTTCATGTAAATGTTTTGTCCATGTGTGTCAGTTATTTTTTTGAAAGCTGCATGGCTGTGAAAAACTAACACCACCACATTTTACCTGTCACCAACAAACATGACCAAATCTGATGAAAATACCCCAGATTGTCCTCATTGATCTTTCAGCTCTTCATCAACTTTAAACTGAATGATTCAGAAAGTTGTTTTACTGTCTCAGCTTTCATAGCGTCCACTGCAGACTCCATCAAGCCTTTAACCTGCTTCATATCGATCTGTCACTGTTTAAAGTTTGCATGTGGCTAAATTATTTAGTAAGATTTTATGGGTTTGCCATTTTCATTCCACATTTGTGTCTACCATCTGGGTTGGCAGACAGCAGACAATGTTGGGCCTTTTCTGCACCGCGTTCAGAATTTATGGATCAGTTATGGCACCAGTAGCTCTTCTCAGGCCACGTCTGTCAGTTCATCTAACTTCCAAACTCAGACAGAAGAACTTCTCCTCTGAAATGTTTACTTCAACTGCGCTGATGTGAAATACTTTTGGCTGCAGGGTCATCAATATTTTCATTCCCGCTCTCCCTGCTGGCTTCCTGCCACTGTAATAACAGTGATAATGAGTCTTTGCCAAACAAACAGACCTGCAACAATATTGAGAGCTTCACATTATTTCCCAGAGGAAAATGAAAATTATGAAAAGAAAAGAATTCATCCATTTCACTCATTAGTGCTGACCCACATTGGCCACAGAAGCCCTGCCTCTCCTGACCTTGTCGTCTCAGCCTTTAGCAGTCAACCTGAAAGAATTTGGAGACGGACCCTTGTGTGAGCGTGTTTTTAGATGAAGCATCAGGACCTCTGGCTGCGTTGTGTGTCTCCCTGTCGTTTGGGATTGTGGTCGCCAGCAGCCTCCTAAAACGGCTTGCATGATAGACACAAACGTGACCTTTGGCCTCCAGGCAGAGAGCCGGCGAGGAGGAGAGTCAGAGATGATGCATCTGCTCAAGCAGAGAGAAATATTTCTTCCAGTTGGAACATCCAAGAGAAAAATTCCAGCCTGGAAGCAGAATTCTGTACAAATGTGGAAGCTCAGACTTGACCATTTAAAGCTGCTGAAACCTCTACACCCCCCCCCCCCCCAAACCACCACCACCACCACTAATTTGGAGAAAAACACACATACTTTCATTCTTCCATGTTTTTATCATTTATTTTCTGGACTTCAAGTGTCTGAAATCCGTGGATCGATTAAGTAAAATGAAATGACAGCTGGACAGGATCCAGACCCTGGAGCCAGAACTCGGGTTGCGTAGATTATTCCTTACAAAGAATTATTTCTTGTAGACGTAAAAGTGAAGATGGACGCAGATGCCATGCACGCATCGCTGCATCCTCTGTCCGATTGTTCAGATGGACAAGATGACAAATGTGATTTAAATATTCATTTGTTTAGAAGTATTTACCTCCTTCTGACTTGCCTGATTTCTTCATATTTTTGCATATTTTAACATACATTATTATTGCCCAGATTTGTCAAAAAAAATCGAGTTTCTCTTCGCACTCCCATTCTGATCAGAGGAGAACCTTCACAGCCGTAAGCGACCAAAAAAAGAGCTCAAGAACACGAAGAAGACTCAGCCAGGAGGTCATGAAATAAGCAGAAGAAAATGCATAAAAGTTCAGACCTCACTGGAATACAACAGCATAGCAACAGCCAAACAGTGGCGGTAGTGTAATGGTGTGGTTCTGTCAGTCTATGATTCTGTTTTGTTTTTTTTTTTCAAAAAAATCCTGAATGATCTGTTCTGATGTGAAGCAAATCAGACTGAGAGGCTGCATCGCATGATGTGAATTCTAATAGCAGGTTCTAGAGACGATCGTTTATAAACTGAAGGGGCAATTACACTTTTTTCAAAAAAATGGGTGTGTTTTTATTCTGCTGATAATTTAATGATCATGTAAAAACAGCATTTAGTACAGATTTGATTTAAACCATTTAGGTTCAATCTGTAAATTCATCTTTCAGTGTATTTTGAACTAAATAAAGAGACCTGGTAATGTCCTGGAATGTGTCCCCCTTGGGCTCTCAGATGCCTGGGGCCTGGCTTTTTTAATGCTGAAATAATGTGTGGCTCAGAGCTCAGCATCCGTCCACACGTCCCTGGTTTGAGGCTTTTATCGAGAACCTCAGCAGAAGCGTTGTGAGCAACACAGAGCCAGAAAACACACCTTGTAACCTAAACTGTGCGCTCTGTAGAAACAAAGAAACATGTAAATGAAAAGCAGCCACTTTTTTCACCAACGAGAAGAGCTGCGCTTCCAGGAAAATCCATAGAAGAAGCACTGAGTCAGCCTCCCACACTTAGTGAAAAATGCATAAATACAGATTTGAAAGCAAACTAATTCTCACGTTGCTCTCTGTGCTGAGCAGATACGCACATTCTGCCGCCGCCTGATAACACTCTCAGCTGATAGGAGGTAGCAGAGATAGTGCTGCTGAACGCTGCTCACCCGCCCTGCTGCGTTTTTTAATGTAAATATGCATAATGCAAAGTTGCAGGGTTACTGCTCGAATTCATTAATCTTTCCATTAACCTGACAGTTATTAATTTCCATTTAGAGGAGCACAAATAGTGTAAATCCCAGACTATCAGGCTGAACCAGGAGGACAGATACGAGTCCAAACTGAACAAGGTGTGAAAAACCAGATTAGAGAAGCGTTCCATTGATTTTCAAACCAAAACTCTGTGGTAGAACATCTGTTTTTGATCTCCATGTTTTTCACTTGTGCCTCGTGGTTTCTTTGACCAAAACGAGATCAATTCATCTGTGTGCTTCTGAAGGAGCTTTTTCACTTGTTTCTGTAACAAACACAAAGAATGAGACAGAGGAACTGATTGCTTCATTACAGAAAGTCAGCCATGGGGAGGGACAATGACAGGTCAGCGGCACCATTACAGCAAAACCAAGCTAACCTTTTTTTAACTTTGGATGAATCTTTCTAATTTACAGGAAACAAACGGATACAGGAAACAACCTGGGGCAGGCTAAACAAAAAGAACTAATGCTCTTCCTTCTTGGGCTGACCCACTGCCTGTGTCCTCCGGGGTCAGCCCGGGTCCTGGCCTGTGTCCCGCCCCATGCCCCGCCCTCCCCTGTGGTTTTTCAGACCGGTATTGATATTTATCTCAAACGCTTTAGTCCGTTCATGAGCAGATCCTCCTGTCTGAGGCTCTATACAGCGATGGTTCCTCCTGGTCAGAACAGTTCTCACAAACCAGCAGACGGTGGGAGAAAAGCCCTTCAGAGCCATTTATGAAAAGTGATCAAGTGCTTTTTAATGAGGAGGTTCTGGTTATGGGTTTTATAACTAGCCGCCATGTTTCTTTGATGCTGCTTCTGGTTTGTTGGGGGGGCACACAGAGCTTCAGTTCCTGTCATTATAAGCGTCTGTCGTTCTGGAGTTGGTTTCACTCCCTGTGAGAGAAACCAGCAGCTCTGCCTCCAAAGTGGCTCAAACCTGACTGCTGCCCCATTTCTAATCAGCCTATTAGGAGCTAACAGGCAGTTTTTGCAGCGAAGCCACACACTGAAAACATTTAGACTACAACTGCTTCAGCAGACTGGAATAATCGGCCTGGTTTACACTGATAATTGCCTGTTACACAATGAGACGGACCGAGTGAAGCCCTTGTTTGTGACACTTTGACACACGACAGCCCACGCTGAAGAAGGAGGCGGCAGAGATCATGTTCCTGCTTTAGGGATCCAGGTTCCCAGCAACCAATTAGGTAATGAATGAGGCCTCGGACTCCGGGCTTAACGAGAGCCGGAGCGCGTCCTGGCAGCAGGCTGCCGGGCTGACGTGGACGGCATGGTGATAACAAGGTGCTGCAGTGATTATGGCTGTTTGAGTTCTGCTCTGACCTCCTGAACTTTTATTTTGCTTGTTTCCCTTAAATCTTTCTGTGGAAAACTATTTATGAAAAGAAATGACAAGTTTTTATGTAGTTATTTTATTCCTGAACTTTACACTGAGGAACTTTTAATAGGTGGACAAACGTCCAGGGAGATTTTTAGAGCTTCTCTTTCCATTCGCTGCCTGTGAGCCTTTATTGGAAGTTAATTAAGTAATTAAAAAAAATTGAACAAATGTTGACTTATGAAATATAAAGTGAACTTCAGCTCAGATGGCAGGTTTAATTGCAGACTTATTATTTTCTTTACGTGCAGCCTTGAAGGGCTCATAGAAGTTGAAAGGCCTTCTTGTCTGGCTGAATCACTGTTCATCTCCAAAGATAAACCACAGAAAGAGTATCCCTGAGGGTTCAGCTGGGAGAACAATGAAAAGGTGAACCTGCTTCTCTTTCAATGAAAATATCTTGACAAAGATCATTGCAGGCAAAGAGCTTTTCCTGTTTCTGATAAAGCTAATTTTTTAAAATAAAGTTTTATTTCTATTCATAGGTGAGAATCTTTTTATTTTTTATTTTGGAGCTGCGTCGAGGTGTAGTAGCTAGCACTTTCAGCTCATAGAAGGCAATAGTTCAAATCCCAGCTGTGTCCTTTCTGTGTGGAGTTTGCATGTTCTCCTGCTTCATGTGTGGTTTTCTCTGGTTTCCTCCAACAGTCCAGAAACATGCTTCATGGGTTTGTTGTTGCTCTAAATCATCCCTTAAGCCACAGTCACATGCACGCGTACAGGGGGTGAACTGTACGGTCCATGGAGGGTCATAGAGAGGAGCACCTGCATCTTCAGAGGAGCACAGGTTCACGGCCATGGTGAGATGTCATGTAAATGGGAACGGACCATTGTTGTGTGTGTCATAAGTGCATTGTGAAGTATGATAAGGATAATGGAAGTTAAATGTGCTTATGAGGTCCGGATGATGCTGACGGTCCCGACGCAGCAGTCTAGTCATTGAGGTGTGAGTACTCACCGGGTTCAGGGAGCGGTCTATGATCCTGATATTTTGTGCAGGTCACCTGCCGTACAGGTTTGACCATTTTCACCTGCAGACAGCCAGTATCCAGCCGTAAGGACAAGTGGGCCTAAAACTATTGGTGTGATTGTGTGTGGTTGTCTGTCTCAGCGTTGCTTTCTGATGGGCTGGTGAACTGTCCAGGGTGAACCCCACAGGATTTGGGAATGGCTCCAGGATCCCTGTGACTACAAAAGGGATGGGTTTGGAAAATAGATTGATTGTTGGATTTGTCAAAATGTTCCCTGGAATTCACTGTTGGGCTCACTTTGGAAATGTTCTTCCAAGAATTCAAGACATCAGAAGTCCAAACAGAAACCGAATAGTTTTACTGGGATGAAGATTTCCATTTAAAACATTCAAGAACCAGTGGCGTAGAACCAAAAAAGCAGGAGACCAGACAGGGACTAAACCTTTAACCCTTTCATGTTAATGTAAAGTATCGTAACTCTTCAACCGTTTGCGCAATTAACGTGGCAGCTTTGTGTTAAACGTGCTGAGTGTAGCATATCAGCTCAAAGCTGCTTTTCTCACTTTTGTGTTGGAATTACATTATTGTGCAAATGGTTAAAAAAGTTACAGTAATTCAGAGAGTTCTTGTGACAGCTCCAGTGTGAAAAAAGAAGAAAAGAAAAGAAACAAAAGTTGTAACAAAGCAGATGACCTGAAAACATCCTGAGGATGATAATTAAAGACAGCTGTGACTGATTAGAAAATGACACCAGGTGAGACTGAAAGCAATTTTACCTGGTGTCAGACCGTTTTCAACAAACCAAAAGGAGTTGCTGGTCCAGACTCTGAACCTGCACTAAATGCAGTCTGTGATCCTCCTCCCTCAGCACTGAGGCCCCTGTGGATGTGGAATGATGCCATGCGTGTGTTTTTCATACAGAAAGTGTGAGAAGAAGCTACTCTATGGTAAGCGTGCGTGGGGGAACTCAGGTGGCAGGCTGATGCATGATGGGAGTGACGGCAGCTCAGGTGGGACCTAATTTGGTGTCAAATGAGACGAAGAGGTAGACAGAGGGTTTATATGGGGGGAGGAGGGTCCTGCGTGAGTCGTGCAGCTGAGCCCCTCTGATACTGCTGCACATAGATCACTCTGACAGGTCAGATGGAGTCAGTGCCCCCACAGCAACAGAGGAACGTTCACGAAGCTGCAGAGCAGAGGAAAAACTGCAAAAATACCCAAATCACCTGAACGAGCAGCAGCAGCTCTGCCAAAGAAATGAAACGGCTAAAATATGTCATCACTGTTCCACACATGGAGAAGAAGCAGAAGATGGAGAGAAGGTCAGACCACAACAGACCTCATGGAATCAGTCCAGGTCAGAGGTCCTGATCCAACCGTCAGAAAGAGACTTGGGAAGCAGAGATGGAGCAGTCAGAGGTAGACTGATCAGAGGGTCACAGGTTCGGTTCCCACCTTGCTTGCCCATGTGTTGAAGTGACCTTTGGCAAGGCACTGAACCGCACTTTGATCCTGGTGGTTACAAAGATGCCCAGACTTCCCTCCCTCCGGCCATTTTCTGTGGCTCCTCTGGGGGGACCCCGAGACGTTCCCAGGCCAGCCGAGAGACATAGTCTCTCCAGCGTGTCCTGGGTCTTCCCCGGGGTCTCCGCCCATAGGACATGCCCAGGACACCTCCCCAGAGAGGCGTCCAGAAGGCACCCGGACCAGATACCAGAACCACTTCAACTGGCTCAACTAAGAAGCTCATTTCAGCCGCTTGTATCCGGGACCTCGTTCTTTCAGTCATGACCCAGAGCTCATGACCATAGATGAGTATTGGAGTGTAGATCGACCGGTAAAAAGAGAGCTTTACCACAACGGACTGACACAGTGACCACATAACAGTGGACGCCGCACCAATGTGACTGTTGGTCTTGCGCTCCAATCTTCCCTCACTCGTGAACATTTACCCAAAATAGTTAAACTCCTCCACCTGTGGCAGGAGAACTCCACCCACCCAGAGAGGACAAACTACCGTTCTCTGGTCAAGAACCAAGGCCTCAGACTTAGCGGTGCTGACCCTCACCGCAGCTCCATTAACTGCAAACCGCTCCAATGCATGCTGGAGGTCCTGGCTCAATGAAGCAAGAAACCGGAATGTTGAGGATGCTTCTCAGAGATCTCGTGATCATCGTACCTACAAATGTTTTCTCTGTTGTACTGAAGGATGTGACCGAACCGTTTTTTTTTTTTTTTTTTTTTTTTTTAGTGCAGAAGTGTCCAAAAAAGGATTTTTCATGTAAACATTTTAGATCCAACAGTAACAAGCAGGGCTTCATTTTAATGTAATTAAAATGAAAAATAAAATAAAACTCATGACATGAAACACTGAAACGCTGGCATTACCCAAAATTCAACAGGGCACAAGGTCAGCTTCATCCGTTTTTAATCCTAATAAAGCTCTAAAAGACTAAATGTTCAGTAAGCATAATCCCTTTTGCATTACCATATTTATTTACATGCGCACCCCCCAAAATAACTCACCGAAGCCCATCTGAAAATCTACTTAACCCTCACGTATAAGTCTGGATGCCACTCACAACGCGGGTTTGTTTTTATGCAGCAATATGTGCAAATGCTTCAATTCGATGTAATTCTGGGATTTATGCAGGTTTTTATTGTGATTGAGGGATTACAGGAAAATATGGATGTATTCTTTATCTTATATTTGCTCTGATCTTGTTTTATCTATTAAGATTACTCTGAGCTAATCCTGCTGATATTTATTAGAAGTGCTTGCGTGTTTTTAGCTCATTTCATGTTATTGATGATTTGGATTTCATTTTTTTTTTTTTTTTTCTGTGAGCTGAAGTAGTTCATGAAGCCTGAAAGACTAACCGGGCTGTTCAAAGTTTCATAAAGGCTTTTCAAAAGCAGTTCAAGTGACTGATTCTGGATGAAAGCAGATTCAACAGAAAAAATACAAAGTGTTGCAAGGATTTGTTAAGTTTTTCTCGTAATGAAAAACCGTTTAAAATCTTTAATGGAGAGAACTCTTTAGACATGTGTTGAATAAAAAAATAATAAATGTATTTTATTTGAAGCGCTTAAGGTCACTGTACATACATGCACAGACCCTTAGTATATTTATTTTCGTTAATTCCATTTAAAAACATAAACCCAAATGTCCCAAAACTTTAAAGTTTGCTGTTTTACTGAGTTTGCTGTTGAAGACAGAAAACCAGGTTAAGATCAACACCTCAGATTGCTAAAGCTACCATCACTGGATTATTGCCTGAAGCTTCATATAAAGATCATTTCACCAAAACCCTCCAGAGCTGAAGAAACTGCAGACGCTTTCTTTGTCACATTTGTTGGAACCAAAGTGGAAATGTTAAACTGAAAGCTGCGTCTCTATGATGCTGCAGCTCTCATCCTGGTTAAATCCTGGAGGCTCCACACCTCCCGGTTGGCTGCAGAGCCGGCCAGCATGTACAGAGCATGCTTTAGAGATGGGCCTCAGCATGAAAGAATGCGTGCGGCTGACAAACTGGCGGTGCAGTCATGCAGTAAATGATGTTGGTTTGAGGCGTCAGGACGCTGCAGAACGCCTCCTCCTGCAGCCTGCTCACACCAACACTTAACACACAGCCAGCCCTTAATGATAATGCTCTTTAAATGGATGTATTGATCCCTATGTGGCCTGCCACACATATATTCTATGAAAATCAATGTGGTGAGAGGAACACCTCTCTAATGTAAATAGTCGGTTGGAAGTCTATTAGAAGGGTTATCGATGGAGGAAAGGTAATTACTTGCTGCTGCGCTCTCATGCGTCTTATCGCCGTGTCTTTGCCACTTTAAGGCGACAACAGCGCTGGATGTCGGGGGGGGGGGGCATGGCACCTTGCCCAGCAAACCCCCCCCCACAGGACCCCCCCCCCCCCCCACACACACACGGTTAATCAATACAGCAGAGAGTTCAGGCTGTTCAAAGTTTGCAGCACCTCACAGCATCAGGCTCCACTTCACACCTGAAGGTCAGAAATGATCGTCTGTTGCCGCTCCTGCAGGTGAAGCTCAGACATTCTGCTTTTCCTCGTCAACAGCGCTCACGCAGAGGGGGAACGCGTGTTTCTAATGTGCACAAAGTCAGGGCCAGGACCCGCAACAATGGCAGACAGATTATCTGACATTAGCCTAATGTGTACGGTGGCCCTAAAGGTCAAATCACTCGACACAGAAACGTATTAATGATCACAACAACAGAAAAGCAAGAGAGATAACATAAAACATCATTTTAGAAATCAAAATTGCATTCCACAAACCAAAATGTATACAATGGGGAAAACAAAAGTAACGTCTAGAAATGAAACACAATAAGAAACCAGAAAAGCTAGGTATCATGGGGCTACTGATTGAATGGTGACTTTAAGTTTTGAAAAATAAGAAAAGCAGAATGATGTTTTACCCAAACTGTTGGAAAGAGTTGATTAAGGAATCTCTCAACTTCTGCAGTGGCTGTGCCTAAAGTATTAAATCCCACTATAATGAAAATGCTTTCTTCAGTGTTTTTAACATGTTCATGGACATGTAGAAAGAAAATTAATCTCATTCATTCATTTTCTGAACCGTTTTATCCCTTTCGGGGTCACTCATGGGTGAAGGTGACCAGTGGTCATGGTGACCAGTCCAGGGGTGTCCCCTGTTTGTTTCAGGGGAAAATTTATCTCATTTCTGAGTATTTTTTTATTAAAATCCTTTTGAATCAGGAGCAGGCCAAAAAGTAAAGCTTGTAGACGTTTTGTACAAACAACAACCGACCGGCCACAAGCTCCCTGCTCCACACTGTTCTGATGCAACCACTTACAGACAAAGAAATTCATTAATGTCTTTGTTTTCCTTGTCTGAGCTGGAATCTAGATGTACGTTGTACGGCTGGATACCTCTCATCATTTTTGTTGCACCGCTAATGTTAGTTTAGGGTTTTGAGGGAGTGTAAGCTAGCGGGAGAGCTCGTAAACAGACGGGGAATGGGAAGTGAGGGCGGGATTGCTCCTCATTAACAGTCCCGCCCACAAGTTAGAGTTGAATTTCTACAAAGAGACTTTAAATAAATATCTTCTGTCATCAGATTTCATGTCAAAAAACTTTTGGTTAATAAGGCTACCAAACGTCATCATCAAATCAGTGATGTCCCATAATATTTACCTGTTCTGGTTTCTTATTTTATATGGAAATATGGAAATTGCATTTGTTTGCCAAACCTTTTTTTTTTTTTTTTTGGGGGGGGGGGGGGGGATTACATTCTGGTTTCTGGAAATGTGTATAGATTTCTAGAATATATATATATATATATATATATATATATATATATATATATATATATATATGAATGAGCCACTAAGCAGCTGGAGAGTCATAGAGATGATGTTCATTTAATGATAAATTTATGGGTACAAACAGACACTTCACTGCAGGTGTTCTGACACAATATTGTTCTGTTAAACTGCAAAGACAGAAAGTCTTTTTCCTAAACGCTGATTTCCAGCAGCAGTAAAAGAGAGTGATGTTCTGCATGGAGGCAGCAGCTGCCAGGAAACCTTCATTAAAGCTGATGCTGTGTGCCCTCAATGACATGATTTACATGGAAAGTAAGAAAAACAATATTTTTTTTCATATTTTCTCCCAGGATTTGTGTCATTTCCTAAACTTTGTCTTTCATTCCTCCTCTTCCACGTCTCTGCTCCACCACCGGGTGACACAGCTTAATTGGCGGCGACACTGAAACATGGCGTGTCCTGCTCTGTAGCCTCCTCGGCATAATTAAAACAAGAGCAACACTTCATCTCGTGTGTGCGTGTGTGTGCGTGTGTGTGCGTGTG